>CM064573.1:33132641-33332641 GCA_032716605.1 Paralithodes platypus | reverse complement strand
CCGTGATCCCCGAAGGGGTGGCCACGAACGAACTGCCCCCATGCACTTCTGTCCCCAGTCCCCAGCACCGCCTTCATTCATATACTTCCTCACTCCATCCTACTACCTCTCCTTCGGTCTACCTATCACTCTCTGTCCTTCCACCTCGCTCTCGTACACCCTCTTAGTCATTCCCATACGTTCCATATAGCCGAACCATCTCAAGTTGTTCCTTTTCACACTTTCCAGCACATCTACCTCCACACCACACCTCCTTCTTACTTCCTCATTCGTCTGTCTATCCCTCCATGTAACTCCGCATGCACTTCTCAAGTAACTCATTTCCACCGCTCTCACTCTTGGTCTGAGTCTCTTCTCCAACGTCCATGCTTCGCTTCCGTAAGTTAGTGTCGGGATTACCACACTGTCATGCAAGGACTTCTTTACTTCCATACTGACCACTCTATTTCTTGTTACTGCTTTCAGCGTTCCTACAACCCTCTTCCCCTGTTGCACCCTCTCCCGCACTTCTTCATCCATAGTCCCATCTTTACTCAACACACTGCCCAGATACTTAAAAGAGCTGACGATCTCCATAGCCTGACCGTTCAACTTCACCTCACACTCTGTGACTTCACACCTTTCGAAGACCATAACCTTGCTCTTCCCCGCATTTACCTTCAATTTCCGTTTTTCGCACACTGTTCCCAACTCATTTACCAGACCCTGCAACTCCCATTCATTATCGATCATCAGAACTGTATCATCCGCAAACAGCAGTATAGGCAGTTTCCACTCATTTCCCTCCCTTTTCAGCGATACACCAACATCCACTGCTCTTCCTAGTATTTCTTTCATGACTCCATCCATATATACAGTAACCACCCACGGGGACATCACACACCCCTGTTTCAACCCAACACTCAGGCCAAAGAACTCGCTCTGCTCATTCTCCACACGTACTGCCGCCTTTGCATCCTCATACATGCTCTTCACTGCTTTCAACAACTTGCCATCTTCTCCTTATATTCTAAGTACTTTCCACATGCCTTCTCTAATCCACTCAGTCATAGGCCTTCTCCAAGTCCATAAAGGCAACATACACCTTCTGTTGCTTCTCCAGATATTTCTCCACAACACAATTCAGGGTAAAAATCTGATCTACACATCCTCTTCCCTTCCTAAAACTCCCTGCTCGTCGCCTATCCATTTCTCCATACTCACTCTCACTCTCTCAATCACTATTCCTCGGTGGTTACCACACACTCCTCTTTCCCCTTTCCCCTTATATAGGGGGCCTATTATGCCAGTCTTCCAGTCATCGGGTGCATTCCCCTTCTCCCATGCTAGTTTGCACATTTTCCATACCTATTCAATCACTATCTCACCACCATACCTCAACATTTCCCCACACACTCCATCTGTTCCTAGTGCTTTCCCCAACTTCACTCTTTTCATAGCTTCCCACACTTCTGACCTCCTGATCCCCACCTCCTCCTCCACTACTTCTCCTCTTCTCCCTCCCATACCATATCCAACTATGTTTGCTGGCTCTTCACTCCTTACATTTAGCAACTCATTGAAGTACTCCCTCCATCTTTCGACTCTCTCTTGCTTCTCGGCTAGCATTCTCCCATTCTTATCTTTCACACCCTTACTGTTTCCCTTGCTACCTTCCCTAACTTTCTTGACTTCTTTCCAGAACAGTTTCTTACACTCCCTCCATTTTACACTCAGATTCCTTCCAAATTCCTCATCTACTCTTCTCTTACTGTCCTTCACTACTATCTTTCTGTCCACGTACCTCGCTCATTTCTGCCTCTCCAAATCTTCATTCCCTCTACTACCCAACCACTCTCTATACGCTTTCTTCTTGTCTTCCAGCTATTTTTACCTCTTCTGTCCACCATGCTGTACCTTTCACTCTCCTCCCTCTTCTCCTCACTCCATACACCTCCTCACATGCTGCACAGATCTCTTCCTTAAACACCTTGCTTATCTCCTCCACTTCCTCCAGATCTTCCAGGTCGAACCCACCTAGTCGTCTTTCTACTGCTCTCCTGTACTCTTCCCTGATTTCCTCCTCCTGTAGCCTCTCCACCCTCCTCACCATTCCACCTTCCTCTTGCCTCCCTCCAGCTCTCCTCACCCACTTTTTTTGTATCCTAACCTTAGCTACTTTTTTTTTTTTTTTTTTTTTCTATGTGATTGAGGGAGGCAAAAGGCATAACTGCCTATAGCGAGTGCCTCCCCCATAGTTGAAAGAGTGACAGGGCCAAAATCAAGGGACGTTCGATCCAAAATGCCTGGACACACGGAGTTTGAAGCAATTTAATTCATAGGAAGAGGGAAAGACTGATTCTGGGAGAGAGTTCCAGAGCTCAGCTGTTGAGTAGAAGAAAGTTTGAGAGTAACGTTTCACTCTTGGGTTGGAGAGTTGCACAGAGTAGGGGTGGGATTGAGTTGCAAGACGGGTACCACGTGCCCTACGTAAAGGAGGTGGTATGCACTGGGATAGCTCTGAGGAACACTGATTATTATAGTAGCGATAGAATAGCGAGAGAGATGCAACATTGCGGCGGAGAGAGAGAGATTGCAGAGAGTTGGTGAGTGGACGGGAGTTAATGATACGAAAGGCCTTCCTTTCAACTTTGTCTAGGAGAACAGTGTGAGAGGAACCTCCCCACACATGTGAACAATACTCAATACAAGGGCGCACTATGCCCCTGTACAGAGCAAGAAGCTGTACAGGGGAAAAGAACCCCCTAAGGCGGTTGAGCACACCCAGCTTCTGGGAGGCTGCCTTAGCAAGACTGGTAATATGGTCCTTCCAAATGAGAGCAGAAGAAAAAGAGACACCAAGAATATTGAGAGAAGATGAATGGTTGATTTTTGTATTGTTGAAGAATAAGGGATAGTCCGCTGGGAGATCCTGACGGGTAGATAGATGGAGAAATTGGGTTTTGGAAGCATTAATGTTAACAAGGTTTTCTCTGCCCCAATTGGAAATAGTATTTAGATCAGAATTTAAGAGTTCTATGGCTTCATTACGTTTGTCGTTGAGGGATTGCTGGCTGGGGCGTTCTGAAAAACTAATGGAGTAGTGCAAGGTTGAGTCGTCTGCGTATGAATGGATGGGAATTAAGGTACAGTTAAGGAGATCATTTATAAAAATTAGAAAGAGAATAGGAGATAGGACAAAGCCCTGAGGAACACCGGAGTTTATAGAGTGAGGAAGTGAACAATGGCCGTCCACAACCGCGGCTATGGAACGGCCGGAAAGGAAATTAGAGACAAAGGCACAGATGGAGGGATAGAAACCGAAGGAGGGTAGTTTAGAAATTAAAGATTTATGCCAGACTCTATCGAAGGCTTTCGATATGTCTAGTGCAATAGAAAAAGTCTCACCGAAGTCCCGAAAGGAGGATGACCAAGAGTTAGTAAGATATGAAAGAAGATCACCAGTAGACCCTTAAGGAAGCCATACTGGCGATCTGAGAGCAGATTATGAGAAGAGAAATGCTTAAGAAATTTGGAAGCAAGAATAGTTTCAAAAACTTTAGAAAGACAAGAGATAAGAGCAATTGGACGATAGTTGGAGGGTTGAGAGCGGTCACCCTTCTTTGGGACAGGTTGAATGTGAGCAAACTTCCAGCATGAAGGGAAGACGTTAGAGGATAGACAGAGACGAAAGAGTTTGCCTAGGCAGGGAGTCAGCACGGAAGCACAGTTTTTGAGAACAACAGGAGGAACACCGTCCGGACCGTACGCCTTATTAGTGTTAAGCCCAGAGAGGGTAGAAAGTAGATCTTTAGAAGAGATTAGGATATTAGGCATAAGTAAGAGAGAGGAGGGCGGAGAGGGAGGAATAGCACCGGAATCATCCAAGGTGGAGTTTCTAGCAAAAGTTTGAGCGAAGAGTTTAGCTTTGTCAGAGGAAGAAGTGATGGTTGTGCCATCAGAGTGGGAAAGGGGAGGGAAAGACGAGGAAGAGAAATTGTTGGAGAGGTTTTTGGCTAGATGCCAGAAAGCTTGGGAAGAGCTAGAGTTGGATAGTTCAGTGCATTTATTATTGATGAAAGAGTGTTTGGCAAGTCGAAGAACAGATTTGGCTTGATTCCGGGCAGAAACATATGAAGAATGAGAGTCTTGAGTTTTAAGGCGTCGGTACCGTTTGAATGCTTCCTCCTTATTGCGGACAGCAGTAGAACAGGCGTGAGTAAACCAAGATTTTTAGCATTAGTCTGAGAGAAAGAGAATGGAATTTATGCTTCCATGCCCGATAGGATTACCTCGGTAATGCGTTCAGCACTCTCCGAGGGTCCTCGGCCATGGAAGCAGAAATCATTCCATGGGAAATCAAAGAAGTACTGCCGAAAAGCCTCCCAGTCGGCAGCGCCAAAGTGCCACAAGCGCCGCCGGCTAGGAGGATCGGGTGGCTGTACTGGAGAGATAGGACAGGTGACAGAGATAAGTTTATGGTCGGAGGAGCCCAAAGGAGAGAAAAGATCGACAGTATAAGAAGAAGGGTTAGAAGTTAGAAACAGGTCAAGAATGTTGGGCCGATCTCCGATGCGATCCGGGATACGGGTGGGTTGCTGAACTAACTGCTCTAGGTCATTTAGGATAGAAAAGACGTAGGCTTGTTCACCAGGTGGATCAGTAGTGTGAGAGGAGAGCCAATGGCGGTGGTGAACGTTGAAATCTCCTAAGATGGAGATTTCTGAGAAAGGAGAAATGGATAGAATGTGTTCCACTGTAGAGTTTAGATAGTCAAAGAATTTGGGAAAGTTGGTAGAGTTAGGGGAAAGATAGACAGCACAGAAATATTTAGTAAGAGAATGACAGGAAAGTTTGAGCCATAAAGTTGAGAATTCAGAGGAGTCGAAATCGGGAACACGAGAGCAAGTGAGTTTGTTGTGCACATATGCACAACATCCGCCTTTGGCTTTGAAACTAGGATAGAGAAAGTAGGAGGATACAGAGAAGGGGTTGCTGGATGTTGCTACAGACACCTGAGTTTCGGTGAGGAAGAGAAGATCAGGTTTGTAGGAGGAGAGATGGTGCTCAACAGAGTGAAAGTTAGAGGAAAGTCCGCGAATGTTGCAGAAATTAATAGAAAGAGTAACAGGCCGAGGTCCAGGTAATTGTGAGGGGTCGTCAGGGGATGGTCGGTCGGGTGAGGGGGCATTTATGGTCCCCCCCCCTGGGGACTCCGAGGCTGGGCTACAATTCATCATTTTTTTTACATAATGATCAGACAAACCCCCTCCAATACCCCTATGCACCCTAGCATCCATCACAGATTTCTTCATTCTTTCATCCACACATATATAATCAATCAGTCACTTTCGTTCCACCACTGTCTTATCCTTCATCGTCCACACCACTTTCCATGTGTACCTGTGTATCATTCTGTGTCGGAAGAAGGTGTTGGCTATCCACAACCTGCTCCCCACACATACGTCCACAAGTGCACTACCATTCCCATTCACCTCTGACGGTACCCCCCGCCCTACCACCACTTCATCAACTTTTCTATCACCCACCTTACAATTCATATCCCCAATCAGAAATATTCTTTCGTTCTTGTCAAACTTATCCAGGCACGCCTCCAAATTCACCCAGAACTCCTCTTTCTCTCTTACAAGTTTATCCTCTGTTGGAGCATACACACACACAATCACCCACGTTTGTATTACTACTTTCATTCTCACCCACACAATCTTTGAACCCACAGACCGATATTCTCTTACACGCTCCTTCCAATTGTTACTTACAAACAAACATGCACCTTCTCTCGCTGCTCCCTCACTCACTCCAGCACACACACCCATTCCACACTCCCACTCTCTCACATCTGTACCCTTCCATTTGGTCTCCGTCATTCCACATGCATCCAGCCTGGCTTTCACTAACCCTTCCAGTACCTCTCTCTCTTTTGTGCCATCATTCATGCCACTCACGTTCCATGTACCTATTCTCAGAATGTCCGTAAGCTTGTCCATAGTCGGTCGGGGCTCGTCAACTCAGGATCTGTCCGCATCCGAGGCTGATTGTTCGTTTATTGTTGCTACGTATTTTTTTCCGGGTGGGGGTCGCAAGCCCACTGACCCAACCTCTTTAGTCGCCTTGTACGACACGTCACGCAGAAGGCAAGTGGGCCATATTCTAATTCCTTACCCCCAGGGTTTATATATATATATATATATATATATATATATATATAGAGAGAGAGAGAGAGAGAGAGAGAGAGAGAGATAGATAGATAGATAGGATCGTAGGTAGATGGATTATTTTGATTTGTATTTATGTTTATTATATGTTGTTGTTTTCTCTAGACCTCTATATCTATTGCTTGAACACTATATAGCGCTCCTCGGTTGCCTAGTGGTTAAGGTGTTAGAATGCTGCACTACTGGCCTGGGTTCGATCCCTGGCTGGGTCATATCACACAAATATTAAATATCTCGAAACTATCAGATGATCAATTGGTATGGACACTACACGCTGCATACATAACCCCCACATAGACATACCCTGCTTGTACAGTTGGCCAAATAAGTGATGTTGCGGTACCAAGCATATTTCCATCAACAATTGGTATCAGCGCTATCTAAGCATTAATTCATCGTTTCGAGTGAGATATACAAACATGTTCCTATCTTTACATACCCTATTCAACATCTGACAGACATTAATACAGCACACAGCGATCAAAACGTAATGACAGCGGAGACACTACTTATTAGGCCAACCGTACCGTAAACCCCAATATATTTGTTGAGAGTTTCAATTTCGAGGGCGGTATGGTCAGTACGTTTTCATATTAATAGATGTAAAGGGTGCTATGGCATTATATTAATAGATGTAAAGGGTGCTATGGCATTATATTAATAGATGTAAATTAAGGGTGCTATGGCATTATATTAATAGATGTAAAGGGTGCTATGGCATTATATTAATAGATGTAAAGGGTGCTATGGCATTATATTAATAGATGTAAATTAAGGGTGCTATGGCATTATATTAATAGATGTAAAGGGTGCTATGGCATTATATTAATAGATGTAAAGGGTGCTATGGCATTATATTAATAGATGTAAAGGGTGCTATGGCATTATATTAATAGATGTAAAGGGTGCTATGGCATTATATTAATAGATGTAAAGGGTGCTATGGCATTATATTAATTGATGTAAAGGGTGCTATGGCATTATATTAATAGATGTAAAGGGTGCTATGGCATTATATTTGTAGTAACTTTCACAATTTATTTATGATATGCGCTATCACTCGCTCAGGAATAATTCACACACACACACACACACACACACACACACACACATATATATATATATATATATATATATATATATATATTATATATATTTATACGTATAATTATATATATATATAAATGTATATACAGCATATATATATATATATATATATATATATATATATATATATATATATATATATATATATATATACGGTATATATACATATTTTTTTTTTCTATGTGAGTGAGGGAGGCAAAAGGCAGAACTGCCTATAGCGAGTACCTCCCCCATAGTTGAAAGAGTGATAAGTCCAAAATCAATGGACGTTCGAGCCAAAATGCCTGGACACACGGAGTTTGAAGCAATTTAAGTCATAGGAAGAAGGAAAGACTGATTCTGGGAGAGAGTTCCAGAGCTCAGCTGTTGAACAGAAGAAAGTCTGAGAGTAACGTTTCACTCTTGGGTTGCAGAGTTGCACAGAGTAGGGGTGGGATTGTGTTGCAAGATGTGTACCGCGAGCCCTACGTAAAGGAGATGGTATACACTGGGAAAGCTCTGAGGAACACTGATTATTATAGTAGCGATAGACTAGCGAGAGAGATGCAACATTGCGGCGAAGAGAGAGAGATTGCAAAGAGTTGGTGAGTGGACGGGAGTTAATGATACGAAAGGCTTTCCTTTCAATTTTGTCTAGGAGAGCGGTGTGAGAGGAACCTCCCCACACATGTGAACAATACTCAATACAAGGACGCACTATGCCCCTGTACAGAGAAAGAAACTGTGCAGGGGTAAAGAATCCCCTAAGCCGGTTGAGCACACCCAGCTTCTGGGAGGATGCCTTAGCAAGACTGGTAATATGGTCCTTCCAACTGAGAGCTGAAGAAAAAGAGACACCAAGAATATTGAGAGAAGATGAAGGATTGTTTTTTGTATTGTTGAAGAATAAGGGATAGTCCGCAGGGAGTTCCTGACAGGTAAATAGATGGAGAAATTGGGTTTTGGAAGCATTAAAGGTAACAAGGTTTTCTCTGCCACAATTGGCGATAGTAGTTAGATCAGAATTTAAGTGTTCTATGGCTTCATTACGTTTGTCGTTGAGCAATTGCTGGCTTGGGCGTTCTGAAAAACTAATGGAGTAGTGTAAGGTTGAGTCATCTGTGCATGAATGGATGGGACTTGAGGTACAGTTGAGAAAATCAAATATAAAAATTAGAAAGAGAATGAGAGATAGGACAGAGCCCTGAGGAACACCGGAGTTTATAGGGTGAGGAAGTGAGCGATGGCCGTCCACAACTGCAGCTATGGAACGGCCGGAGAGGAAATTAGAGACAAAGGCACAGATGGAGGGATAGAAACCGAAGGATGGCAGTTTAGAAGGCTTTCAATATGTTTAGTGCAATAGAAAAAGTCTCACCGAAGTCCGGAAAGGAGGATGACCAAGAGTTAGTAAGATGTGAAAGAAGATCACCAGTAGAGCGACCCTTAAGGAAGCCATACTAGCGATCTGAGAGCAGACTATGAGAAGAGAAATGCTTAAGAAATTTTGAAGCAAGAATAGTTTCAAAAACTTTAGAAATACAAGAGATGAGAGCAATTGGACGATAGTTGGAGGGTTGAGAGCAGTCACCCTTCTTTGGGACAGGTTGAATGAGAGCAAACTTCCAGCATGAAGGAAAGACGTTAGAGGATAGACAGAGACGAAAGAGTTTGCCTAGGCAGGGAGTCAGGACGGAAGCACAGTTATTGAGTACAATAGGAGGAACACCGTCCGGACTGTATGCCTTCTTAGTATTAAGCCCAGAGAGGGTAGAAAGTACATCTTTAACCCATAATTAGCGGCGAGCAACATAAGTCGAGTTAAATAAAGCTGGACTATGTGGCGGCGCTCGACATAACTCGAGTGGCAATTTCAGCACGTAATGTGGCTGAGAGAGAGAGACAAGTGGTGGCAGGAGACTTGCGAGCGTATGACTGCTCCAGACCACCGCGGCGAACCTACTGACACAAATCTCAGCTCCCTCCTCCCTCTCTCACTCGCTACATACTCAATTATGTACCGAAAGTACCGAATTACCTGCTTTTTGCACTCGCGTTGCACGGTTATTGCAAGAAAACTATCCATCATACAAGGATCGTTATGGTGTCATTCGAAAGCTCTGTTTATGCCCTTTCAGGGATAGGTACTTGTTTTACGTTCTGGGTCTTATTTAGGCATGAAAATGATCACGTAAACAGCCCTATTTTGGCTAAAAACACCCCGCTGTGCGGTACACATAAATAAACCGCATAGGCCGCTCGTAAGGTGTTAAAAGAGATTAGGATATTAGGCATAAGTAAGAGGGAGGAGGGTGGAGAGGGAGGAATAGCACCGGAATCATCCAAGGTGGAGTTTCTAGCAATAGTTTGAGCGAAGAGTTTAGTGTTGTCAGAGGAAGAAGTGATGGTTGTGCCATCAGAATGGGAAAGGGGAGGGAAAGACGAGGAAGAGAAATTGTTGGAGAGATTTTTGGCTAGATGCCAGAAAGATTGGGAAGAGCTAGAGTTTGATAGTTCAGTGCATTTATTACTGGTGAAAGAGTGCTTGGCAAGTCGAAGAACAGATTTGGCTTGATTCCGGGCAGAAACATAGGAAGAATGAGAGTCTTGAGTTTTAAGGCGTCGGTACCGTTTGAATGCTTCCTCCTTATTGCGGACAGCAGTAGAACAGGCGTGAGTAAACCAAGATTTTTTAGCATTAGTCTGAGAGAAAGAGAATGGAATGTATGCTTCCATGCCCGATAGGATTACCTTGGTAATGCGTTCAGCACTCTCCGAAGGTCCCCGGCCACGGAAGCAGAAATCATTTCATGGGAAATCAAAGAAGTACTGCCGGAGAGCCTTCCAGTCGGCGGCGCCAAAGTGTCATAAGCGCCGCCGGCTAGGAGGATCGGGTGGCCGTACTGGAGAGATAGGACAGGTGACAGAGATAAGTTTTTAGTCGGAGGAGCCCAAAGGAGAGAAAAGATCGATAGTATAAGAAGAAGGGTTAGAAGTTAGAAAAAAGTCAAGAATGTTGGGCCGATCTCCGAGGCGATCTGGGATACGGGGGGGTTGCTGAACTAACTGTTCTAGGTCATTTAGGATAGAAAAGACGTAGGCTTGTTCACCAGGTGGGTCAGTAGTGAGAGCCATTGGCGGTGGTGAACGTTGAAATCTCCTAAGATGCAGATTTCTGAGAAAGGAGAAATGGATAAAATGTGTTCCACTGTAAAGTTTAGATAGTCAAAGAATTTGGGAAAGTTGGTAGAGTTAGGGGAAAGATAGACAGCGCAGAAATATTTAGTAAGAGAATGACAGGAAAGTTTGGGCCATAAAGTTGAGAATTCAGAGGAGTCGAAATCGGGAACAGGTAATTTTGTGGGGTCGTCAGGGAAAAGTCGGGCTGGTGAGGGGTCATTTATAACCCCCCCCCCCTGGGGACTCCAAGGCTGGGCTAAAATTCATAATTTTGATTCAATTTTGGTGTGAAGGAATGAAGTGTGGTGTGCATGTTTAGTGTAGTGAAGTGGTTAGGAGGAGGAGGTGTTTGTGAGAGCTAGCTGGATTGCTCTCAGTGTAAATGAGGCACAAAGAAAATCAGTAAGAGACGCCAAGCAATTGAAACAGGAGTTCAATCGACTCTTTATCACATGCCTATAACCTCACCTGGGTCTGGCCCAGGTATATATATATATATATATATATATATATATATATATATATATATATATATATATATATATATATATATATATATATATATATATACACACACACACGATGGTTTACAGGTTTACATTGTGATTACGAATAAGGTTAGTCAATATTATCTACGAATTCTAAAAGTGGAGAGCATAATACAAGAATTAACCCTACCCCTACCAAAGTAATCCACATTGCATTGCAAAGAACATACGGTACAGGCTACATTGTTTTAAGCTACAATTTGTTCTAAGCTGTATGTCCTGCGTAATCCACAAAATGCATATGAGAGTGTGTGTGTGAGAGAGAGAGAGAGAGAGAGAGAGAGAGAGAGAGAGAGAGAGAGAGAGAGAGAACGCGCGAGAGAAAGAGAGAGAAAGCGAGAGAGAGAGAGAGAGAGAGAGAGAGAACAGTGAGCTTCCCATCACCCTCCCCAACGCCTTTTCCATTATGAAAAGCCTAACCAATAGTAGAAAAAAAATACAATAACACGAAAACAAAATAAGATATAGGCCTAACTCAGAACATGCATACAGAGAAAATGGTGCAAATGGAGCGGAAATGGGCTGAGCAAGATTACAAAGTAAAAGGTTGGAACATGTAATGGCTAGACATGATGGCGTTAAAGGTAGAGAGGAAATGGAAGAAATTACATTACAGTGCTTGTGTGTGTGTATAATAATAATAAAAATAATAATAATAATAATTATAATAATAATTGTAGTACGTATTTCTAAGTTTGCTACTAAGGTGGGAATAATTTGTCAGTTGTTCAGAAGTTCGTAACCTTTATTTAACAAAACTCCCTGGTAACATTATTTCCTCATAACAATCGATTCTCTGTTCTGGCCGAAATGAGTTCAATCCATAAATTGAATATTACCATCGACTTAATATAGATTGTACTTTGGATCTCTTAAATTCCCGTTATCACCTATTTGGGTACCCGTTATTAAGGCATTGATTCACTCCGATCGTCCGACGTCGATCCAAAGGCACGTCGCTATTTCAAAAGAATTAACAACACTTTGTTACGCCTCAATATGTCCTATAGAAAGAGCAAGGCTTTAACCTATCTAATCTAAACGTCCCTAAGCTTACAAGCTATCTGTACATATATATATCATATGTTTGACCATGCCTCAATATGTCCAATCGTTGGACCTAGGCTTTAATCCAGTTAATCTAGACGTGTTTATATTTACATCTCATCTATTTATATCAAATATCTCAAAAACACGTAAATAGGCGCCCGTAGGCAATTACTTAAATCTAACTCTGCTCCGGAGTGTCCCACACTCCTGATTCCTATCTCACAAATGATGTTATACAATACAATTTACCTCCTATTTTATTTCATTTATAATCAAGTTTCAACTCATATAGATCATTACATAATTCAATATATCCGATATGTCAACATTACCTTATTACAACAATTTAACACTTGATCGCCTGGTATATCAGAACACTATTTCATTCAATACTGCGTTCAATCCTGGTGCCCTTATTACCAAAAAGATATAAACATGCTAGAACGAGTTCCATGTAGAGTTACCAAAATGATACCTAGCCTAAAGAACAAACCATACGAAGAGCGTCTTAGATAATTAAATATATTACCTTTAACCCAGCGCAGATTAAGAGGTGACTTAATTCAAGTGTTCAAAATCATTTAAAGGCATCGACAATATGAACTGTAGTAAGTACTTCACTATCGACCAATCTAATTACACGCGGGGAAACGGTTGCAAAATTATTGGTAAATCTTTTAACTCACACGAATCTAAGAATTTCTTCTTCAATCGAGTTGTCAACTTGTGGAATGGGCTTCCCCGAGACGTTATAGACTGCAGCACCGTTGATTCATTTAAACTCCGCCTAGACAAATATCTCGCATCAAACCCGCAACTGACTGCGTTTGTAAATGAATAACTTTATTTTATCCTCCCCTCAGTTACTAACCCATCTGTCCCCTACTAACTTCCTAATCCTGCCACGGACATTAGTTCCCTTTCCAATGTTCCCTTACCCACTCTAAACCACTGTTTGGACACTTGATCCTCAGTGTTTTGGAGGACAAGCAGCCTAGAAGGGTCACTAGACCTGTTGTTGCTTGATTTCCTTTGTACTCCTTTGTACTCCTTTGTAACATAAAATGACTACTTTCACTAATACAACACCCCTGGTAATAGTCGCCTCGACTTGTTACTTATGTCATGATTACAGGGTCGCTTAATCTGAGAACCGTATTCCGTACAATAATCTCTCTAATCGAATAACAATGTTTCCTTTACATATAAACAATATATATCATCAAACGGACTAGTGTCCTTCCTGACTATTGCTTCAGCTAGATCTAACCTAGCCTATCACAAGCATGATTAATTCCTATTCTTAAATAACTGGTACAACCCCTATTATCATTATATAATCAGACTCCCATATGATTCTTAGTAATCCCCTTTACTTATTACCCTATGAGATCCTATCCTATTCATAGATAAATGGCATGAACCCTTGTCTATCATTAATAGCTATCTCTCTCAACAATATATCTTTTTATTTATTCATGAGTCTATCGATTTCTAATTCGTTTTGTTCTATAAGAATAGATCTAATTTTAATTTGTTGGAACCACTGGGTTAGTCAAGCATTTTTGTCTCTTTCTTTTTAATCTATTTCGGGCCCATTAAGGGTCCTTTAAAAAGTCTGGGTTGTTTCTGGAGCAGTCTTCACCACCTCATAGCCGGCCAATATGTCTTCTGGAGGTCTTCAGTCCCATCTACTACTTGTTGCCCCTCTTGAATTGCTTGGCTAATAGTGTGTAAGCTAGCAATATGACGACAAGCACCAGGATACTGATGGTGTATTTGGTTCGCAATGGAAGGTTGATGTAGGCCAGAGGTGGACGTTATTGGTGGGTGGTAAGCTAGCGGGTAGGCTGGAGCAGGATTGGCCGAGCTCCCATCACTGTACAGGTGAGGGAGAGGTAGAGAGTTGCTGGCAGGTTGGCCCAGTGGAGTCCGTGACGTGACTGACGTCTGCAGGAACGGAACGGAAGTATATAGGAAAGGTGAAGCAAGTAATCAAATTTACCCTAGTGATACGACCTACACCAAGGCCAATTTTACACTCCAGGTACCCAGTTTAACGTATGGGTGGGACGAGGCGAACACGAGAGAAGGCCTGCCCAATGGCCACTGAGCAATCCTGGTGGCTAACCAAGTTCTCAGTCTCGTGTGTTGATTGGTTGTAGGAAGCCACCAATCAGGCCCCTGAATTCATTTTAGCCACCATGAATCCAGGTACTCATTTTCGTCTGAGTGAGACGGAACTGACAGGGAATGGAGTTTGTTCAACACTCCTGGGCTACTTGAACCCTGGTGGCAAGCCAGGGAAATTTCACCCACCCCTAGGGCAACATCTGGTCAATGTCGGTACCGGGTGCAATCACCCCAAGGCGCGGTCACCCATCCAACTACTGACCAGACCCTACGTTGCTTAACCTTCTGATCTATTATCAGGGTTGCAAGCGTTAGGCAGGGTTGCCCCTTGCCCTTCCCCCCTCCCTTTATAGCTCCGCCTCACAGTGCGGCGCGCTGTGATTGGCTGAGCCGGCCGCCCGGGTAGTACTACCTCTACCTCTTTGAATGTTTCTTTCTCCCTCCTTGGGTCTTTTCTCTTCGTAATAAGTCCCAGGGAGATGGTTGCAACGGTCATGTAGTGGCTTACGGGAGTATGGGGCTTGCACTGATGTGATAGACTTATTGCAACTTGAAGGAACGGCCGGTGGAGGGAGTGAGAGCGATTTTGAAAGGGGAGATGTGCGCGCGGCTGGTTCGGTCTTCACACACTCCGACAACGGAGGCTCCTGATTGGCTGCCCGGGCGGGTGGGGCAAAGTTGTGGGAAATGTCAAGCTCAGCTGATTTAAAGGGATGGTGATTTGAGGCGCGTTGATTGGCTGGCAGGATTCTTACTATAATAATAATAATTATAATAATAATAATCGGGTTATTTCGAGCCGGCATCCAATGAGGCTGAAAATACACAATTCCTTAACCTAATTTATCCTAAGTAATCAACAGATTTGACTTTGGCTGCCACAAGGGCGCCTACATACTCCCAGAGAGGGTAGGATATGGACAGGGAACCAGGTGGAACCCAGAGGTGGCGCATCCACACCTAACCTCCACAGCCCGGAAAGTTTTTGAAAGAAACCTCTCCGGCAGGTAGCTGGGATAAAGCCCACGCTACCTGGGTCAAGGGACTAGAGTATGGTGACTTAGTGCGCTCGGCCACTGTGACACTGTGTGTGTACAAAGTCCAGATCTGTGATCCTGAACTTGCCGATATCTGCTACGCAGTGACTCCGCCAGACTGTCTGACCCAGTAAGCAGTCCATACATGTGTTTAAAAGTGTAGGTACCAGAAAAACCCCTGTCTCACACATGAATTCACAGGGAAGAAGGTCAATTTTCCCCCACCACACTTGACAGCCCTTTCTGTTTCTGCATAGAATCGCGACACAAGGTCAACAATCACTACGGGAAACCCCGCGTAGCCGTAGTAGCTCCCAGAGCATCTCTCGGTGCACTGAATCAATTGCCTTCTTGGGATCAACATAGACTGCAGGCAGTCCTTTTTTAAACTCAAGTCGGCATTTCACGAGTACTCGGAATGCCAGAATCCGTTCAAATGTTGACTTTTTGGGCCTAAATTCAGATGGCTCAGGTCTCTCCTCATTTAGCAGGTGGCTTCGGATTCGCACCAGCAAAATATGGGCGAAAACCTTGCCTGGCACACTGAGCAGTGTTAAACCATGGTAGTTATTGCAGTCTTGTTATTCCCCTTTCCCTTTCCAGATAGGGGTGACCAGAACCCTTCTCCAGTCAAGAGGAATGGTACCAGTCTGCCATACGGCAGTCAGGACCGCATGTAATCCATGGACCATGGACTCACCCCCAGCTTTCAGTAGTTCTCCAGGAATGCCACAAATACCAGTAGCCTTACCACCCTTCAGCATAGCCACGGCCTCCCTTACCTCGGCAAGGGAGGGAGGGTCTTCACTTATTGGTGGATCAGGCATTGGTGGTTGGACATTCACTGAAGATGTCTGTTGGGAGCACTGGTCATGTACAATTGCTCAAAGTACTCAACCCATTGGGTTCTGCACTCATCACTCGATGCGAGTTGGCTGTCCGCTATCCAAACTGAACTAGCTTGGAGGGTAGGCTTAGTGCGGAGTGTCTTCAGGGCTCGGTAAACAGGCCAAAGGTCATTTGCAGAGAAATGTCCCTTGACCTCCTCAGCGATTCCCCTGATATACTTCTCTTTGTCTCTCCTCAAGTAAGTGCTCGCTCTGCGAGATAGGGCCCTGTGTTGACCGAGATCTCCATTCAACCTGGCAGCACGATTCTCTTCTATTACGCCCAGCATCTCACCCGATAAGAGACCTCTCCTTGACCCCAGTTTGAAACCAATGCATTCATCAGCTGCTGACAGGGCCCCACGTTTAAAATTTTCCCACACTTATACAGGAACCTTTAGATAGCCAAGGGATTCAAACTGGTTCGAGATTGCCACTGCATGCTCCCTTACACACTCCTCATCCTTGAACTTCTCTACCCTGGGAGATAGCATTTTGGCATTTTTCTGGTCTTGAGTCGTAGCAACAACAAGCCTGTGGTCCGTAGCAAAGAACTCAGCACTCCTAAAGAACCTGCCGTTATGGAGGGAACTTAGACGCTCTAAGCATCATACCACCAAGACAGTTAATGTTTGAGTATAATATAAAAAGCAAGATGAAATATATTCAATAAGAATAACACATGAATTCAAAATAGAAAGCGCATTTCCCAATGAGAAAAATATATACACAAAGTAAGATCTCTAGAAAACCGAACAAAGGTTGAAAATGTTGAATGTGGACGAGAAGGGCGGTATAAAAAGCCGAAAAGAGGATTGGGCGAGGAGAGACGTTTTAAATGTTGGCAATGGACTCTAAGGAAAACAAGAGCAATATATAAAAGTAACTACAAGTAAACAGGATTTGAGAGGTTGAGTTGACGAAGAGCATGCATTGTTAGACTAAGAGATGCGTAATAGAAAGATAGTTGCATAAATAGATGAGGAGAATTAACTACGTATAAGAGATACAAATAAGATAATAGAATGATAGACGAAGAGAATGAATTATGAGAATATAAGACACATAAGATGATTGAGAGATACATGCATAGATAGATGATGAGAATGAACTGTGAGAATACAAGATACATAAATGACAAAAATATAGTTGTATACTGTATATGCATGAGGACAATTAATTGTAAGTATAAGATATAGCCTACACATAAGATGATAAATAGATGTTTAGATAAATGAACATAATGAATTGTGAGAATACAAAATATATGAAATGATAGAAAGATATATGCATAGAGAGATGAGAATGAATTGTAAGAATAAGAGATACGTAACATAATATAAACATATGTAAGTGAAAGATGAGACGATAAGATAAATAAATATATATAGATAATGTAGGAAGAGGATGATGTAGGGTTTGAAGAATCATGACAACAATATATATAGAAGTAATATCATAGGCCTATATACAATTTTAAACACAACACACAAATGTGTATCTGTGAAGATGACTCACTATCACTATACCCAGTGATTTTCCATGCCTTATCCATACCCCTTCTTGTAATATTGATTTGTACTATATATTATCATTTGAAACCCTGCATTAAGGGGGGTGACCTGTTTTTTTTTTCTCTCTGGGTTGTATAGTCTATTCGGCCCCATTCAGCCTAGTGTTTCTTAGACGTTTATCCCCATCCAGGTGTTGATTTATACCTGGCGAGCGATAACGCGCCACCATATTTTGGATAATGAGTTAGACAGCTGACTAATTTTATAAATTTTTCGATAAAAAAAATATTCCGGCGAAGCCGGATTTCTCCATACAATGCTGGCGAGCGATAATCGACACCTGGATGGGGATAAATGTCCTAAAATAGAAGGTTGAATGGGGCCGAATGGATACAACCAAGAAAGCGAAAAAGCAGGTCATCCCCCTTAAATACAATACAATCGTCACTTGATGGAAGGGGAAAAGTAGTTCCTCAGTCTAGTTCATTTATTGGTACTTGTAAATGGTCGTGGTTCTTTATTATGTATATTTTATTTGGGTACATACATTATATTTAGTGTATTTCCGATAGAGAGAGAGAGAGAGAGAGAGAGAGAGAGAGAGAGAGAGAGAGAGAGAGAGAGAGAGAGAGAGGGGGGGAGAGATATGTATTTACCAAATGTTTTAGGGCGCTGTGGACAATGTATAAGAGAGGGAGGTGAGAAATGGATATATACTGTATGAAAACACGCAGGAAACAATAGAGTGAAAGAGAGAGAGAGAGAGAGAGAGAGTATTTTTTATTATACATAAGATAGAACATTTCAAAGGCTCACAATAAGCCAAAATATTAGTTATCGTGATTACGTAATTGACAATTGCAAATATTTAATTATTATATTAATAATGCATTTACTAATTACATTCGGTTCGTATTTTTTCACGTCGAGAGAGAGAGAGAGAGAGAGAGAGAGAGAGAGAGAGAGAGAGAGAGACGAAGCAGAAATATGAAATGTGTTCAGGAACCACTATGAGTGTGCGTGTTTGGGATCGAACCTTGGCTATATTAATGCATGTCCCAGCATCTACTCACTGAGCTCTGGAACTCTCTCCCAGAATCAGTCTTTCCCTCTTCCTATGACTTAAATTGCTTCAAACTCTGTGTGTCCAGGCATTTTGGCTCAAACGTCGCTTGACTTTGGCCCTGTCACTCTTTCAACTCTGAGGGAGGCACTCGCCACAGGCAGTTCTGCCTTTTGTTTCACTCACTCACATAGACAAAATAACAAAATAAATGATTGATATAGTTTTATCATTCATGTACCTCAAAAATAAATATCCATAACGTGTGTATACTTGAATAAATCCAACACCAAAAGAGTCCACGAGTTTTTAAGAGTGACTGTACATACGCCACTAAACGCCTTACCTACGCCCCAGCATTAACTACTTTGGGAGCTTAGAAGACATTAATGAAAACAAAACAAAAATCCTGTAAGAAATATCAAGAGAGGAGAGCCCTGAAGAATAATGTGGTAAACTTTGGTGTAAAATTTAAAGAGGCTGCTAGAGAAAGAGAGAAAGAGAGAGAGAGAGAGAGAGAGAGAGAGAGAGAGAGAGAGAGAGAGAGAGAGAGAGAGAGAGAGAGAGAGAGAGAGAGAGAGAGAGAGAGATTTACATAGACACACAGACCTTCCGATCCCAGCGAGGTGGTCAGGACTTAATTCTAGTAGAGATAGCTAACCCGAGAGTAAGGTACATTGGAAGGAAAGGATAGTAAAGAAGGGAGAGAGAGAGAGAGAGAGATATGTATTCGCCAATTATATAGGAGGCAGTGGACAATATACGATAGAGAGGGAAATGACAAATGGATATAAAATGTTCAACTGAGAGACGGAGAGAGAGAGAGAGAAGAGAGAGAGAGAGAGAGAGAGAGAGAGAGAGGATATTGCAGTGACGCCATGCGCAAATAATTATAATTTAGTGGAGTTTTTACGAGGACCGAGAATGGGGACGGGAAATGAGAGAGAGAGAGAGAGACTGAGAGTGAGAGAATAAGAGAGAGAAAACAAACTGGGGACGAGAGGATGGAAAACCAAATATTATAGATGAGTGAATAAATAACATAGGAAAACAAATGAGAGAGAAAGAGAGAGTTACAAGGAGTTACAAGGAATAGTTAGTATCTCGGAGACCTTGCGGCCCATTCCGAGGAGATACTCGAAGTGGAAGGAGAGAGACTGTTTAGTGCACTACACTCTTTACAAAGAGTGCAAAATACTATCTACTCTCTTCTTGAACTGCTCTACTGAAGAACTATTTAGAACTTCAGAGGGAAGTTTGTTCCAGGTAGAACAGATATCATATAGTGCTCAACCTTTTCAGTTCTAATCTCCAGCCATGGTTGCGTGTTGTATTCATATTGAGGCTAAACATTTTGCTATAATCAATATTGTCAAACCCATTAAATATTGTTTAAACTTCAATGAGCTGACCTCGTAGTCTGCGTGTCTCCAACGGGAAGAGATCAAGAGCTCTCAACCGGTCCTCATAGCTCATTCTTCTAAGCGATGGAATAAGCTTTGTAACCCTAGCTTGTTAGAGAGAGAGAGAGAGAGAGAGAGAGTAAGAGAAAGAGATATGAAGAATGGAGCCAGTATGACACACAAGGATACAGAAGCTTCATAACTGGTAAAAACTGGTATATAGCCAAGATGAAATATGTTCACATTCATATCTATAAATATTCTTGTGCATTTCCTGCCATATGCTTCTCTTCCTTACACACACATGCTCTCTCTCTCTCTCAGAGAGTTGTGATAAATGGAGTAGAATCTGAGTGGGAGCCAGTTTATAGTGGAGTCCCTCAGGGATCGGTCTTAGGGCCAGTTTTGATTCTAATCTATATAAATGACATCGATGTTGAACTAAATAATACTATCTCAATATTCGCTGATGACACAGAGATAGGAAAATCAGTATTTACCGCAGACGACAAAATTCAGATTGGTGGGGAGAGAGCCTTCTTCTTTGCTATCTTGCCTTTCACTTTGTAGCAAATTCTATTTTAGCATTAAATCCGAACTACCTAGTAGGGACTGCAAGGTCTGTATAGTCTGTGAATCTATGTAACTATATGTAACTAGGCTATCTCCTTTTCTATCATTTCCTTCAACTTTCCTTTTTCTATCGGATATGCCATCTCTATGGATCGTAAGGTCTGTGTGGTCAGTGTATATATGTAAATCTCTCACTCTCTCCCATCTCCCGACCCCGTTTCTCCCCTTCCTCGGTCCATCAATTCATTTATAGGGCTGCTTCCACATCTTAATTTTCTGTCTTTTTCTTTTTCTCACAGTTTTGTACCATTTAATCGTTCTATCTTACATATGCCACGTCTCATATTTGAGAGGGTAGTGCTTACATGGGGTCAATATATGCATCTATTCACTTGATTTTTTAGTTTCCTCGCTAGACCTCCATCAAGCTTTCAAAAACACCCCCAAGACCCCCTTTCAAGTTTAAGTTGTACATTTTTCGGTAGAAAAATTTCCCTTCTAAAACTACAGGCTTGCTAACGCTCGCCAGGAAAAAATCGACACCTAAATGACACGAAGGATCTTAATATTGACAAAGAATGAGGCGAAAGGTCTCAAAATCGCCAAACTAACGTAACGAACGTCTTTATTATACATTCTCAAAACTAATATGCTGAACATGAGGGAGAAGCGGGTCCAAAAAAAGCGACTACCTCCCCTCTAATAAGCGACTACCTCCCCTCTAATCTTCTCTTTGAATACTTTCAGTGAGTGAGTATTTTCAAACTACCATTTTTACAATGATCATGTTTTATCCTTGATCATTGTTATTTTTAAGGGGGAAGTAGTAGCTTTTTCTCCCTCAGTTTTAGTTGTATTTTCTTTGAGATTTTAAGACGTTAGTTTCATTAGATTGTCGATTTTAAGACCTTTCGCTCCATTTAGTTGTCAATATAAAGGCCTTTCGTGCCATTTGGTGTCGATATTATCCTAGCAAGCGATAGCGAGCCTCTAATTCTAGGAGGAACCGGCCTTCGGCCATGACATATTTCTACCGAAAAAAATGCAAATTTATCTTGAAGGAGTATCTAGGAAGTGTTTTTTTAAAGCTTGATGGAGGTCTATTGAGGTTACTATAAAATGAATAAATTAATAGGTAAATAGAAAATAACCACTACCCCCCTAAGGCAACATTGATGGGTGACTGTGAACGACGAGGATCTAACAGTGGTAGAGTGATGTCGTCCTGTTTGGGGGGTCCCGAATTCAATTCTCAGCAGTCACAACAATCACTCATCATTTATTAACCCACAATGTACATTTTCCGAAGTGGTTACATGCTAAAGACGTTTGTAGATTATAATGATATACAAATAATAGAGTGTTCATTGGCATTTATATATATATATATATATATATATATAATGTATCTTTTAATTGGCAGACATGTTTTATGATGGTTATTCATTAGCAGCTGACCTATCAAAAATGTATTACGAAATAGGAACATAAATCACGGATTGCCAAGTTTACACGATTAACATCATATTTTGCTATGCACACTGTGCGCTAACTGAGGAATTAAGGTGGAATAAGGCAATTTATCGCCTGCTGAAAAACACCGAATTAGTGTGTGTGTATGTGGGTGTGGGTGTGTGTGTGTACGTGGATGGATGGTATACATGTGTGTGTGTGTTGTTTTTACCCTACATCTAAAATTATCGGTACTAATTTGACAGCCACTAGACAACCCCGTCGCTGAGAGTGAGAATAGGATTTTGTGTGTAAGTCTCCGGGGATTCCCCTTCTTGTTTAGAACGTGTAGAGCACTTTGACAGTCCTTTCTTTTTAGGCCATCTTATTACTTATTAAGGAACACCCCGTTCTTAACATTGATCCTCCATTACAAACCCCAATGCAATGAATACATTAATGAAAGCATATGATCCTCCCGGTATTCGAACTCGGGACACCACACCCAGAACATTTGCATCTAAACCATTACACCACCAACACAGTTATCCCACACTTATCCCATTCTCTACCGGTGACGTTTTTTCGTTGTATTCTGGCAACTATTTGACAATTGTATTCAGCTTAGGATGGAGTTATGTGAATGAAGGGGTAAGGGTCATTTGTCTGGTCCCCCTTCTTCTTAGTGTTTAGCCCCATTAGTTTTGAGATTAGACGACGTTAAGCCCATTAGTTTGACGATTTGAAACACGTTTCACCCCATTTCGTTGTCAAATTTAAGACCTTTCATGTCATTTAGGTGTCGATTTTAAACTGGCGAGCGTAAGCGAGCCTGAAATTTTAAGAGGAACCGGCCTTCGGCCGGGACATATTTCTGCTGAAAAATTTACAAAGATATCTTGAAAAAGGGTCTAGGAGGGTGTTTTTTTATTCGTGATAGAATGATAATGGAGTATACTTGTATAAAATGTTATGGTCATAGGCGACATGTTCAGAACAAGGCCATATCTTTTATTTAACTATCACTTTCTAAGCTCACTTTTCACAATTTGTTTTCGCGTTACCCTTTCTATTTTTGTTCATTAAGGGGGCATGGGCGTATATATTTTTGTTCATTAAGGGGGCATGGGCGTATATATTTCCTCATTTATATATATATATATATATATATATATATATATATATATAAAATTATATATATATGTTATCATATTTTTAGTTTCCTCCCTAGATATCCATCAAAGTTATAAAAACACCCCCTAGACCACTCTTAAAGGTAAATTTGTACATTTTTTGAATAAACAATATCCTGGCCGAACACCGATTCCTCTTTAATTACAGGCTCTGCTATTGCTCGCCAAGAAAAAATCGACACCTAAATAACATGAACAGTCTTGTTATTGACAAAAAAAATTAGGCAAAAGGTCTTAAAATCGCCAACCTAATGGGTCGAACATCATAAAATCTGAAGACTAATGCCCCTTTCCCACTGGTGAGACAAGTCACTATTTTCGTCTCTGACACCAATAAATTGGCACATTCTTGACATGTCTCAACACCTCTCATGAAATATCGTTTGACTTTCAAGGCCTCTCAAGGCCTCGCTTGGGCCCTCGCGGGTCGTCGCAAATGTTCGGACAGTTCAAAATTTTGGACGAGGACTCACGAGGATTGGTTACCCTCGCAAGCATCGTCAAGCATCGCCGAAGGATCTGCGAGGGTATCGGCGATCATCTGCGACATCGGCGAGACATCGCGGAGTTTGTCGCACGAAAAAAATAGTTGAAATGTTCCAAAAAGTCGCACAACGGATCGCCGATGCTCTCGGATGTTCCGAGAACATCGACGATCATCGGCGATTTCCTCGTCGATTAGTCGTCGACGTGCGTACGAGTACTCGCCGAGAGTATACCCGCCAGGGGTATGCTCCGCACGAGGCATGCGAAGGGCCTTGCGACGTCGCGGAATGCTCAAGATACACCTGCCGAGGCCAAAGAGCACCTTCGACGAAGTGGGTAAACAAAAATTATTAGGCCTATAGTGAACCTGTCAACCGTTTTTTCTATGCACCTCTCGTGGGGGTTCACCTGTTTTTTTTCTCTTTCTCTCCTTTTCTCTCTTTCTCTGGTTTGTATCCATTCAGCCCCATTCAGCCAACTGTTTTAAGACGTTTATCCCCATCCAAGTATCGATATCTTCCTGGCAAGCGATAGCGAACCAGCATTATATGGAGAAATCCGGCTTCGCCGGAGACATTTTTCTATCGAAAAATGTACAAATTTAGCTTGCTCTCAAAACAAAAAAATATATATGTTGGCTCGCTACCGCTCACCATGAAAATATTGAAACCTGGATGGGGGTAAATGTCTTAATACAGTAGGCTGAACGGGGCCGAACGGATAAAAGGCAAAGAGAGAGGGAGAGAAATAGAAAACAAACAAAAAACGAGGAGAGAGAGGGAGACAAAGAGAAAACAAAAAAAGGCGAGGTGGGCTCAATTTTTAAGCCTTAACGCAAACATTGAGCCCACCTCGCTGTTTTTTGTTTTATCTTTCTCTCCCTCTCTCCTCGTTTTTTTTTTTTCTATTTCTCTCCCTCTCTCTTTGCCTTGTATCCGTTCGGCCCAATTCAGCCAACTGTTTTAAGACATTTATCCCCATCCAGATGTCGATTTCTTCCTGGCGAGAGATAGCGAACCAGCATTATATGGATGAATTGAAGCCTGTGCCTTTTAATTATTGTGTTAATATTAATTACTATGTGCTGTACTGTCCCTGAAAACATAATAAGGGTCGTATTTGTCATTAATATGATAAATTTCACATGAAAAATAAAATAAACACGAAAAATAAAATGATATCCCCGCTGATGTAGGCCAACTCCCTCCCCTCCCCTCCCTGTCCCTGCCTCAACCCCGACCCTGTTACTGTGATGATGTTGATAAGCCTTGTGCTACACCCTATTGATAATGCAAACTATTGAACACACTTAAAAGTGTATGTTATTTGGTCTCTATATAATCTGTGAAATATTTCCGATATGATGGAATTAAAGATATTTTTTTCCACCAACTCATAATCAGCAAAAACGACACATATGTCAATTAAAACATGTTACAATATTACCCCATCATTTTGTGTATACCGTGGGGAAAACAAAAATCTATCAAACGTAAATCTTCCGGTCTCCAAGGCTCAGCGCCTCGCTGACTATCTCATTTATTGTTCATCTATGTGCTGGAAGGATATTATATTTTTCAATTCCATCGCATTAGAAATGATTCAAAGATTACAAAAAGTCCAAATAAGACATGTTACAACCGGCACTACGAAATAAACAAGGGCACTTAACCCTTCTCTAGCGGGTGCTCTGTGGCCGTTTTGGGCCTTTCTGGGCCGTTCTGACTGCTATATCAACCATCAGTATGAAAGGAACTGTATTGCGCCGAAAACTAGGTGGAAATCGCTACACAATGACGCCACATACAGCTACGTAGCACTCGTGGAGCACTGACAGTGTTACCTCGAAGATGGAAATTTAACTGATTTTGCTACCTTGCTCACTTTTAGCGAACTATTGGTTACACTGTCATCCTCACGCGCGGTGGGGGAACTGGAGTTAGTGTGGGCCGGGAGGCCACAGATGTCGGACGTATGGATCATTACTATCCCACCCATTTTCACTCGATTTCCACCCTTTTTTCACCCGTTTTTTGCCAGTTTTTTCAACTCGACTTATGTGGTGAGCCGCTTTTTAAGGGTTAATAATGGACTAGAAGATAGGCTATATCTGCAACAACGGTACGCTAATTCCAAACCCTCGAACTATTACGCTGGTGAACAAAACACTTAAACCCTCCAGAGTTAATCTACCGGATAACGGGGTATCAAATGGGACCTTCTGCAAGTGTCTTCTATGCCAGATTAGCTGAACAAATATCGGAGAAAAAGCACCAGCATAGAAGCCAAGTCATAACTTGGATGAGATGCCGGCTCTCTTTCTCTCTTCTCAGATCTGCACTCCTGTGTCTCAGGGGTACAAGGTCCTCCCCGCTACAGAGGACAAGAGTGAGAGACTTGGACTTTGAAATGGTCGTGGCGGAGGGACGAATTGGGGAACAACTAGGTTGATTGTAGGGAGGTACTGGTACAATAAGATAACCTACAATGTAACTAGAATAAGAGAATAAGATAGATTGTACACCACTTTGTAACTGTCACCTTAATAAAAGAAAAAAAAAAAAAAAAAAAAAAAAAAAAAAAAAGGAAACATGCTTACATTACTGAAATGTTTGTGGACATGCAGTAATGCAAGTAATGGTCACTCTTCTGTAAATCTAAAATGGCTTACTTAAGAATGGGAAAGGGGTGGGACCTTTTTTTTTGTTTTTTGTTTTTTTTTTAAATTAACTGGGTTTTAGTGCACTTCTACAAAGGCTTTCCGGTGACGGCAAAGCCTATTCACAACAGGGTACTTTACGTTAATAAAATGCTCTTAAGTAATAACAATGCTTGAATAAACTATAACAAGATTTAATAAAGGAGTATATGCTTACGTTAACTTTAGTGTGAGTCTGTACTCAACACTAAACTCTTCAATGCTCTATGAAAACACTGGAAGTCTAGTCCTACAGCAAACAGATAAAGAATCTTCTGAAAACGTCTGATGCTCTAAGATGCTCGTCAATATAGAACAGAAATAATGCAGGGGCAGGACACCAAAGCGTGTATCTTAAATACACCAATAAGTAGGATACATATATACAAAAACAAGGGAGTGCAACAACTCTGTGACAGCACTAATAATAGCCACTCAAAACAGTACTTCCTTAGCCAACGTAACAGCCAAACTGGGTTGTGCACTATGCATCAACCTAGGCTAAAATAAGGCGTGAATAATTCCTAAAGCATACACAATTAGAGTTAATAAACACAATGCTGTCTTTCTCACTAATAAAGTCTAGCAGTGGCATAAAAGGTACAAGGAAACTAGGCAGAGCGCAAGTATGCTCGTAGCCGACTGTCTCCCCTTGAACAGATTTCCCTTATGTTACGTTAAGTGACTTGGAGGCTCTCTTGGTAAGTCCAGATCTCAAGTATCTGGTCTTACCCTGGCGCTCCACAAAGGTCAACAAAATGAGGTAGCAAGCATATAAGAGAGTAGGCAAAAGCCTTCACTTGTATACTGCTACACTCTCAAAGGAAAAATATGCACAAGGGTTACAGGCTACCTAGCTTCGTCGAAGTCGTACAGGCTCTGACTTGCCACATACATAACTCAGACAACGACCAAAGATACCCTCCACTGTCTAGCATTAAATAGTAGGAAAGAACAGCTCAATAATTAGAAGCACCCCAATACTATACTACCATGTGACTATGACTCTAATAATCCCTAAAGCTAGTGCAAAACATGTATGTGAGAACTGGTGCTGGTAATACGACTGGCCGACTATGGAAGTCGTATGCGAGAACCAAAAGGGATAAGTAAATGAATAAAGATGAGAAGTATTTGAAAAGAAGAAGTTCAGAGTGAGAAACAGTAGTACAGGGGGTTAGATTGGGGACAGATTGCAAGGGACATGTAGGACCAAGCACGCTATGCCAAGCTCTGAAGGAGACACGCGGGAAGGAGCCCCCCAGCACTAACCAAGACAGCGGCACCCAATCACAGACGACTACGTCATGAAGAGCAGGCGTCATATGACGCGCCAGGCCCGCCGGCCAATCACAAGCGTGGGAAACTCCGCCCAAACGAGGAAGGCACACGTACATACACACGCACATAATACCACCACGCTGCTCGCTCTCTTTCTCCTTACAACTTCACACAACATATCTTATACTCTATCAATGATATAAAATACTTCTAAGTGTCACAGACAAGAATAAAGATCACCACTGATCTGTCTGTGACAACATGAACACTATGAAAGAAAGAACATCGTTCTACGATTATTATAGCCCATTTCACTGCCCTGGCGAGCGCTAGCGAGTTACGAGTACATTCTGGCAAGCTGACCAGCGTAACACCCCGCCCAAGATGTGGGACGTTTCAGCCTCAGGTGAACTCCACATCTGACCAGACAGAATGCCCACCAACCCCGCATCACCCAGCTACTCTCCCAAGTTGTGAAAACAAGGCACGATCACAAACATAAAACACTTCATTATGAAAAAAAAAATCTACACAACACTTCCCCAAAATAATAGTATAATAATAATAATATTACGCTCAATGAGCAAGCTTCACCTAGCCTAGCCTACTATGACAAAAACTCAGAGTGTCTTAGATTGTTGCTGTAACATACTGACCTTATATACTATCAAAAAGAAAAAGTTTTTATGTGAGGTTTTTATAATTTTAATAGTGTTTTTGGTGGCGTTGCACTACAGGGGCAAGCCTAATTTTTCTCCAAACTCAAACCAACACTGACTGAACGGCGAGGGTGCTCCTTAAGACATACCCTACTATGACAAACAATCAGCCAGAACATTATCAGTGCCCTTAACATGCCACACATCCAACTTGTGTTCCGGCAGCAAAACAACACCTGACACTGATAAACTTCCCAGTCCATCACAAGACTGGCACTTCTCTTCGCTCTCTCCGGCAACGGGGCCTGCCAATAACCTTTCACTATTTCCACCTTAGTGATAAACGAGGCAGCCCCGATGCGGTCTATAGGGTCGTCAACTCTGGGTAATGGATAGGCGTCTGTCAGGGATAATGCACCCACACTCTTGCAATCAACACAAACGTGGATCTTGCCACTCAACTCAGGTTGCAAAGTCACTGGCAACAACCTCTCACGATATCCCTTCTCCCTCAGACCCTTTTCCCACATGAAGTCTAGCTCTGCTTTCACGACAGGCTGTTGAGCAGGATTTATACGGTAGGGAGCCAATTTGAGCCTTGCACTGTCTCCAGCCTCCATGTCGGATTCTACCCCGTACATCAGGCCTGGAGAATCAACAACCATGCGGACGTACTGCCACAGCCTAGTAAACAACTTCTCTTGATGCTTAGGAATAAGAGGTTGCAACTTATCTCGAAGAACAACATGCTCAGTGTCCTCCCACAACCCAGCCGAGACCGCAGCTTCTAAACTATAGTCTCCCTCCTTCTCCACCTTTGTCCCTAGAACAGCCAGGTCATGAGAGGGACAATCTGTACCACCTGTGCAGTCACTTCCATAGTTCATAATTGCTAAGGCTTCCCCGCCGATACTGCACATGCGCACCCCCGCAATCCTTGCGACTACACCTGCCGGCGCAGCATCACCGCCTTCAGCGCAACGGCCAGATACAGTCGGTCTATGGTAGGGCTGTTGCATTCGACTAGAGCAGCATTGGGAGGCTATGCGACGACCGGGCGCATCCACTCCACAGCCAACCTCACCAATCTGCTCAATGTCCTGATTCTGACCACCACCCTTTGCAGCCATGGGTCGACCCTGACCTGACAACCATGCCAAAGCCTCGTCGCCCACCTTGAACCACTGAAACAACGAGGCCAACGGTTTACTAACACTCAAGTGACCTGCCAGCGGAACATCGTGCACCGCATGAGTTGTGAGGCCTGGGTGCTCGGCACAAACAGTGGGGTATGAACTGAGCAGGGGCTGGATCGCTGCACGCTGCTGCTCAGGCAGGTGCTCAAGCGCTTCCACAGCCACCTGACTCGTGTCCCCCGCCCACTGCTCCGCCGAGACATGACAATCCCAACTTTCCTCCACCTGTGCCCCACTGCCCCCATCTCCTTCTCCACCTTGGCCGCTGCAGACCAACACAGGGACAGTAGGCTGCTCAGGTGGTTGCCTCACAAACTCCTTTAACAGGTTCACATGACATGCTTCCCCAGCCTCATCGAGTTCAACAGCCCCGTTCCCACAACTCTCAAGACTAAGATCTTCTAATTGTACCTGGGAACTACTCTGTCGCGGAGTGCCATCAGGCCCTACCATGTCACTAGGGGGGACAGGTTCTGGGGCCACTCCGGAGCTCAACATTGTTTCAAGTACCGAGTCACCAAGGAGTGTCGCTGGGTCCAAACTCTCAACCCGACCACCAGCCTCGACTTTCTCCTTCCGACCCTTCCTCCGCTGGTCTGAAACTTGGGTACTAGGCTGTGACACCTGAGCGGACTGAGATCTCTCGAGCCTCTCTTGCCCCTCCCTACTCGTGTCGGCCGCCCTCTCGGCAACGACTAAGGGTGGAACCTCGGAAGTGGGCACCGCAAAGTCGTTGCCGAGAAGGAGGTCGGCCCCCTCAACTGGCAATTTCTCCACCACACCCACATCCAACTCCCGTGTCACACCGTCCACCTCAAGCTCCCACTCTAATCAGCAGGTAAGAATGCGTAGCATTGATACCTTGAACCACCACAACCCGAGCCGAGTTAATAGGCTTGCCAGTGAAGTTCTTAACAAGTGTCTGGGAAGCGCCCGTATCACGCAGCAACTCAAGCCTATGCTCCACACCAGCCCACCTCACAGTGCCATGCCCCCTATGACCACAAAAAGCATCTCGGACGGGTGACAAGCCCTCCTGCTGCTTCTGCACCGACTGTGACTTCGCAACCGACATATTACCCCGGGCAAACGCGGTAGACCTCAAAGACACACCGATGTTGGTCACTAGTGACACCACTGCTGTAGGCGGTGTGCTCGGACATGAGCGCGCAATATGCCCCTTCTCATGACACTTGAAACACTCCACTTCGCTCTTGGACTTCCTCTGAGGTGAGGAAGGGCCCTGGCCTTTGCTTAACGGGAAGGGTTTCGACTTGGGATCAAAATTGGCACCAGTACTCTTAAATGGGTAATTTGTTGTGTCATTAATTCGGGGGGGTGGAGTGGTACGCCCCTGGTTACCTGTCTCAGCTCTCTGTGCAGACCCGCACCCACGAATCAATGACACCCTAAGGTCAGCCAGCTCAGCCACCTTCTGCAGAGTTTTTGGTTGCTTTTCTTTCAGGTTAAGAGTCAAGTCACTGCCCGTACATTTAAAAAATTGTTCTAACAACACAAATTGCTTTACTGCATCAAAAGTAGTTGCCTTCTCCGACCTCAACCAATATTCAAATGCATCTGACAGCTCTCTAGCGTGTTCCTGGAAAGTACTCTCCTTTCTTTTTGGAATCGCCCTAAACTTCAGCCTATAGGTCTCTGGCTGTAGCTCATATGCCCTCAGGACAGCCTCTTTCAACAACAAGTAATCTAGGGGCAAAGCATCGTACGCCTTGAGTGCTTTCCCCGTCAATCGTGAAGAAACAAGGGCTGCCCACTTCTCCTCGGGCCATTGGTGCTCCCGGCACTTTTTCTCAAAACGGAGAAAGAATTCTGTAACTCCTAACTCATCAAACACTGGAACCAACTTTAGTAGATGCGACAGGGACTGGTCATGGCTCGACCCCCCTGGACGACCCGGTTCCTCGTCACCTCTACACGAGTTTTCTCTAGGTCAATATCGGCACAATACCTTGCAGACTCAGCCCGATACTTGAGCTCACCCTCATGCTTTCGCTGCTCATGCTCAAGTTCGGCGAGCTCGAGCTGAAGCAACATCTCGGGAGACAAACCCTGAGGAGGGGGTGCTACTACCGGGGACCCACCCCGTGAGTCACTTAGAGACATACCCAACCGCCAGCGGGCATCGGCCTGCGGGAACATACTCGGCCCCGGAACCCGAGGGGGCGCCATGATAGGAGTTGAGTGGAATGGGGGCTGGGACGAAGGTGCCCCAGCTCCCGCTCCACCCGAACCCCCAGGCACCCCACCCAGCACACAGGTAACCAGCTAACTTCTCGACAAACCGCTAGTACCGGACAACCCTTAGACCGTGGCTACACACTGCAGTCCGTACCGGTCTAGCCCCGACACACGGTCCGCCGACACAGGCTCCTCCAAAAAAATCCGAGCATCCTCCTCATTGTTCACCACCCGAACGCCGTTAAACAACTCCACCTCCTCGCCTGTCTCTCGCACTGTGCCCTCACTATGCTCATACCCGTCCAGTGACATGATGGAGTCAACAACAAAAAATCTCAAGTCAAGACAAAAATAGCCAAACTCTCGTGTAGCTTTATTCACCAAAAGTATTCGAAGATGTTCTTGAGTGCAATACTAGGTCACCAATAAACTCCAACAAGTTCTATATATCCTCAAAACAATGTCCACTGCCAACAATGCGAGAAATAAATTCAACCCCAAATGGCAATAAGATTTCTCCAAAAAAAAATGCAATATTCAGTTCACTATATACTGGTCTAAGGTCGCCATTTGTTACGACCGGCACTACGAAATAAACAAGGGCACTTAATAATGGACTAGAAGATAGGCTATATCTGCAACAACGGTACGCTAATTCCAAACCCTCAAACTATTACGCCGGTGAACAAAACACTTAAACCCTCCAGAGTTAATCTACTGGATAACGGGGTATCAATTAACTGGGTTTTAGTGCACTTCTACAAAGGCTTTCCGGTGACGGCAAAGCCTACTCACAACAGGAGTTATTTGCGTTAATAAAATGCTCTTAAGTAATAACAATGCTTGAATAAACTATAACAAGATTTAATGAAGGAGTATATGCTTACGTTAACTTTAGTGTGAGTCTGTACTCAACACTAAACTCTTCAATGCTCTATGAAAACACTGGAAGTCTAGTCCTACAGCAATCAGATAAAGAATCTTCTGAAAATGTCTGATGCTCTAAGATGCTCGTCAATATAGAACAGAAATAATGCAGGGGCAGGACACTAAAGCGTGTATCTTAAATACACCAATAAGTAGGATACATATATATAAAAACAAGGGAGTGCAACAACTCTGTGACAGCACTAATAATAGCCACTCAAACCAGTACTTCCTTAGCCAACGTAACAGCCAAACTGGATTGTGCACTATGCATCAACCTAGGCTAAAATAAGGCGTGAATAATTCCTAAAGCATACACAATTAGAGTTAATAATCACAATGCTGTCTTTCTCACTAATAAAGTCTAGCAGTGGCATAAAAGGTACAAGGAAACTAGGCAGAGCGCAAGCATGCTCGTAGCCTACTGTCTCCCCTTGAACAGATTTTCCTTATGTTACGTTAAGTGACTTGGAGGCTCTCTTGGTAAGTCCAGATCTCAAGTATCTGGTCTTACCCTGGCGCTCCACAAAGGTCAACAAAATGAGGTAGCAAGCATATAAGTGAGAGTAGGCAAAAGCCCTTCACTTGTATACTGCTACACTCGCAAAGGAAAAATATGCAAAAGGGTTACAGGCTACCTAGCTTCACCGAAGTCGTACAGGCTCTGACTTGCCACATACATAACTCAGACAACGACCAAAGATACCCTCCACTGTCTAGCATTAAATGGTAGGAAAGAAGAGCTCAATAATTAGAAGCACCCCAATACTATACTACCATGTGACTATGACTCTAATAATCCCTAAAGCTAGTGCAAAACATGTATGTGAGAACTGGTGCTGGTAATACGACTGGCCGACTATGGAAGTCGTATGCGAGAACCAGAAGGGATAAGTAAATGAATAAAGATGAGAAGTATTGGAAAAGAAGAAGTTCAGAGAGAGAAACAGTAGTACAGGGGGTTAGATTGGGGACAGATTGCAAGGGACATGTAGGACCAAACATGCTATGCCAAGCTCTGAAGGAGACACGCGGGAAGGAGCCCCCCAGCACTAACAAAGACAGCGGCACCCAATCACAGACGACTACGTCATGAAGAGCAGGCGTCATATGATGCGCCAGGCCCGCCGGCCAATCACAAGCGTGGGAAACTCCTCCCGAGCGAGGAAGGCACACGTACATACACACGCACATAATACCACCACGCTGCTCACTCTCTTTCTCCTTACAACTTCACACAACATATCTTATACTCTATCAATGATATAAAATACTTCCAAGAGTCACAGACAAGAATAAAGACCACCACTGATATGTTTGTGACAACATGAACACTATGAAAGAAAGAACATCGTTCTACGATTATTATAGCCCATTTCACTGCCCTAGCGAGCGCTAGCAAGTTACTAGTACATTCTGGCAAGCTGGCCAGCGTAACAGACATAGTTATGTTAATGTATAAGGGAGTTAGGTAGATGCATTATAGAGATAGATAGATAGAAAGAGAGAGTTGCAGAGGGGAAGTGAGCGATAAACACAACTATTATGAGACGGACTTAATTGGTTCTGAAAAGACAAAGGAGACATTTTTATTGACTCTCTTTTTCATGTTGTTATTTGTGTGCTAGAAGGATAATAAGGTCCATACGAACACGTACATCGCTTTTGCGTAGATGCGGCGTATGTCTCACCATCTCTAAATTTTACAGGCACGTTGTGGTCGAGGTTAATGTAGAATGAGTACTGGGGCCGTGTCAATGTCTTTGTATACAACCAAAACAGTTTGGGGGTTGTGGGTGGGTGGGGGCATGTTTACTTGGACCCATTGTAACGAGATATGGGGTGGGTGTGGGGGTTATCTCCTTGACAGATTGTAACGTGATATGCTAATTCCACTCTGCAATTAGCACATTCACGTTACATTTGCTCAGGTGCGCACACCTCGCCGATCTTGTTCAGACACCTCGGCTATATCTGCGATGGCAACGCCGATGATCGACGAGGAATCGTTCATTCATCGCAAGAATTTGTGCCTTTAAAAAAAAATCTTATCACCTCACCGAAGTAAACGCCGAACCATCGCTTGAATCGCCGGAGACGTCGCAGAACATACGGCGAGTCTTCTTTCATCCTCGCATTATTTCGCAAGATATTTTTGAAAATGTGACATGCTTCGCATAGGTCATCTGCGAGACATCGCTCACTTCGTCGATAACGTCGCTGAAGGTCGGCGATTGCATCGCCGACATCGGCGACATCTTCGCCGAGTATAATTTGTCATCTGTTTGTAACGGTCGAAATCGTGAACGTCGCACGTATTCTTGCGAATTTGACAAAACGAAGCATCGGCGACGAAAATCGTGACTTGTCTCACCAGTGGGAAAGGGGCATAATGGGACTAAATATGAGGGAGAAATGTGTCCATAAAAACGACCCATATCCCCTTAATTTCCTAGAACTTTTCTCAATTCGCATTAGTTTTTTATCCCATCTCCCAAATTCCTTCTTTATCAATATTTTCTTTGTGCTTGCTTTGTCGATCGATCGGTATATTTTTGGCTGTTTTATTCAGTCTCTCATTTGATTTAGTGTCATTATTTTGGTATCATTATTTTTCCTGTTTTTTCTCGTTTCCTTTGGGCTTTGTCGTGTTAGCATTTTTGTTTTTGCATTTTTTTTTTTTCGGAGTCTGATATTTCTTTATATTTGATATCCGTTAAATTATGTCCGTAGTGGTTCGTTGATCCATTGACCTCTCCCTCTCTTTCTCTCGCTCTCGCTCTCCCTGTATGTCTGTCTGTCTGTCTCTCCCTCTGTCTCTCTCTCTCTCTCTCTGTATGTCTGTCTGTCTGTCTCTCTCTCTCTCTCTGTATGTCTGTCTCTCTCTCTGTCTGTCTCTCTCTCTCTCTCTCATCCAATATTTTCTCGCCCCTTCCCTCCTTTATCAAAACTCGGTCTCCCCTCCTTCGCTATCTCCACATCTCTCTCTCTCTCTCTCTCTCTCATCCAATATTTTCTCGCCCCTTCCCTCCTTTATCAAAATTCGGTCTCCCCTCCTTCGCTATCTCCACATCTCTCTGTCTCTCTCTGTCTCTCTCTCTCTCTCTCTCTCTTTCTCTTTCAGATACTAAAGGGATTTGACAGAATTTATGTAGATTCACTTTTCCAAATAGATAATAGTTCATTAACTCTGGGAAATGGAATTAAATTAAAAACCAGGAGGGCGAATCTCGATGTCACAAAGAACTTCTTCACTTACAGTGTGGTCCTCGAGTGGAACAAATTGCCTGAGAAAGTGGTACAATGTAAGACCATTGACACTTTCAAAAAAAGTCTACACATTAATTTTGAGGAGGTGGGAATAATAATAAAAACAACAAAAAAGTTAAGCATCAGTAGTATATATTATTTCGCATCTTCGTTCTTTACTACTATAAATTTCCCATTAGAAGTATTTAATGTTTTCTCATTCTGCTGCGTGACTTCTTTCCCCAACTTAATTTCATGCCGACCAACGGTCGGAGTGAGAAGAGGGTGGGGAGAGAGCCTTCTTCTTTGCTATCCTTGCCTTCCACTTTGTAGCAAATTCTATTCTAGCATTAAGTCCGGACTACCTAGTAGGGACCGCAAGGTCTGTGTAGTCTGTGTATCTATGTAAAACAAAAAAATCTCTCTCCATTCCTCCATTTCCATTAAGCCTCTTGTATGTGTTAACCCTTTAAAGATTGCGATGCCTTTTGACAGTTCGTTCTGGCAATCATTAGACGATTTTATACAGCTTAGCAAGGATCTGTGGAGAATAAAAGGGTAAAAACTAACTCGATTAATCCTCTGACTTCCATATATACTTCCTAATCTGAATAAAGTCGTCTAATTATAGCCAGAAATTAGAAAATAAATGCGTGTTCGTATCCTGAAAGTGTTAGTATGCGCAATTTTTCTATCAGTCATTTTACTGAAGGAGATTAACAAAAACCTGACTTGTATTTTCTCATATGCTGACGATATTATTATGACAGTATTATATTATTCTTAGGTAGTGATCGAACATATGATGATGCAGTTACTGTGAACAATTCGTGATGATTAATAGTATATGTTTCTTATGTTTACTCATTATATAATTTAGTTATACAAACCATCTTGTCGAAAATGAGGGTGGTTGAAATGTGGTTATTTTTTCTATCTCCTTAAATTTCAGACCTCCCATCTTAACCCCTTCTGTGCCGGTGTCATCCTTTTAACTGTATTTTTGCTACTCTTAGACGATTGTATTCAGCATGAAAATGTCCTCCAAAAGGCTTCGAACTATTTCACTTAAACCGTTTTACTATCACAGATTTGTCTTAAACTGCACAAAATAACTTAAATATAGCACGAATTAAATTAAGAAGACATCACCTGATGGTTAATACCCGATTCCTCTTCAGATGGCAAGGTTTTACTGAGAGTATTTTCTTGCAGCGGGAAGTTTCATCAGCGCAACATAAATGTTTCTATCAGGATATTGGAAATCATTGCTAGACATACGAGACCTAATCTTTGGGAGTGAGGCAGTGGGATTGAAAACATGCATTGTCAATGATGAAACTTAATTAACAGCTTTTACTAAGGCTGGCACATATTTAATCTATCGATTGCCTGACGCTGTGATCCCCGAAGGGGTGGCCACGAACGAAACGCCCCCATGCACCTCTGTCCCCAGTCAGTCTAGGCCCCTCCTCCCAACCAGCACCGCCTTCGCTCATATACTTCTTCACTCCATCCTTCCACCTCTCACTCGGACTACCTCTCCCTCTCTGTCCTTCCACCTCGCTATCGTACACCCTCTTAGTCATATCTCTCGCTTCCCATACGTTCCATTTGGCCGAACCATCTAAAGGTGTTAATTTTCACACTTTCCAGCACATCTACCTCCACACCACACCTCCCTCTTACTTCCTCATTTGTCTGTCTATCCCTCTATGTAACTCTGCATGCACTTCTCAAGTAACTTATTTCCACCCCTCTCATTCTTAGTCTGAGTCTTTCCACCAGCGTCCATGCTTCGCTTCCGTAAGTCAATGTCAGGATTACCACACTGTCATGCAAGGACTTCTCCACTTTCATGCTGACCACCATATTTCTTGTTACTGCTTTCAGCGTTTCTACAACCCTCTTTCCCTGCTGCACGCTCTCCCGCACCTCTTCATCCATACTCCCATCTTCACTCAGCACACTGCCCAGATACTTAATTGAGCTGACAATCTCCATAGCCTGACCGTTCAACTTCACCTCACACTCTGTGGCTTCACCCCTATCGAAGACCATAACCTTGCTGTTCCCTGCATTTACCTTCAGATTCCATTTGTTGCACACTGTTCCAAACATATTTACTAGACCCTGCAACACCCATTCATTATCGCTCATCAAACTGTATCATCAGCAAACAGCAGTACAGGTAGCTTCCACTCGTTTCCATCCCTTATCATATATACACCAACAACATTTAATACATAATTATTTAATATAATTTTTGTTTAGCAAAGCTGCTGATTTCTTGATAATACCGTAACATCACCACGCATCATGTTAAAGCTCAGTATTCATATTTAACCGGGTAATTGCTATAAACTAGTCATAATACGTGAATAATCAAGATGAGATCATTGCAATTAACTGCCAACTAATAATATACCGACTATAGTCGTTTCCACCTATGCAAAAGTGCCCCGACATGTTGCCGGAAAAAGGAAAAACAAAATATATATATACAGTATATATATATATATATACCGGTATATATACTGTATATATAATGTATATTTACAGGTATATATATATATATACTATATATATATATATATATATTGCCAGAAATATATGATCGTTTTGTTCTTGGGAGATTATAGACACCAATCGAACAGGGCAATACCCAGTGGATGCTGCATAGGTTCATAGGCATGTGATAAGGAATTGCTGGAACTCCTGTTTCATTTATCTGGTCTTCCTCACTGTAACTGTTTGTATCACACCTACGCATGGAGTAATCCAGTAAGCTCTCACAAACACCTCCTCCTCTTATACATTTCACTACAGTAAACAAGCACACCACATGTTTTTCCAATATCCCCCCCCCCCCATAATTATTTTTTAAATGGACAATTCGTTTCAAATTGGGGGGAGACACTTGTTAAAGGTAGCTTTGCCTTTTGTCTCCTTCATACACATAAAATAAAATGCAATGTAAGATAATTTGACGATTTCTTATTAAGCTGAAATAATCAACGTTTGTTTTCTGTTGAAATCTCTCCCATTTGTTTTTCTCCCTTTCTCTTCGTTTTTCCCAGTATATTTTTCCCAATATATTTCTTATGCAGCATGTTTCTATAATAACTATATATATCTATACACGTTTGTTTTAAATGAACTTGAAGCGTCAGTACTGTGAGCAATTTTTTCTTAATGTGGAACGGTATGTTGCTGCAGTAATTTAAAGCAAAGTTAATAACATTTAAGCTAAGCAAAATTAATCCTTAGTGATCTTGGCCCCATTTATTGTTCTTTTCACTCACTAAAACATTACGCTTTCCATAATGCAGTTGAGTCGAGTACCGTACATGATTAACTTGATATCCAAAATTCGAAAATGGATATTAACCCTCCCAGCTCCGGCAACTTAACCCTCTCACGTCCTTGACGCAATTTTGAGCCTATTAGGGATACTGTAAAGCCTTTGCTACCGTCAGGGGTATTTATTAACCTTTAGGTTATTTACTTCAACCTCTGCAGTTGTCTTTGAGTTAGCTGTGGGCAGAAAACTGATTTTGGAGAGATAATTATAAGAGTGAGAGAAATCTATTTCTTATTGCTAATCTGGCAACCTCTGCGTCATAAGGATGTGAGAGGGTTAAATATGTAACTTATGGTAAGATCTTCTCTAAATTTGCCATGAAATATCAGGCTGGGCGAGTTTTCGAAGCCTTGTGTTTTTCTGTATTTTCATCCACCAGAATGCTGTTTATTGTGAGGTATCATATGTCAATGGAAAGAGGAATATTTATAGTACATGATCAAACAAACAAAAATGTAAATAAATCGAAATATGAAAGTGTAAATGAGTCCGGATTACAATTATTTCCCATGCAATTGTCTTCACACCATCTTATCTCTAAATTGTGAGCGATGACCATATATTTATTTTTGCTCAAATAATAGTATTTTTTCTCCTCTTTCCAAATCTGAAAACAGAAATTGTTTATCTTCAATAGTTCTCAAGCAGTGACCGAAAAAACAAAATATATGATTTTGATTGATATGGTTTATAACATTTTCGATTTATTTCGTTGTTACGAAGTGTATGGTCTTAAATTTAGGCTGTATGAATACGGCAAATAATGCTGATGAGTATAACAAAAACTAGAAGTTCCTACGACAAATATTTTTTGCGCTATGAATATTTGAAATGAAGAGCCAAAATGCGAATATTTACGCTTCACCCGTCTCTGTTCCGCTGACGCTAGCCGTGTTCCGAGCTGTTCCCCACCTCGTCGTTGCGTTATTTGCTTGGATACGTATATAACTGTATATATCACCGGAATTGGAAAATTGTGCTCTTTCTAATGGTGAAAACCAAAATAATATAGCGTAATTGGTTTGCGAGCTATGCGCAATTGTTTCCATGCATTGTTATTGTTATGTAAATATATGAGAATGTTTATACATTTGTATATCTTTGCCACAATGTACAACACTTTTATATATATATATATAAATATATATATATATATATATATATATATACTGTATATATATATATATACAAGTTGTCAAACAAAACATAATGAATGGTAACAAAAATATGTGTATGTGTGTGTGGGTATCTATATATACTGTATATATATAAATATATATATAAATATATATATATATACTGTATATATATATATATATATATAAATATATATACAGTATACATACAAGGTGTCATAAATATATATATATATATTTATGTGGTATATATATATAAAATAAATAAAATAAAAATATAAATAAAATGAAAAAAATAAAATAAAATAAATTCGGAACAACAGTAATAAATCAAATAAATAAATATATAAATACAATAAAAATATAATAATAATATAAATACTCGATTATGGGCCTTGGGCTTGCTCGGGACCTTGGGGCTGATTCGCTAGATACCCTGGGCAACAGGAATTAAAAAAAAAAAATAAAAAAAAAAAAAAAAAAAAATATATATATATATATATATATATATATATATATATATATATATATATATATATATGTATATATATATATATACGGTATATATATATATATATATATAAAATAAATGAAATAAAAATATAAATAAAATGAAATAAATCAAATCAAATAAATAAATATATAAATAAAATACAATTTAATAATAATATAAATACTCGATTATGGCTCTTGGGCTTGCTCGTGACCTTGGGACTGATCCGCTAGACACCCTGGGGAACAGGGAAAAAAAAGAAAAAAATATATATATACCGGGTATATATATATATACAGGAATAACAAAACAAATATATGCGGTATATATATATATATATATATATAATATAAATAAAATAAACATAAATAAAATGAAATAAATAAAATAAAATAAATAAAAACAATAATAAATAAAATAAATAAATATTTAAATAAAATACAAAATATAATAATAATATAAATACTCGATTATGGGCCTTGGGCTTGCTCGGGACCTTGGGGCTGTTATATACTGTATACATATATATATAATATGTACTGTAATATAACTAAAATTCCATAGAGTACTTACCATACTTCCTGTAAGCATTCCTGTGACATCTTCGTGATTATAATGTATTTTTTTCGTAGGCAGTATTTATTGATAAATATATTTGTCTTTCAAGTAAAAACAAGTGTAAAGTCATCAATGATACCTAGACAAAACTGCATCAATACTCAAGGGGTTAACCAAGATTCACTCCCCTCAGTCACCAAAAGTAACAAGTAACATCTTATATACATAATATATAGTTCGAATTATTCACTAAACACTTTCACTGGGTAGATGAAATAATCCATAATTGCCTGCCTATAGCTAGGCATGGTGGGCCAGATGGAGGGAGCCCAGAATTTAAAGGGCCGGGACCCTGCCTCACAGTCTGGGGGCCGGGAAACTACTGACTTAACAAAGGCCCGGGCTCTTCAGAGAGGGATGCTATGGCGTTGCTAGATACTTCCTTTTGTAACTTACTAATGCCTAACTTACCAGTCCAAATTGCGTCAAAATCGAGTCATAAACTTATTTTTGGCGAATATTTCTAACTTACAGGTGGCATTATGACGCGATTGCGTCATACGAGCACTCTTGGAGGGGTGGCGTTATGACTCGATCGCGTCGTAAAAATGCGGGAGGGTTAAGTGTGATCGTGTATTCAACCTTTAACTGTGTTGGTGATGTATATAATGGTTTAGATGCTTATGTTCTGGGTGTGGTGTCCTGATTTTGAATCCCGGGAGGACCATATGCTTTCATTAGTTTATCGTACATTGGCGTTTGTAATTGATGATTAATGTTAAGAATGGGGTATTACTTATCAACTCTGCGAAGCAGAGTGGTATCGCGCACACAGATCCTGCCCGTATACTGTGCACCATCAGTCAGCTTGTCTGTCGTCGTCGTCCGTCGTCGTCGTCCGTCTGGTAACTCCTCCTAGACCGTTCGATAGATTTTCACCAAATTTCACAGGTATATGCATTTGGTCAATGCGAAGGTCAGTCAAAAAGACATTTTCAATTTAACTTAAAGGTTAAGGTCAAAGGTCAAGATTAAAAATAAGGTAAATATTTCATGTGTCTTAGTTTTTACTCAAATGTCTTTATTTTCACTATACAAGTTACTGGTAACCTCGATATCTTATTGACCAAATTTTAGATAAATATTTGAAGGGTAAGGTCAAAGGTCAAGGTCAAAGGTCAAAATCATTGTTGTTACTAGTATTTCTTATATTAACTGTTAGATTCTCACTAGACTTACTATGTATTATTTTTATTAATCTCACCACCACACCCCCAATGAAATTAATTAAAGTATATATGATCCACCGGGATTCGAACCCGGGTTATCACACACATATTTTTGCCACCTTAACCATTACACCACCAGGACGGTTTATATATTCGGAATACTTAGGACAAGGCCATACAAGAAACTATACAATTCCATATGAAAGGTCAAGTTCACAGGTCAAGGTCAAATAAAAGGTCAATATGCTAATTTCATTACTTTTCATGCAAACTTCACAAAATTTGGTGATATAGCTGCACTTTAAATACAAAGGAAAACAATACAATTTGAGACACATATCATAAAGGTCAAGGTCAAAGGTCAAGGTTAAGGTCAACTATTCTATAAATATATATGAAACTAACTGATGGGTTTTAATGAAATTAGTCATGCTTATTTGATTTTCCTAAGCAATGTCAATGAACTGGGTTTTTTTACTCTTACATAAAGGTCAAGGTCACAGGTCAAGGTGAAAGGTCAACTTATACTATTTATTTTTAGTTTATATTCAAATGTCTTCATTCTCACTATACAAGTTACTGGTAACCTTAATATCGTATTGAACAAATATTAGATAAATATTCTAAAGGGTAAGGTCCAAGTTCAAGGTCAAAGATCAAAATAGTTTTTTTACTCGTATTTCTTATACTAACTGTTAGATTCTCACTACGCTTACCATGCATATTCGGAATACCTAGACCAAGGTCATACAATAAACTATTCAATTCCATATGTAAGGTCAGGTCACAGGTCAAGGTCAAATAAAAGGTCAATATGCTATTTTCTTTACTTTTCATGCAAACTTCACATTTGGTGAGATGTTGCACTTTAAGTGAAAATGAAAACAAATAAATGTTGAGACATAAAGGTCAAGATAAAGTTCAAAGGTCAAGGTCAACCATTCTATTAATATATATGAAACTAACTGATGGGTTTTAATGAAATTAGGCATGTTTATTTGATTTTCATGGGCAATGTCAATGCAAAAAAAATTTACTCTTACATAAAGGTCAAGGTCAAAGGTCAAATTTTATTATTTATTAAACAAGATTACTCAAATTTTAGAGATCGGGCTGTGTTATGGCTTATTACTTAAATATCATATGTATCAAATTTCACATAAATATTGTAATAGTTAAGGTCAGAGGTCAAGGTCAAAACAAGAGTATTTGTTATTTTCCCTAAACTCCTCCTTGACTGTTTAATGTATTGTCATCAAATTATACAGGCAAATTCAGTTGGTCAATGCGACGACCATCCAAATATATGTGTTTTGTTTTTGGTCGAAGGTCAAAGGTTAAGGTCACAGGATACGATCACTATTTGTAATCAATAAATGTTTATACAAATTACACCATATTGATAATGCTAGTTAATACAAACATTCCTGTTAAGCTAACTAAATCCTTGATAAGAAATTCTAAGGTCGAAGGTCAAGGTTAAAGGTCGAAATATAATTTTGACTAGTATTTCTTATTTAATGTAAGATTCTCATTTGGCATATCATGCATATTCGGAATGCCTAGAGCAAGGTCATACAAGAATAAACATAATTTCATTTGATAGGTCAAGGTCACAGGTCAACATTAAATATAAGGTCAATATGCTAATTTCTTTACTATTCATGTAAACTTGACAACATTCATTGAGACAGCTGTGCTTTAACCCTCCGGGCCCGGGCTGTATCTCCAAAGGACAGTGTGGGCTACCCGGGCGATCTGGCCGAAAAACGTCTAGCCCTAGGCTACCGTATTTTTGTTAATTTTAACTGCTAGAAATTTCCCACGCATCTATAAATGTAGTGCGGTTTCCAATCTGTAGACTGGCATTGAGTAGAGCTCTCTAAGTCAACTGGTTCAGTTGTTATGACGATTTCAGTGGAGCTAATTTTGCCACGATGTTGACAATATCGGAGCTTTTCACACACTAATTTCGTCTGACGTCACAACAATAACATTGATCCGACGTCTCCTTATTGTTTTCGGAGGTGCGGTGACGCAACGATCGGCTTTGTTTACATGCGTCGGACGCACAGCGTTCAGACCAAGCTGAATAGGCTTGAAAGCTTACTGCCTAGTAACAGGACACCCGGGCACCTGCCCTTATTTCGTGGTGTCCTTCCACACGGACACCCAGGGAGGAAGGGTTAAGGGAAAATTAAAATGTTAAATTTTCAGACATAATGAAGGTCAAGATGAAGGTCAAAGGTCAAGGTCAATTATTCCTTTAATACCTCTGGAACTAACTGATGATTTGTAATGCAATTTGACACACTAATTTGATTTTCTAGGGTTACATCAAAGCAAACAAAAATATAATCCTACATAAAGGTTAAGGTCACAGGCCAAGGTCATAAGTTAACCTTCATCATAAACAAATACTAAATTTTCGATAAGCTGACGACTGTTAGTTGCATTTGACTTAAATAACATATATTTCAAACATATATACTGTATATGTATATATATATATATATATATATATATATATATATATATATATATACTGTATATTATAATACTTAAGGTTAAAGGTCAAGGTCAAAGAACAAAATAAGAGTGTTAATAATTTTCCTTAAACTCTTCCTAGACTTTTTAACCCTCTGTGTACCGGTGACGTCATTTGTTAGTGTATTCTAGCTATAATTAGACGATTTTGTGGAGCTTATGAAGGATCTGTGGTAGTTAAAAGGGTTAAGATAGTTGAGAGCCTGCTAAATTTATGGAGGCCCTTCATAAACTAAATAAAATTGTCTTAATATCCAGTATGAAATGAAACCGACAGAACTGTACTGAACGGGTTACGTATCTTCACCAAATTTTGCTGGCAAATTCGGTTGGTCAATGCAACGATTGTCCAAATTTTGTGTTTTTGTTATTCAAAGGTCAAGGTGAATGGCGTAGGTCACCGATTATGGTCACTATTTCTTTCTTATATATATTTTAAATTTGAACTACACCATATTCAAAATGCTACAAAATAGTGTTACGCTGACCTTATTATAGATAAATATTCCAATGGTTAATGAATTTTGCTTCAATGTGATCATAAATGTAATTATATACATATACTCCCAGGCGGACATGAACCACCAACAGTCAGGACGAGTGTCCATGCTTTAATCCAATGCACACAAGTATATCCTCTATCACGCCATGATGTAGTCACAGTGGATTAAAGTATGGGCACTTGTTCTGACTGTCGGTGGTTCAAGTCCGGCTGTGAACATAAAAACATTTAGTAGCTTGTGTGTATATATACCGGTATATATACAGTATATATATATATATATATATATATATTATATACAGGTATATACTGTATACTGTATATAAACCAATGTTGCCTAAGAGATGCAACACTACTTGCATAATTATAGGTCGCAGAGTTGCGTATGCAGTGGGGTTTTTTGGGGGGAGGGGGGGGGAATGCGAAAACTGCACACCTACTTTATTTATATCATATTTGTTCCATGTTTGCTCCAACCTGGCTCAGACCGGCCTGGATCCTGACTCCAAACTTATGCCTAACTTTCCCTCCGGGTCTCCGGTGGTATATATCCTGGAGGTAGCCTGATGCTTCCTGCTTCACACCATCCTGTGAACCATAGAACTTGGTAGCCACAAAGGTTTAGTAGGCTGGACACGTCAGATGTTATCTATGGGGTGCTCAGTCATTAAGGGGGAGTTAAGCAACGTTAAGTTAAGAGGGATGGTTAACGTTTTGGTCGATTTTGTATGTATTTAATATGATTCTAGTTTCCTCCCTAGACCTCCATCAAACTTAAACAAACACCCCCTAGACCCCTTTTCAAGATATATTTGTACATATTTCGGTAGAAAAATGTACCGGTCGAAGGCCGGTTTCTCCTAAAACTATAGGCTTGCTATTGCTCGCCAGGAAAAAATCGACACCTAATTGGCACGAAAGGTCTTAATATTTGACAACAAATGGGGTGAAAGGCTTTAAAATCGCCAAACTAATGGAACGAACGTCTTAAAATATCACAACCAATAGCGCTACTTTCTCCTTCAAGTCTCAGGTGGTATATATCCTGGAGGTAGCCTGATACTTATAATATTAATAATAACAATAGTTCTTAAAGCTAGCGCATGCTAAGCCAGCTAAGGATAGCCCAATAAGGCCGATTAGGCGTATTTCCATTGGGGTCCTGTACTACAACCCCATCCCCTTGCTCATGAGGGATGGTAAAGACTCAGTGCTTGTGGAAAAATCTGTAATGCGCCGAGCGTGGGCGCGAACCCGGGCCTTCTGGGTGGAAGTCCGAGACGCTAGTCACTACACCAGCGAGGTCGCTTCACAAGATCATCCCGTGAGCCATAGACAGAGCCCTTGGTAGCCACGAAGAATCTGAAGTCTGGAGAGGTCAACATTTTACTATAAAGGTGCTCACCAGTTGAGCTAATTACATATGTCAATTTGCCTTTAGTTACTTAATGCTATGAAGAGATTTAATTCCTGAATGGTAAAATAGTTGAATGATATTGTGTTGATGTACAGATTCCTGGTAATAAATCTTTAGGCTGCCTTCACTTGCTTATGTTTAACCTGGCGAAAGTTTACTGCATTAAGGGGAGGTTTTTAGTTGATTAACTAGACTTCCATCAAGCTTACGATTACACCCCCTAGATCCCCTTTCAAGATAAATTTGTACATTTGTCGGTAGAAAAATTTCCCGGCCAAAGGCCGGGGCCTCTTAAATTACAGGCTCGCTATCGCTCGCCAGGAAAAAATCGACACCTAAATGGCACGAGAAGCCTTAAAATTGACAGAAATGGGGCGAAAGTTCTTAAAATCGACAAACTAATGGGGTGAACGTCTTAAAATATCAAAAGCAATGGGGCTAACCATGAGGGAGAAAGGGATCCAGAAAACAGTCCCTCAAGTGGAAATCTCCCCTTAACAACTGATTTATCGACAACAAAAGGAAAACCAGGAAACTGCAGTCTCTCTAGCATAGCAATACTATATTTTCACTATTAAAATATATTTAGCCGAGTAATTGAGATAAGGACAAATCAATTCCTTGTCAGCTTAACCCATACAGTACCGATGACATCTTTTCCATTACACTCAGGCAACTATTAGACGATTTTATTCAGCTTAGAAATGACGTCTACCGTTTAACAGGCTATAGATTATCTCAATGTATCTCTTTAGCTGCCATATACCCTTCTTAACCTGATCACAGTGATCCTGTGATCTTCCTAATATGTATAAATAAGCTGTTATGTTATATCCTATTCACTTACCTTCCATTCCCTGAAGATGATAGTTGTCTATCGAAACGCGTCGGATCACCATGAATTTTGCTCACCTTTTGCACAATCTCCCAGAACACCTGAGAATTGCTGTTCGTTCTATTGAAAGCCTTAATAATAAAATAATTAATGCTGATACCTGTATTTCCTTCAACCTCGCCTGCCTTAAAGAAAATTTATTACCTGGCTACACCAACATATATATATATATATATACTGTATATATATATATATATATATATATATATATATTGTCACAATGACCAGGGTCTTTTAGGAGTAGCTAGACTCGAGTGGCGCCAGATTTATGAAAGCAGCTGTGCCAAGTCTATTAGAAAGACCTGGTATAGTGAGTTTCATTCCAATACCCTTCCAATTGTACATGACTAGTTTTGCCGTGCCTCTAAGTGTTTTTGTCTCAATACACATTTGTGTAGAGTGAGCCAATTGAGTGTTATTAGTTTCGTATATGAAGTTGATTTTTTAGTGGTAAGGTTGTAATTTGCAAGCTAGAGGTAAGTTGGGAGGGAGGAACATTGCTCTCGTGTCTCGGGAGGGGGGGAGGGGGCGGCGAGTTTGCCAGCCCCACGAGTTTCATTTCATTATGTGACCATTGCAAGTTTAGTTGTGTTGCAATATCAAGATGTACTTTATTTTATCTGCCACGCTGTTTTAGTCAATATGTTAACACAGGAATACATTATTATAAGTTATTCTTGTGAAGTGTCTTAGTGTTATCATATCGTGTGGTGATATATTGCAACCCCCTTAGTTTGAGCATGGCTCCCACTAGCTACGCCAGGGCCAGGACTCATCATTCTCTCGTAGGCGGCCAGACTAGATAGTTGGTGTCCCCTCTCTCCTGTGACCCATCAGTCTGCCCCTTTTGTTTGTCCTTGCTTGCATAATAGTAACATAACGTAATCAACAGAGAATCTTAGACACTCATTTCTTCTTTTAATTATCCTTTTCCTCTGATCAGCATTTTATTATTTCCCTTTGTTTTAGATATTCTGTACCTCTGGTGGCTAACTTCGGAATCCGTGATAGGGAAGAGCTGGGAGGCTTGCCTGGGTCCTTACTAATAAGCACTGTTAATCCCATAGACAGTCCACACACACACACATCCATACCCCTACATATTTTTCCCCATGTTTGTGCTTAGGACCCGGTAACAACCTTGACGGTTCTGCCCCAGCAATTGTTTGTTCCCTATCTCGGGTTTCGAACTGAGGCAACGGAGTGTTTAATATTAATTAGGAATCCAGCTTCAGTCTGGACCGCCCCCCATAGTTAAGTGAGTGTGGGAGGTGGACTCTAAGAGTTCATTGTCTTGGGCGGTAACCCACTGGGGGGCCCAGGTTGCAGCAGGATATATTGGTGTGATATTAGAGGTGGTCAGGGCAACCTGCTTCTACTAATATCACCCCGAGGTTAGTAGTCATATTAGGACACTGCCTTGTATTTTTAGTTCATTATATGTATGCAATATTATTATGTGCAACTCTCTTGGGTTGAGAGTGGGTTACCGTTGGCTGGTTTGCGCACGGTTTAGTACTGTCGAGGGCGCGCATAGCCTGTTATGCTCGAAGTACATCTGCACTCTTGTTTCTTTGATGTCTGCTGGTAGCCTATGTATTTAACTGTTTTGATTATCCAACCCAGCATTGCTAATCCCGGTGTTGGTTTCGAGTTTTCGTAGCTAGTAAGTTACATGAGTATTTCTGTTCTACTTATTATTCAGAATAGGAGCAGGGCAGTGTGCACCTTAAGCCCTGAGAAGAGCCTGGAAGCGTTCATAGTGCGCTTACCTGTTGCGTCGTGTTGTTGTTTGGTAGAGAGACATGCTGCATTTCTAATAGTAATTATTTTCGTATACCGTCTCTAAGCAACTGGGGGCCAGATTCGTAACAGTGGCGACCTTGCCTAGGATAATCAGAATAAGTACCAGCAGTATTAATAAGATTTATTTTGATCAGAGGATTTTTTTTTAGAATAGGTGTCTAGCATTTTATTTTACTATGTCTGAACAACAAGCAAGAGAGGAGGGGGAGAATTTCGTGCCGTTGCATATCACCAGTGAGGAGGATGCGAGAGTGTTCCTTCGGAGTTCTCCAGAATGGGCACAGATGCAGTTGAGAAGGGTGGAGGAATTGAGGTTGATAGCATCAGTGTTGGGAGTAGAGTGGTCTCTTCTTACCACGGGGGAAGCATCTCAGCAGTATATATGGCAGTATTATTATGATGTTCGAGAGGAGGCTGAGCTAACAACTGTGCCGGCAGGAGGCTATATCTCACCTGCACGCTCTTCGCCGCGCACACCCAGTCCTTTTAATGATAGCATAACGTCTTCCCAGTTGACATGTCCTACTGTTGTTCCCCCGCGGTTGCCTGACGTGCCCCTTGGCGTGCCCCAACTTACTCAACCCATTTTTTATCCTTTACACTCTACTCCTGCTGCTGGCTGGGCGGCACAGAACCAGGTTACACCTCCCCCCCCCTCCCCCCATTTATCCCAGCCGGACTTTCTACGATTCAGCCACGTTACCGTCCTGCTTATGTTCCTACACCACCCCCTACTTTTGCCCCGGTAGGGCTATCGAGTGATGCTCTAGTACAATTAGAGTTGAAGAAATTGGAAATGCAAGAGAGAGAGAGAGAAAGGCAGGAGAAAAGAGAAGAGAGAGAGAGGCAGGAGAAAAGAGAAGAGAGAGAGATGCAGGAGAGGTTAGAAACACAGAGAATGACAATGGAGTTACAAAGAACCAAAGCTGAGGTAGACGGGTAGGTACACAAGGGGACAAGTGGGCACGGTACACAGGGAGGAATATAGCAAGTTAAAGTTGTCTCGTAGCCTGAAGCTCGTTCCCGCTTTTGACGAGGAAAAAGTCACTGAATGGTTCCAGCGATTTGAAAAGAAAGCACGGGAGTTCGAGTGGCCACGGAAACGCTGGGCGGCATTGGTGGCAAATGTTCTCAAGGGAAAAGCGCTCGAGGCATATGATAGGACGTCAGTGGAGGACTTAGCAGAGTATGATAATTTAAAGCAGGCTATCCTTAACCCATTGAGACCCAGCGTCGCACGTGATGCGTTGGCAGTTTGTTATCACCAACTCCCAGCGACGCATCACGTGCGTCCGGCATATTAAAATAATTTACGTGGCTCGTAAGGTAGGAAATGGCGGGAGAATAGGAGGGGGAGGTACCGTAGTGTGTGTGGGAGCCGGGCCGGTAGGTGTGAGCGGGCCAAGACAGCCGCGCGGCCGGTGGTGGTGGGCTTAGTGGGGATACTTTACCCCCTTAGTTCACCGCCAATTTGAACCTTCATTACTCCGGTCGTATGGGAGCTAGAGGCTTGAGATTTATGTGAGACACTCCTTAGGATGTATGCCGTACAATGCCATACTCAGTTTTCACCCTAGTGGTCCCGGGCGGGTGGTCATGCGGGGGAGACGAACTTTCGACCCCCCCCCCGCCCCCCAAATGACCGAGGTGAGTTTTTGTTTTATTTTTTTCTTCATTTCTCACCATTCTCTTCCATTTTGGCTCAACAAATTTTGTTGAGGCTCCCCCCCCCCCCAAAAAAAAAATATCCGAGTGATTTTTTTTTTTTTTTTTTTCATTTCTCATCCTTGTCTTCCATTTTAGCCAAAAAAAAAAAAAAAAAGTGAAAATGGCTGGGGACTGGGGTGAACAAAATATTATAACTAGCCGAGGCTCAACGGGTTAAGGCTTATGAACTCAGACCGGAAGCCTATCGCCTTAAATTTCGTAATGCAAGGAAGAAAGTGAAGAAGTCCTTGCATGACAGTGTGGTAATCCCGACACTGACTTACGGAAGCGAAGCATGGACGTTGGTTGAGAGACTCAGACCAAGAGTGAGAGCAGTGGAAATGAATTACTTAAGGAGTGCGTGCGGAGTTACATGGAGGGATAGACAGACTAATGAGGAAGTAAGAAGGAGGTGTGGTGTGGAGGTAGATGTGCTGGAAAGTGTGAAAAGGAACAACTTGAGATGGTTCGGCCATATGGAACGTATGGAAAGCGAGAGAATGACTAAGAGGGTGTACGAGAGCGAGGTGGAGGGACAGAGGGGGAGAGGTAGACCGAATATGAGGTGGAAGGATGGAGTGAGGAACTACATGAACGAAGGCGGTGCTGGTTGGGGGGAGGGGCGTCGACTGACTGGGGACAGAGGTGCATGGGGGCAGTTCGTTCGTGGCCACCCCTTCGGGGATCACGGCGTCAGGCAATAGATAGATAGATAGAAGGAAGAAACCTAATCATACTCATGTTGAGTTTGCTAAGTACCTCCGTGATTGTTTGCCTCGTTGGCTTTTGAGTGAAAATGTAACCAATTTAAATGAGGCAGTTGAGCTTTTCCTGCTAGAACACTTTACCAACAATGTCGACAAAGAGCTTTGCCAAAAGATCCGTGAGAAGCGCCCCGGCAAGCTGTCTGATGCTGCTGTGTGGGCTGACGATCGAGTGTTGGCAACCAAGGGTTTTACTGATCGTGCCAGATATGCCCCCCCCCCCCCCCCCCCATGACTGCACGTGACGAGAAGTACCGAGCAGGTGGAAGTGGAGGGTACAGTAATAGTGGCCCTGGTCCCACACGTAATAATAACGGTGGAGACAAAAAAAAATCACAAAATTTAGCCCGACCTGATTCCAGTGTTGTTAGGTGTTATGGGTGTAAACAGATATTAAATATTAAACATATTAAACCAAACTGTCCCCAGGCAAAGTCTTCTGCAGCGCTTGCTAAGCCTGTGTCGGTAGTGGTTGGTATCCAGGGAGGAGGGGATGAATCTTTGTTACCGAGGTTGGAGGCAGACCGAAGGGTGAAGCATGGGGTGCCAACAGCCGTGGCACAGCCTGCCCCCGACAAAGTGTCTCAACTAGGTACCAATGCAGGTCCAGAAGCCTCGCTCGCTTGGTGCCGTAACCGGGAAAATTCCCGGTGGGCCCCCAGAATAATTTCCCAGTGGGCCCCTGTGTTTTTTTTTAAAGGGATGAGGTCACGAGGAACGGAACCTTTTTACCCTGTCATAGACCTATTTTACTGTTAGGCGATCAGAACAGAGGCATTATTTCAGCTAGCGTAATTTCAAAGTTGGCGGGTCGTAGCTCCGACAGTGCCGGTACCTGCCGCTATTGTTTTTGTGGCGCTGGTTGACGATCAGCTGATGTCCGATTTGCCGCATGAACTTTAAGTATAGGCAAGCTATTCTTAGTTTTCTATATTTTCTTTTATCCCTGGCAGTGTTTTGTGAACTTTTACTTACACTTACCTCTTTTTCATATGATAGTGCCATAGGTTTACCATAACGTTACGTAGATCAACAAAATTCAACCACAAGCCAATAAAAACAAGCCTAGGTTATGGCTTGAAAAGCGTCGGGGGGCCTCCTGAGCTGCTCATTAGGCCTGTTGTCTAAGTTTAACCCTTGCAGAATATGACACCTGTAGACTAGTGTGTCGATACTACATTTTGACTTTTTTTTGCCAATTTTATACAGCTTAGGAATGATTTGTGAGACTCGGAGGGATAAAAACTAGGCTACTTCAGCTAGGCCTAACACCCCTTAATTTAAATGTTGGACCATGTAGGCCTACCCTTCCTAATCTGAATATAATAGGCCTACAGTAGTCTAATCTAATTATAATAGCATGAACATATATAGGCCTATCATATTCATAGCCTATGTTATAATGTTACTGTATATCATTGTATGCTTTATTTATTGATTAAAACCTAAACAATATTATGTGCATGTTAGGCTACATGTAGGCTAGATTACAGATGCCAAATACCTGTAATTACTTTTGCTTACAAATACACCTAGGCTAATTAGTGGTAATTTTCAAGAAGAGGCTCGCATCGTTGATAGGCTACTGGTTATTTTCATCCCAAACTGTCAGAACACACACACACACTGTTACACACACACACACACACACACACTTCCTCCAATGTTATAGATATCCTTATCAAGGAAGTAAGCAAATTCAAAGGTGTGGCTTGGAAGGGTGGGGGGAATTACCGTATTGCTTGGGAAAGGGTGAGGGTTGGGAACTATACAGTATATACAGTATAAATATAGGCCTATATTTATATATATTTGTGTATTGTTACAATTACCTCAATATAGCTTTGCATATGGCTTCAAAATCCCCCCCCCCCACCCCCCACCCAGCTGATTAGGCTCGCTTCGCTTGCCAACCCGCCCTTCTAGGGCCCCTTTGAACCCTTTTGAGGGGGCCCTTTAACCAGTTTTCCCTGTAGAACATTTAGACCCAGTCCGCCATGGGTACCGTGAAGTAGAACTGTGTGGGAAGGTGTATCCAGTCAAGGTTCTTAGGGATTCGGGAATTAAGCAGTCCATGTGTTTGAGCTTGACGAGGAAGCCGATAAAATCTGACGAGTTTGTGTTATGTCGAGGTGTAAACACTGAGGCCTGTTATAGCCTCGTTCCTATTCATCTTAGGTGTCCTATAGTCATGGCGACGGCGAAGGTAGCAGTCGTGGACATATTACCTGTGGAGAGGATTGATTTTCTGCTTGGAGCAGATATGGCAGGGAGTAGAGTCTTTCCACCTCCGGTAGTGGTGTCGGAGCAGGTACAGCCGGAGGAGAGGAACAAGGAGGCTAAGAAGCTGCCTCCCGATTTGTTTTCAGTGTGTGCGGGCACGAGATCTATGGCCCAGGTTGCACATCCGGAGAAATTGTTTGGGGAGGAGATAGATCTGATCGAGGGGATGTACAGTAATGAATCTGCATCACCCATAGATTCGCCTGATCTGCAGGGTGCCGAGGGTGTGCAGGATGAGGAGGAAGGCTCAGCGGAAAGCTCCTCACTCGTTTCGCCCGGTGCCCGAGGTGATACTGAAGGGAGCGATCGGGTCCCTACGGGAGGACCAGTTGATCCTGTATCATCGAATCAGACCGACTTGGAGGCTATACCTAATCTTACCACCGTGGCACCGGGGGAGATTGGTGAGGTGCCGCAGAGTGATGCTTCATTAACACACTTGTTTTCTAAGGTCGGGGAGAGTACTCCAGACAGACGTAAGACCCATCAGCTCTGCCATATTAACACCTTACGAGCAGCCTAGGCGGTAATTTATATGTACCGCCCAGCGGGGTGTCTTTACCCTAAATAGGGTTGTTTACGTGATCATTTTCATGCCTAAATAAGACCCAGAGTGTAAAACAAGTATCTATCCCTGAAAGGGCATAAACAGAGCTTTCCAATGACACCCCAACCATCCTTGTACGACCGCTGGTTTTCTTGCAATGATCGCTTAACACGAGTGCAAAAACCATGTAATTAGGTAGTTTCCCTACATAATTCCCTGTGTAGCGAGTGCGTGAGGGTGGGGGAGGGTGGGATTCATGTCAGTAGATCCACCGCGGTGGTCTGGAGCAGTCATATGCTTGCTACTCTCCTCCCACCACTTATCTCTCTCTCTCAGCAACATTACGTGGTGAAAATGGCACACGACATAAGTTGTGAACCGCCACTTAGTCCATTCACACGACATAAGTTGCGCGCCGCCAAAGAAGGGTTAACATGTTGAAGAGGTACTATCGTGCGGCGGGCACACAGGCTGTTTCACCTAAAGGGGCTAGCCGAGAGAGTTGCCTGGGCGCCGATCAGTCACCTGCTGGTGTTAACGGGGAGTTGTCTGAGGCAGTTTGTGCTACTGTATATATATCCGCTCAGAACGGGTCAGTGGGGAAAGTTAAGTCAGATACGGTCAATTTCTTGCCTATGTTATTGACTGGAGAGTTGGAGTCGGAGGTGCAGGGTGAGCCCGGGCCTGGTGGATGGTGGTTGGATAACCCGGGTCCCGGTGCTAGCGGTTCATGCACTGTGGGAACGCCAGGCAAGGCTCCTGCAGTTCCGCTCAACCCCCCTCTGCACTCTTCCCAATTCTCTGGTCCCAGGGACAAGGATGTCGTGTCTCGTTGCCCTGTCCTGGTTGTAGAAGGCATGAAGGAGGAGCAGGAGGAGGAGAGGGAGCTTTTCCCAGGTGAGGCTGTGCCGGCTGGGACATGGGCAGAGAACGGGTACCTGGCCCTGCAGGAGAAATTGACCCATTTACCTCCGGAAAGGGTTGAGGAGATGTTTACTACCTTGTGGGCTTATCCACACGTGTTCGGGGATGCACCAGGTTTGACATCTTGAGTTAATCCACAGAAGCAGCTCGCTCTTGATGCTGAGCTGAGGTATATGGTTGACAAGGGCCTCATCAAGAAAGGCTGGAGTGAGTGGTCAAGGCCAGTAACTTTGCAGCCTAAGCCTGATGGTAAGATCCGCTTCTGTGTCAATTTTCGCATAGTAAATTTATTCTCCAAGACAGATACCTACCCTTTACCGAGAGTTGATGACTCAGTAGACAAGATTGGGGCAGCCACGTTCATCACAAAAGTGGACTTAGTTAAAGGCAATTGGCAAGTCCCACTAACCGAATGTGCCAAGAAAATTGCTTTTTTGTGGTGGGTGGAGGAGTGTATCAGTGCCAGGTAATGCCGTACGGCTTGAAGAATGCTCCCGCCACATTTCAGCGGTTAATGGACAGGGTTGTGCATGATGTCCCCAATTGTTTAGTCTACATAGATGATGTTGTTGTTTATGACACAAATCGGACCGATCATTTGGCCAATGTGGGTGAGCTTTTCCGGAAGTTGTCTGAGGCTGGTTTAGTGGTCAATCTGGCAAAGTGCGAGTTCGTGCAGGCTTGGGTGCAATATCTAGGTTATGTTGTTGGCCACGGCCAGGTCTGTCCCCCTCGGGCGAAGGTGGAGGCTATCCAGAGTTTCCGAGCACCTCATAATAAGAAAGCCGTGCAACGTTTCCTTGGCATGATAGGCTATTATCGCCGGTTCATCAAAGGATATTTCACCGTGCTTGCCCCATTGACAAATTTGCTACAAAAGAACAAACCATTTAAATGGACAACAGAGTGTGAGCAGGCTTTCAAAGATGTTAAAAGACTCCTCTGTTGCCATCCTATATTACGTGCCCAAGATTTCAACAGGCCTTTCGTCTTGGCAGTAGACGCGAGCGATGTGGGTGCCGGCTCTGTGTTGATGCAAGAGTTCGGAGATGATGTTGAGCACCCCATTTCCTACTTATCGAAAAAGTTTAACCGAACACAAAATAATTATTATGTGATCGAAAGGGAGTTGCTAGCTCTTATTTTGAGTTTACACCATTTTGCTGTTTATTTGCCACCATATGGGCCCGTGCTCAGAATCTACTCTGACCATCATCCTCTGCAATTTCATAATAGTCTCAAGGACAAAAACCAGAGACTTACTCGCTGGAGTTTGATGTTGCAAGAATATCATCTCGATGTTAGGCACATCCGTGGTGTTGATAATGTCCTGGCAGACTGTTTGTCCCGTGAGTCCTCTGAGGAATGATAGGAGAGCACGAGGCTATTTAGTAAGTAAGTCATATTTACTCATGTTAAAAAAATCTATGAAATGCAAAAATACAAAAGACTGTCAATGTAAATATTTTGCAGTTGTAAATTAATGATGAAAGTTTTGTTTCAAAGCACCAAAACTTCCCCCCCCCCTCCCGTGTGAGGGTGTCACAATGACCAGGGTGTTTTAGGAGTAGCTAGACTCGAGTGGCGCCAGACTTATGAAAGCAGCTTTGCCAAGTCTATTAGAAAGACCTGATATTGTGAGTTTCATTCCGATACCCTTCCAATTGCACATGACTAGTTTTTCCGTGCCTCTAAGCGTTTTTGTCTCAATAAACATTTATGTAGAATGAGCCAATTGAGTGTTATTAGTTTCGTATATGAAGTTTTTTTTTTAGTGGCAACGTTGTAATTTGCAAGCTAGAGGTAAGTTGGGGAGGGAGGAACATTGCTCTCGTCTCGGGAGGGGGGGAGGGGGCGGCGAATTTGCCAGCCCCACGAGTTTCATTTAATTATGTGACCATTGCAAGTTTAGTTGTGTTGCAATATCAAGATGTACTTTATTTTATCTGCCACGCTGTTTTAGTCAATATGTTAACACAGGAATACTTTAGTATAAGTTATTCTTGTGAAGTGTCTTAGTGTTATCATATCGTATGGTGATATATTGCAACCCCCTTAGTTTGAGCCTGGCTCCCGCTAGCTACGCCAGGCCTCATCATTCTCTCGTAGGCGGCCAGACTAGATAGTTGGTGTCCCCTCTCTCCTGTGACCCATCAGTCTGCCCCTTTTGTTTGTCCTTGCTTGCATAATAGTAACGTAACGTAATTAACAGAGAATCCTAGACATTAATTTCTTCTTTTAATTATCCTCTTGCTCTGATCAGCATTTTATTATATTTCCCTTTGTTTTAGATATTCTGTACCTCTGGTGGCTAACTTCGGAATCCGTGATAGGGAAGAGCTGGGAGGCTTACCTGGGTCCTTACTAATAAGCACTGTTAATCCCATAGACAGTCCACACACACACACATCCATACCCCTACATATATTTTCCCGTGTTTGTGCTTAGGACCCGGTAACAACCTTGACGGTTCTGCCCCAGCAATTGTTTGTTCCCTATCTCGGGTTTCGAACTGAGGCAACGGAGTATTTAACACCTTACGAGCGGCCTAGGCGGTAATTTATATGTACCGCCCAGCGGGGTGTTTTTACCCTAAATAGGGTTGTTTACGTGATCATTTTCATGCCTAAATAAGACCCAGAGTGTAAAACAAGTATCTATCCAAGAAAGGGCATAAACAGAGCTTTCCAATAACATCCCAACGATCCTTGTACGACCACCGCTAGCTTTTTTGCAACGATCGCGCAACACGAGTGCAAAAACCATGTAATTAGGTAGTTTCCCTACATAATTCCCTGTGTAGCGAGTGCGTGAGGGTGGGGGAGGGTGGGATTCATGTCAGTAGGTCCGCCGCGGTGGTCTGGAGCAGTCATACGCTTGCTACTCTCCTGCCACCACTTATCTCTCTCTCTCAGCAACATTACGTGGTGAAAATGGCACACAACATAAGTTGTGAACCGCCACTTAGTCCAAATTTCTTTCACACGACATAAGTTGCGCGCCGCCAATAAAGGGTTAATATTAATTAGGAATCCAGCTTCAGTCTGCACCCCCCCCCCCCTTCCATTGTTAATTTAAGTGAGTGTGGGAGGTGGACTCTAATGCCCCTTTCCCACTGGTGAGACAAGTCACGATTTTCGTCGCCGAAACCAATAAATTGGCACATTCGGGACATGTCTCAACACCTCTCATAAAAAATTGTTTGACTCTCAAGGCCTCTCAGGCCTCGCAAGAGCCCTCGCGGGTCGTCGCACAATGTTCGCACAATTCAAAATTCTGGACGAGGACTCACGATGATCGGTTACCCTCGCAAGCATCGTGGAGCATCGCCGAAGGGTTTCTGCGATCATCTGCGACATCGGCGAGACATTGCGGATGGATGGTTTCGCACAAAAAAAACTTTGCAACGCTGCATGGATACTCACCCATACTCACCGTCGCCGATGCTCTCAGATGTTCCGGGAACATCGACGATGCCAAAGAGCACCTTCGGCCAATGCTCTCAGATGTTCCGCGACGATGCCAAAGAGCACGTTCGGCAGGTGGGTAAAACAAAATTATTAGGCTGAGATATCTTTCACCTACGGTGAAATTACACATATTGTTATTTTTGTTGTTGTTGTTGATTAAATCTTATAGAATAACATTTCCTCTTGCCGTTCATGAAAACAAAACAATATAAAAAACAATTATTATGGCTGAAAACCGACTGAGAGTTAGGGCAAATACGGGCGGACTGATGATATGCCTTCACCTACGGTGAAATTCCACATATTGTTATTTGTGTTGTTGTTGTTGATGAAATCTTATAGAATAACCTTTCCTCTTGCCGTTCATGAAAACAAAAAAATATAAAAAGCAGTTATTATTGGTGAAAACAGACAGTTAATATTTTGCTGCGGAATGGATTCTATAAGAGCGAAAAACTATCGTTATAGATTTATTTCTATAAAATCCAATAATGATGATAGAATAATCTAAACACCGCCATCATGTTCAGCGGACATATATATATATATTTGTTTTGAGAGTAAGCTAAATTTGTATATTTTTCGATAGAAAAATTTCTCCGGCGAAGCCGGATTTCTCCATACAATGCTGGCTCCCTATCGCTCGCCAGGAAGAAATCGACACCTGGATGGAGATAAACGTCTTAAAACAGTAGGCTGAACGGGGCCGAACGGATACAAGGCAAAGAGAGAGGGAGAGAAATATAAAAAAAATATAAAAACGAGGAGAGGGAGAGAAAGAGAAAACAACAAACAGCAGGTGGGCTCAATGTTTGCGTTACGGCTTAACAATTGAGCCCACCTCGCTTATTTTAGTTTACTCTTTCTCTCTCTCTCCTCGTTTTTTTTTTGTATTTCTATTTCTCTCCCTCTCTCTTTGCCTTGTATCCGTTCGGCCCCGTTCAGCCTACTGTTTTAAGACTTTTACCCCCATCCAGGTTTCAATATTTTCCTGGTGAGCGGTAGCGAGCCAACATAATAATTATATATTTTTTGTTTTGAGAGCAAGCCAAATTTGTACATTATTTGATAGAAAAATGTCTCCGGCGAAGCATTGCCAACCTCCGAATTAAGGGGAGATGGGAGGTTTTTCTGGTCCCCTTTCTTCCTCATGGTTAAAGAAAGTCTTAACCCGACCCTCTTGTCAAAACCTCAAATTGTGAACGTCGACATATCTTTTGTGCTAATAAAGAATAATAAAGGTACAAAAATAATACTTGCATTAATATACAGGCCTCCAGCTCAATCAGTGCAAACTGACCGAGAAATTTATGAACAAATTGCAGATGTAAGTAACTCACAAGATACCGTATTTTTTGGCGACTTTAATTTACCTGTGACCAAGTGGGGCGATACTCTTACTTCACACTCCGGACATGACTTGTATACGAACTTGCAAGAGAGTTCGCTTTATCAATTTGTTCGAACACCGACCTGAGGTAATAACGTTCTTGACATTGTACTTGCAACAAAAGAAGAATTAATAGAGAATTTGAATGTTGGTGATGAATTCAGTAACAGCGACCATCGTACGATAACTTTCACTTTAAACTTTACTAGTAACGAACCAAATAGTAGCATCGAAAAAGTCCCTAATTTCAAGAAAGCAAACTTTCATAAACTTAGAGCTATGTTTAAAGAAACTGACTGGAGCTTTTTAATTAACAATAACGACATAAATACATCTTGGAAGTTATTCGAAACCACTTACCTAAAAGCAGTGCAAGACTGCATACCATCGAAAATACGGCGTCCAGGCCATAATAATAAGCCCAAATGGTGGAATAAAGATATTTCAAACTGCCTGCTTGCTAAAAAATTTGCTAATGATAGATTAAAATCCTCACAAAATGACGAAGAACGGGTGAAATTTGTAGAGCTACGACGCAAAGCCAAAAAGTTAATTAAGCAAAGTAAAAAGACCCTAGAGTTACATATTGCGAATCAAAGTAAAACAAACCCGAAAGAGTTCTATAGTTATATCAGAAAGAAAAAAGTAGTTACTTCAACTGTTGGACCGTTAGGTCGATGAAAATGGAGAATACACCAAAGACGAAGTACAAATGAGTAATGCCCTCAATACCTTCTTTGCATCAGTTTTTACAACAGAAGACCTCAGTGATATCCCTACACCATCGCCGATTCAGATTGATAATTCAGATGTTCTAAGCAATATCACCGTTACAGAGAGAGAAGTATTGAATTGTTTAGATAAACTCAAGGTAAATAAAACGCCTGGACCTGATACAATCTCGCCTAGAGTTCTAAAGGAAGCTAAGGATGAGCTCTCCAAACCACTGACATTACTATTCAATAAATCCTTGCAGTCTGGAACTATGCCTGATCAGTGGAAGATAGCCAACGTAACACCGATATTAAAAAAGGCAGCAAATCCCTACCCCGTAACTATCGTCCAATTAGCTTAACCTCAGTTGTATGTAAAATGCTAGAAACGGTCATAAGAGACAGACTCGTAAATCACTTAGAGGAAAATAACATACTTAAAGATACTCAACACGGCTTTCGTAAAAAACGTTCCTGTTTAACAAACCTCTTAGACTTCTTCCATGATATCCTCAACCTCTACGATGAGAGTAAAGCTGTAGATATTATATACCTTGATTTTCAAAAGGCCTTTGACAAACTTCCCCACAAACGTTTACTGCTAAAACTAAAAGCGCATGGAATACAAGACGGTGTGCTGAAATGGATAGAAAATTGGCTCAGCGACAGAAAGCAAAGAGTAGTCATAAACGGTAAGGCATCTAAATGGACCAATGCAAGTAGCGGGGTACCCCAGGGATCGGTACTAGGACCAATTCTCTTTCTAATTTACATCAACGACATAGATGAGGGTCTCACCTGTACAATCTCAAAATTTGCTGACGATACAAAAATTGCAAATAGCGTACTCTCAAAAGATCAAGTTGACGATATGCAACACAATCTAGATAAATTGTCACATTGGGCCCAAATTTGGCAAATGAGTTTCAATGCGTATAAATGTAAAGTACTACATATCGGATACCTAAATGAGAAAGCAAACTATTCGATGAATGGCACTCAGCTTAAGAATGTAAACAGAGAAACCGATCTGGGAGTAACAATATCGAGTAACCTAAAACCGAGTCAACAATGTTCAGAAGTTGTTAAGAAGGCAAACAAAATAATTGGCTTTATAGGCAGATCATTTGAGCATAAATCCAAAGACGTAATCCTAACCCTTTACAATTCCTTAGTCCGCCCTCTTCTGGAATACTGCGTTCAATGCTGGTGCCCTTATTACCAAAAAAACATAAACAAGCTAGAACGAGTTCAACGTAGAGTTACCAAAATGATACCTAGCCTAAAGAACAAACCATACGAAGAGCGTCTTAGAGAATTAAATCTATTTCCTTTAACCCAGCGCAGATTAAGAGGTGACTTAATTCAAGTGTTCAAAATCATCAAAGGCATCGACAATATGAACTGTAGTAAGTACTTCACTATCAACCAATCTAATTACACGCGGGGAAACGGTTGCAAAATTATTGGTAAATCTTTTAACTCACACGAATCTAAGAATTTCTTCTTCAATCGAGTTGTCAACTTGTGGAATGGGCTTCCCCGAGACGTTATAGACTGCAGCACCGTTGATTCATTTAAATTCCACCTAGACAAATATCTCGCATCAAACCCGCGACTGACTGCGTTTGTAAATGAATAACTTTATTTTATCCTCCCTTCAGTTACTAACCCATATGTCCCCTTCCTACTTCCTAGTCCTGCCACGTTAGTGGCAGGGCAGTAGTTCCCTTTCCAATGTTCCCTTACCCACTCTAAACCACTGTTTGGACACTTGATCCTCAGTGTTTTGGAGGACAAGCAGCTTAGAAGGGTCACTAGATCTGTTGTTGCTTGATTTCCTTTGTACTCCTTTGTACTCCTTTGTTAACCCCATTAGTTTTCATATTTTATGACGTTCGGCCCATTAGTTTGGCGTGATATGCTAATTCCACTCTGCAATTAGCACATTCACGTTACATTTGCTCAGCTGCGCACACCTCGCCGATCTCGCCGACGTATGTGCGATGCCAACGCCGATGATCGACGATGAATCGCAAGCATTTGTGCCTTAAAAAAATGCCTCGCGGAGGTTCATCGGCGAAACATCGCTCAGTTCCCCGATGTTATCGCCGATGTAGGCGATTGCATCGCCGACATCGCCGACATCTTCGCCCAGTATAATTTGTCATCTGTTTGTAACGGTCGAAATCGTGAAGGTCGCACGTATTCTTGCGAATTTGACAAAACGAAGGCATCGGTGACGAAAATCGTGACTTGTCTCACCAGTGGGAAAGGGGCATAAGAGTTCATTGTTTTGGGCGGTAACTCACTGGGGGGCCCAGGTTGAAGCAGGGTATATTGGTGTGATATTAGAGGTGGTCAGGGCAACCTGCTTCTACTAATATCACCCCGAGGTTAGTAGTCATATTAGGACACTGCCTTAGTTCATTATATGTATGCAATATTATTATGTGCAACTCTCTTGGGTTGAGAGTGGATTACCGTTGGCTGGTTTGCGCACGGTTTAGTACTGTCGAGGGCGCGCATAGCCTGTTATGCTCGAAGTACATCTGCACTCTTGTTTCTTTGATGTCTGCTGGTAGCCTATGTATTTAACTGTTTGATTATCCAACCCAGCATTGCTAATCCTGGTGTTGGTTTCGAGTTCTCGTAGCTAGTAAGTTACATGAGTATTTCTGTTCTACTTATTATTCAGAATAGGAGCAGGGCAGTATGCACCTTAAGCCCTGAGAAGAGCCTGGAAGCGTTCAGAGTGCTCTTACCTGTTGCGTCGTGGTGTTGTTTGGTAGAAAGACAAGGTGCATTTCTATTAGTAATTGTTTTCGTATACCGTCTCTAAGCAACTGAGGTCCAATATATATATATATATATATATATATATATATATATATATATATATATATATATATATATATATATATATATACAGTATATATATAAATATATGTAAATATATATATACTGTCATTTCTACATACCTGTCTCACAGACCTATCTTACCTACACACTTGTCTCAAACACCTGTCGTATACCGGGTGTTCCAAAATTAGTTATGCAGCTAAGATTTCCTGATATCTATAGTGTTTTAGTCGCTCTCGCTCTCTAGAGACTAAAACACTATAGATATCAGGAAATCTTAGCTGCATAACTAATTTTGGAACACCCTGTAAGTATAAGACAGGTGTTTGAGACAAGTGTGTAGGTAAGATAGGTTTGTGAGACAGGTATGTAGAAATGACAGTATATATATATATATGACAGGTGTGTGAAACTGGTGTGTAAAACAGGTGTGTTAGATAGGTGTATAAGACAGTTTTGTTAGGTGTATAAGACAGTTTTGTTAGGTGTATAAGACAGTTGTGTTAGGCTTATAAGACAGTTGTTTTAGGTTTATAAGATAGTTGTGTTAGGTGTATAAGACAGTTGTGTTAGATGTATAAGACAGTTGTGTTAGGTGTATAAGACAGTTGTGTTAGATGTATAAGACAGTTGTGTTAGGTTTATAAGACAGTTGTATTAGGTGTATAAGACAGTTGTGTTAGATGTATGAGACAGTTGTGTTAGATGTATAAGACAGTTGTGTTAGATGTATAAGACAGTTGTGTTAGGTTTATAAGACAGTTGCATTAGGTGTATAAGACAGATGTGTTAGATGTATGAGACAGTTGTGTTAGATGTATAAGACAGTTGTGTTAGATGTATAAGACAGTTGTGTTAGGTTTATAAGACAGTTGTATTAGGTGTATAAGACAGTTGTGTTAGATGTATGAGACAGTTGTGTTAGATGTATAAGACAGTTGTGTTAGATGTATAAGACAGTTGTGTTAGGTTTATAAGACAGTTGTATTAGGTGTATAAGACAGTTGTGTTAGATGTATAAGACAGTTGTGTTAGATGTATAAGACAGTTGTGTTAGATGTATAAGACAGTTGTGTTAGGTTTATAAGACAGTTGTATTAGGTGTATAAGACAGTTGTGTTAGATGTATAAGACAGTTGTGTTAGATGTATAAGACAGTTGTGTTAGATGTATAAGACAGTTGTGTTAGGTTTATAAGACAGTTGTATTAGGTGTATAAGACAGTTGTGTTAGATGTATGAGACAGACGTGTTTGATGTATTAGACAGTTGTGTTAGGTGTATAAGACAGTTGTGTTAGGTGTATAAGACAGTTGTGTTAGGTGTATAAGACATATGTGTTAGGTGTATAAGACAGATGTGTTAGGTGTATAAGACAGTTGTGTTAGATGTATAAGACAGTTGTGTTAGGTTTATAAGACAGTTGTATTAGGTGTATAAGACAGTTGTGTTAGATGTATAAGACAGTTGTGTTAGATGTATAAGACAGTTGTGTTAGATGTATAAGACAGTTCTGTTAGGTTTATAAGACAGTTGTATTAGGTGTATAAGACAGATGTGTTAGGTGTGTAAGACAGATGTGTTATGTGTATAGTACAAAGGAGTACAAAGGAAATCAAGCAACAACAGGTCTAGTGACCCTTCTAGGTTGCTTGTCCTCCAAAACACTGAGGATCAAGTGTCCAAACAGTGGTTTAGAGTGGGTAAGGGAACATTGGAAAGGGAACTACTGCAAGGGGACATATGGGTTAGTAACTGAGGGGAGGATAAAGTTATTCATTTACAAACGCAGTCAGTCGCGGGTTTGATGCGAGATATTTGTCTAGGCGGAATTTAAATGAATCAACGGTGCTGCAGTCTATAACGTCTCGGGGAAGCCCATTCCACAAGTTGACAACTCGATTGAAGAAGAAATTCTTAGATTCGTGCGAGTTAAAAGATTTACCAATAATTTTGCAACCGTTTCCCCGCGTGTAATTAGATTGGTCGATAGTGAAGTACTTACTACAGTTCATATTGTCGATGCCTTTGATGATTTTGAACACTTGAATTAAGTCGCCTCTTAATCTGCGCTGGGTTAAAGGAAATAGATTTAATTCTCTAAGACGCTCTTCGTATGGTTTGTTCTTTAGGCTAGGTATCATTTTGGTAACTCTACGTTGAACTCGTTCTAGCTTGTTTATATCTTTTTGGTAATAAGGGCACCAGGATTGAACGCAGTATTCCAGAAGAGGCGGACTAAGGAATTGTAAAGGGTTAGGATAACTTCTTTGGATTTATGCTCAAATGACCTGCCTATAAAGCCAATTATTTTGTTTGCCTTCTTAACAACTTCTGAACATTGTTGACTCGGTTTTAGGTTACTCGATATTGTTACTCCCAGATCAGTTTCTCTGTTTACATTCTTAAGCTGAGTGCCATTCATTGAATAGTTTGCTTTCTCATTTAGGTATCCGATATGTAGTACTTTACATTTATCCGCATTGAAACTCATTTGCCAAATTTGGGCCCAACATGACAATTTATCTAGATTGTGTTGCATATCGTCAACTTGTTCTTTTGAGAGTACGCTATTTGCAATTTTTGTATCGTCAGCAAATTTTGAGATTGTGCAGGTGAGACCCTCATCTATGTCGTTGATGTAAATTAGAAAGAGAATTGGTCCTAGTACCGATCCCTGGGGTACCCCGCTACTTACATTGGTCCATTTAGATGCCTTACCGTTTATGACTACCCTTTGCTTTCTGTTGCTGAGCCAATTTTCTATCCATTTCAACACACCGTCTTGTATTCCATGCGCTTTTAGTTTTAGCAGTAAACGTTTGTGGGGAACTTTGTCAAAGGCCTTTTGAAAATCAAGGTATATAATATCTACAGCTTTACTCTCATCGTAGAGGTTGAGGATATCGTGGAAGAAGTCTAAGAGGTTTGTTAAACAGGAACGTTTTTTACGAAAGCCGTGTTGAGTATCTTTAAGTATGTTATTTTCCTCTAAGTGATTTACGAGTCTGTCTCGTATGACCGTTTCTAGCATTTTACATACAACTGAGGTTAAGCTAATTGGACGATAGTTACTGGGTAGGGATTTGCTGCCTTTTTTGAATATCGGTGTTATGTTGGCTAGCTTCCACTGATCAGGCATAGTTCCAGACTGCAAGGATTTATTGAATAGTAATGTCAGTGGTTTGGAGAGCTCATTCTTAGCTTCCTTTAGAACTCTAGGCGAGATTGTATCAGGTCCTGGCGTTTTATTTACCTTGAGTTTATCTAAACAATTCAATACTTCTCTCTCTGTAACGGTGATATTGCTTAGAACATCTGAATTATCAATCTGAATCGGCGATGGTGTAGGGATATCACTGAGGTCTTCTGTTGTAAAAACTGATGCAAAGAAGGTATTGAGGGCATTACTCATTTGTACTTCGTCTTTGGTGTATTCTCCTTTTTCATCGACTAACGGTCCAACAGTTGAAGTAACTACTTTTTTTCTTTCTGATATAACTATAGAATTCTTTCGGGTTTGTTTTACTTTGATTCGCAATATGTAACTCTAAGGTCTTTTTACTTTGCTTAATTAACTTTTTGGCTTTGCGTCGTAGCTCTACAAATTTCACCCGTTCTTCGTCATTTTGTGAGGATTTTAATCTATCATTAGCAAATTTTTTAGCAAGCAGGCAGTTTGAAATATCTTTATTCCACCATTTGGGCTTATTATTATGGCCTGGACGCCGTATTTTCGATGGTATGCAGTCTTGCACTGCTTTTAGGTAAGTGGTTTCGAATAACTTCCAAGATGTATTTATGTCGTTATTGTTAATTAAAAAGCTCCAGTCAGTTTCTTTAAACATAGCTCTAAGTTTATGGAAGTTTGCTTTCTTGAAATTAGGGACTTTTTCGATGCTACTATTTGGTTCGTTACTAGTAAAGTTTAAAGTGAAAGTTATCGTACGATGGTCGCTGTTACTGAATTCATCACCAACATTCAAATTCTCTATCAATTCTTCTTTTGTTGCAAGTACAATGTCAAGAACGTTATTACCACGGGTCGGCATTCGAACAAATTGATAAAGCGAACTCTCTTGCAAGTTCGTATACAAGTCATGTCCGGAGTGTGAAGTAAGAGTATCGCCCCACTTGGTCACAGGTAAATTAAAGTCGCCAAAAATTACGGTATCTTGTGAGTTACTTACATCTGCAATTTGTTCGTAAATTTCTCGGTCAGTTTGCACTGATTGAGCTGGAGGCCTGTATATTAATGCAAGTATTATTTTTGTACCTTTATTATTCTTTATTAGCACAAAAGATGTGTCGACGTTCACAATTTGAGGTTTTGACACGAGGGTCGGGTTAAGACTTTCTTTGATATAAACTAAAACGCCACCTCCATTTTTATTTATTCGGCTGTTCTCAAACATTACATAACCGGGAAGTGAATACTCTGCTAAAAAGTCTCTATCTTGTGTATTGAGCCAAGATTCTGTTATGCCAATCACATCATAATTTTCTGTAAACACTAGTTCCTCTAAATCTGAAAATTTATTGCGTATGCTACGAGCGTTTGCATAGAAAACCTTTAAAGTTGCGGTTTTAGAACTCGCAGATCGTTCTTTCATCGAATTTTTGGTTCTGGTCGGATCTACATTTACATTCATAGCTGTCCTCGGTCCTCGGTCGTTATCCCTGACGGTTTTGAATTTGGGTCGTGTTGGTGGAGCTTTATCCAAATTCGCGGTTCTTAACGGATTAGTATTTAATTCCTTTGTAGATTGCCGTCCTCGCTGTCTTCGGTTGGACAGTTGTGTTAGGTGTATAAAACAGTTGTATTAGGTGTGTAAGATAGTTGTGTTATGTGTGTAAGACAGATGTGTTAGGTGTATAAGACAGATGTGTTAGGTGTATAAAACAGTTGTGTTAGGTGTATAAGACAGATGTGTTATGTGTATAAGACAGTTGTGTTAGGTTTATAAGACAGTTGTGTTAGGTGTATAATACAGTTGCGTTAGGTGTATAAGACAGATGTGTTAGGTGTATAAGACAGATGTGTTAGGTGTATAAGACAGTTGTGTTAGGTGTATAAGACAGATGTGTTAGGTGTATAAGACAGTTGTGTTAAGTATGTAAGACAGTTGTGTTAGGTGTATAAGACAGTTGTGTTAGGTGTATAAGAAAGTTGTGTTAGGTGTATAAGACAGATGTATTAGGTGTATAAAACAGTTGTGTTAGGTGTGTAAGACAGATGTGTTAGGTGTATAAGACAGATGTGTTATGTGTATAAGACAGTTGTGTTAGGTTTATAAGACAGTTGTGTTAGGTGTATAAGACAGATGTGTTAGGTGTATAAGTCAGATGTGTTAGGTGTATAAGACAGTTGTGTTAGGTGTATAAGACAGATGTGTTAGGTGTATAAGACAGTTGTGTTAAGTATGTAAGACAGTTGTGTTAGGTGTATAAGACAGGTGTGTTAGGTGTATAAGACAGTTGTGTTAGGTGAATAAGACATATGTGTTAGGTGTATAAGACAGATGTGTTAGGTATGTAAGACAGATATGTTAGGTGTGTAAGACAGATGTGTTAGGTGTGTAAGACAGTTGTGTTAAGTATGTAAGACAGTTGTGTTAGGTGTATAAGACAGTTGTGTTAGGTGTGTAAGACAGATGTCTTAGGTGTATAAGACATATGTGTTAGGTGTGTAAGACAGATATGTTAGGTGTGTAAGACAGATGAGTTAAGTGTGTAACACAGATATGTTAGGTGTGTAAGACAGATATGTTAGGTGTGTAAGACAGATGAGTTAGGTCTATAAGACAGATGTGTTTAGTGTATAAGACATTATGTGTTAGGTGTATAAGACAAATGTGCTAGGTGTGTAAGACAGTTGTGTTAGGTGTGTAAGACAGATATGTTAGGTGTGTAAGACAGATATGTTAGGTGTGTAAGACAGATGAGTTAGGTCTATAAGACAGATGTGTTTAGTGTATAAGACATTATGTGTTACGTGTATGAGACATATATGTTAGGTGTGTAAGACAGATGTGTTAGGTGTGTAAAACAGATGTGTTAGGTGTATAAGACAGATGTGTTAGGTGTGTAAGACAGTTGTGTTAGGTGTATAAGACAGTTGTGTTAGGTGTATAAGACAGATGTGTTAGGTGTGTAAGACAGTTGTGTTAGGTGTGTAAGACAGATGTGTTAGGTGTATAAGACAGATGTATTAGGTGTATAAGACAGTTGTGGTAGGTGTGTAAGACAGATGTGTTAGGTGTATAAGACAGATGTCTTAGGTGTATAAGACATATGTGTTAGGTGTGTAAGACAGTTGTGTTAGGTGTATAAGACAGATGTCTTAGGTGTATAAGACATAATTATGTGTTAGGTGTATAAGACAGTTGTGTTAGGTGTATAAGACAGTTGGGTTAGGTGTGTAAGACAGATGTGTTAGGTGTATAAGACAGATGTGTTAGGTGTATAAGACATATGTGTTAGGTGTGTAAGACAGATGTGTTAGGTGTATAAGACAGATGTATTAGGTGTATAAGACAGTTGTGTTAGGTGTGTAAGACAGATGTATTAGGTGTATAAGACAGTTGTGTTAGGTATGTAAGACAGTTGTGTTGGGTGTATAAGACAGTTGTATTAGGTGTATAAGACAGATGTCTTAGGTGTATAAGACATATGTGTTAGGTGTGTAAGTCAGTTGTATTAGGTGTATAAGACATATGTGTTAGGTGTATAAGACAGTTGTGTTAGGTGAGTAAGACAATTGTATTAGGTGTATAAGACAGTTGTGTTAGGTGTATAAGACAGTTGTGTTAGGTGTATAAGACAGTTGTGTTAAGTGTGTAAGACAGTTGTGTTAGGTGTATAAGACATATGTATTAGGTGTATAAGACAGTTGTGTTAGGTGTATAAGACAGATGTGTTAGGTGTATAAGACATACTGTATGTGTTAGATGTATAAGACATATGTGTTAGGTGGTTAACCCATTCAATACCAGGGATATCCTCTTCCTCATATTCTGGCAACTATTAGACATTTTTATTCAGCGTAGGAAGGACCTCTTGCAATAATAACACCTCAAACTATCTCGATCAACCTATATAACTACCATAGATCCTACTTAAACTGCACCTAATCATCTAAATATAGCTAGAATAAAATGAAAAAGACGTCGCCGGTACAGTAGGTGTTAAGACAGGTGAATACGGCAAGTGTGTAGATAGGTAGGAGTGTTAAGCCGGTATCACACAAATGTTTTTTCCCTCGACATTTATCTTCAACACTGGTCTAGCAGCTTATGAGGTAGACATTTAAATATTTCGGTTACCTAAATTCATCTACCATCAATCTAGTTTCTGATACCAGTGCAAAATAATCCAGAAATGTTGCCAGAAAAAAGTTGATCAACGAATGTTGACTATAAAAGTTATCGTGTGAGGCGAAGGAGAAAGTGGTGTTGACATTATCTGGGTCTCATGAAGTCCTTTTGATCTTCATTTATAGTATCTCCGTATTGCTCTGCCTCCCAGATTTCCCTCCTTTCCTTTATTTTCCTTGTATACTTTATTAGATGACAGAGTTGCAAGCAAAGGACAAAACAACCCCCACAGAGGTCCTAACAACTCAGGAGAAAGAGCAACCTACAAGAGTCAGAATAGCTGCAATTAAGGAGAAGAAAAGGACAAAGAAAAGGACACAGGTGAAGATGGAAAGGGAAACCACACAGTCCCCCCTATTTACCTGTGCTCTAATACCTGCAGGAATACTACAGTCTACCCAACAAAGAGAACGACATCCGGGACCTACAGGAAGTTCAAGCCCGGACCAATCGCAGAGACCCCTGTCCAGCCAATCACAGAGCCTGAGACATACAAGAAGCGCGTGCACCCAACAGCAGCCAGATTTGGATTACGACGAAGGAGAATTTATGCTAATTCCCCATAAAGATCCTACAGTATACCTCTACAGATGGGACCAAGCGAATCACCTCTACAGTACCTCGCATCAAGTGTGGAAATAATAGAAAAGAAGTTAGGAAGAACGAAAACATGGCCTGCAACATAGAAAAAAGCAAGGAAAGATGAATAAAAGAAAAAGATTTATCTTGCAGCTATGCAAGTTTTCTATACAAAGAGTGTAATCTTAAGATATAGAGAATAACGATGTAGCCTACATGTATTATTAGGGTAAGTGTATTTTTAGAATAATGATTGCCTTCACAATGATTAAAAGACTAAAATTCCCATGTCCCTACTATTCTGAGATAGGTCAAATTGAGTTCAAATTATCATCCAAATATAGCCTGACTGAAATCGATGGAAGATATGCAAACACGCAGTAATACCTTCTACTAGTTCAGCTTTAAGTGGGTAGATAACAGTGTTGGCGAAACTTCTCTATAAGACAAGCCCTTTTCCCTATGGTCAAGTCCAACGAGGGTGGCGAAGGAGAGTGTGTTGGAGGAACCAGGAGTGAACTTCTCTAGTGTCTGTGAGAGAGGCAGCTCCCTTTGATGTCCAGCCGGAGGAAGAGCTACAAGTCCTAAGTCGTCCAGATTCTCCCTCATGGAAATTACTTCTCTACACTCGTACCATAAGTGTCTCTGTGTTAATAAGTTTTGGGAATTATTGTGAAGGTAAGATAAAATATGCGAGTGTTCAATTTAACTTTTTCGTAGAAATCCGCTTCTAGGACTCCCCTTGTCAATTTAGTACACGTGTGAGATTAATCGAACTTAGATCCGTGCAGTGATTTTATAGAAGCACGGTTTGTGATCTATATAATTTATGTTCAAGTATTTCTTCAACTATTTTTACCTACGTTACATACTGTAGTCGATATTATACGTGATATGTAGTGAATGCTCTCCGATTTTATTCGGTTGTGTTATTATTCATTGTGTGTCCAAGTCAAAGTGAAGTGTGTAACAAGGGCTATTTTCTTTCTTGAAACTTAAAAACCCTAAATTCAGGACCGTGCTACGTCCAGTTGTTATAAGAGAATACTTATAGTATAAAGTCGCCACCGCTGAAAGTAAAAACCCGTTCCTTTGAGTTAGAATTAACCTATGTTCAAGATTTCTAATTTGTATTAGTTCTTGTGAATAATCTAATCATATACGTTACCTGCTTTATGTAATTCTTTCACCACCAATTTATGAAATCAGATTATACATTCCTGTATTCCTCAAGCCTATTATTTGGCTATTGATAAGTTACTACTTTGTTCTGTATCTATATAATTGTAACTTTTATTTAAGTTATAGTAAATCGCTACTTCGTTCTGCGTTCTGTTCAGTAGTTTGTTAATTCATTCAAACTTTGTTATTAGCCATCATTTCGGCTATTTATTTATTACTACTTTGTTCTCTATCAAATCTTATTATTCTGCGTTTGTTAATTCATTCAAACCAACGTGTCTATTGCTATCGTGCCGCTATAGTGTATTCACTATATTTACTGAGAATCTGATTTCCTCATTCCGTGTGATTTGAACTCATTTACGATTGGATGTATTTTTTGTGTATCGTGTGAGAGATTATTCACAATTATTCTTTGATAGTTAAATCCTAAATAAAAATTATCATTCCATCTAGAGTAAAGCAAAGTTCATACCTTCTATCCTCGATTTAACGTTGCACTAAATCAAATATTTATTTAACCTGACCTCAGTCCGTCTGACCTTTATACCCTTGAGCGGTACCTTTGAGCGTATACCTGAGCCGGCCCTATTTGTATTTCACGCCCCGCATACCTGTGCACATCCGAGTAGATGATCTCAGCTGCCCATACATCTTAATTATTATACGTCTCGATACACACTTGATCCGTATAGGTATTGTCATCAATATTTATATGATGTGTTTATTTTATGTAATAATATGTTTCATGTTTGATGCTTTGTAAGTGACGACATTATTCACTAAAAGAGTAAAACTTATTCAACTCTTTATAAGTCACCTTGTGTTATATTAGATTCCTACTCAATATAGTGGAGACTCTGATGCCCCCATTTACATGTACCGTTGTTTATGTAATATAAACGAGTGTAAGTATTATGTGTTTATTGTGTTTTGGAGAGTGATTGAGTAATCTAGAAGTAACATTTATCAGACGAGATATGTTCCTGTTGAGCATTATCTGATTCTAAATATCAGAAACCCGGATTATAATACAATAGGCCTACATAATAAAGCGAGTTAGATTACAACCCGGCATAACACTGTTTCTCTTATTAGTTCCTTATTCCTTATGTTCTCTCATCGTATCTTTCGTTTTCTTTCGTCTCTCCATTTGCTTTTATTGTCTTCCTGTTCTTCTTCTACCGTTTTCTTTGCTCCTCGATTCTTTCCACCTTCATTGTCCTTTCATCTTTCATCTCCTCCCCATCCTCCTCCTCCTCGAGCCTTCTGCTCTCCTTTTCTCTAACTAGTAGTTATTAGCTTAGTAATGTAGATATCCAAACTGCCCCATAAGCACCAATAGGTCTGTTGCAGTTTGTCAATCCTTTGTAAAAACAATCCTCCTTCTCTTCCTCCTCCTATCTCTCCCTCTCTACCCCCCCCCCCCTCCCCTCCATTCCCTTCTGCTCTTTCTCTCACCCTCTTCCCCCTTTTTTTGTTAAATATCCTCTCTATTTCCGCTCCACCTTTTCTCTGGATTTTGTTTTCTCTGCTGTTTCTCTTATCCTCTCTCAGTCCCTTCTTTGTCTTCCCCTTGCTCCCCTGACACCTGTTCTGGCAAAGCAGGTGTGTGTGTGTGTGTGTGTGTGTGTATGTGTGTGTGTGTGTGGAGGAGTTGGGGTGGGTCTTCTTTCTCATTATCATATACTGCTTTTGTTATATTTTTGTTTTTATTTTAGCTATAATCCACGCCTATCTTGTTTATGGCGTGTTTATAGCACTTGGTAACCAAATCTGAATGTTATTTAAAGCTGAATGTTTTGCAAAATAAAACTTGTGCTCTCTGCCCAAAATAAGCTTCTTGCCATAATAGTGGTATACTTTCTATCTGCCAGTTTACAGTGTGTGTGAACAATTCTTCATATATTACTGCAGTCAAATATGTAGTTATTTTGTAGATTAGTTTAAATATATGGTAGCTATAACTGCGCTCACTTTGCATTGCCTGTCCTACAACATGTAATATATGGTAGCTATAACTGCGCTCACTTTGCATTGCCTGTCCTACAACATGTAATATATGGTAGCTATAACTGCACTCACTTTGCATTGCCTGTCCTACAACATGTAATATATGGTAGCTATAACTGCGCTCACTTTGCATTGCCTGTCCTACAACATGTAATATATGGTAGCTATAACTGCGCTCACTTTGCATTGCCTGTCCTACAACATGTAATATATGGTAGCTATAACTGCGCTCACTTTGCATTGCCTGTCCTACAACATGTAATATATGGTAGCTATAACTGCGCTCACTTTGCATTGCCTGTCCTACAACATGTAATATATGCTATAACTGCGCTCACTTTGCATTGCCTGTCCTACAACATGTAATATATGGTAGCTATAACTGCGCTCACTTTGCATTGCCTGTCCTACAACATGTAATATATGGTAGCTATAACTGCGCTCACTTTGCATTGCCTGTCCTACAACATGTAATATATGGTAGCTATAACTGCGCTCACTTTGCATTGCCTGTCCTACAACATGTAATATATGGTAGCTATAACTGCACTCACTTTGCATTGCCTGTCCTACAACATGTCATCAATATTTCTTATCTATAATATATCCCAGGAATGTAGCGCAAGGTCTCTGAGATAGTTACTGACTTGTGACCCTGTCCAGCTCTGGCCAGTGTCGCCAATTTAGCTACTTTCTCGCTATACCCTATTCCAAGTAAGAAGGCCAAAACTCTTAAACATTAACTTTCATAACTCACAAACTAAACTAATCGAGCTAATACCATTTGGGAAGGGTCAGCCAGGGAATTGGTGTGGATATTTATTGACCATTTGTCTAGCCCTTTATGAGTTACAAAGGTTATGGTTCACGATATCTGGACTACCTATTTGGAACAAGGTATAGTACTAGAGGTATTGACTTTGCTCTAGCAGCAATTATTTACATCTAGCGACATCAATTCTAGCGATATTCTGGAGAGTTGATCCATTTTGGGCGATATTATATAGAGCATTATTTAAGCGATTTTCGTCATTTATTTACTGTCTAGCGGCCATCTATAGTCTGTATATTTTCAGCTGAGGGTAAATTGTCATGTCCTCATCATGATTCCTCGGCTATTATGGATTTTTTCTACCGAAATATTATTTTTATTATTATTATTAGGCTATATGAGATGCCGAAGTCTCCAACCAAGGTGCAGAAACACCATCAAGATGAATCCACACAAAACACCCGGAGGCACTTAGGAGACTAGGGCAACTTAGGAAAAAATAAAAACATATACTGTATACTGTACATATACACATATTAAACACAGATAACATATTATGCAGTGGATGATTATCAAGTATAAATATAATACAATAACATAGAATAAAAATAAGTTTACAAATGAGAATTAATGCTGCAAAAAAGCATTAACTCTAGACTTAAAAATGGAGATATGAGCTGAATTGACTAGCTCATTTGGCAACTTATTCCACAAGTCAACCATGGCCGGCACAAAACACCGTGAAAACTGTGTAGTAGAAAAATTAACAGATTCATGGCAAGATCATTAAGATTGCTTGTGAATCTAGTTGCACGAGCCCGGACATAGGGCCCAGGCAGAACCCCATGTAAGGGATGCTGAGGGTTGTTAAAAACTTTAAATAAAAGACTAAGGGCACCAACTTTACGTCGATGACACAGATAAGAACATAAGAACATAAGAAAATGGGAGTCTGCAGAAAGCCGATTGGCCTAAGCAAGGCAGATCCCTGTCCCACACAACCCCAATTACAAAGCCCAATTATAGGCTCAACACTCTAATACCCTGATGATCATCTTACCAAAACGGTTAGAGATTAACGCAGGATTACGGGGGTCTGCAGAGCGCTGATTGGCCCAACCCTGCTGATTCCCCTTCACACCCAACCCTTCTCGTCCATATGCTTATCCAATTTTATCTTAAAGCTCCCTATCGTTTTTAATCCCACTATAGCACTTGGTAGTCCATTCCACCCATCTACAACTCTGTTACCAAACCAATATTTGCCTATATCTTTTCTGAAACGAAATTTATCTAATTTGAAACCATTGGTACGAGTTCTTTCGCTATCACTGAGCTTTAGTACATTTGTCATGTCCCCTTTGTTAATCCCACTAACCCACTTGAACACCTCTATCATATCCCCTCTAACTCTGCGTCTCTCTAACGAATGTAAGCCTAATTTCTTCAACCTTTCTTTATACGGAAGATTTCTAATATTATGGATCATTTTTGTCATTCTACGTTGTACTCTCTCCAATGAATCTATGTCCATTCTGTAATAAGGACACCAAAATTGAACAGCATAATCCATATGGGGTCTCACTAATGACAAGTAAAGTATTAAGATAACATCAGCAGTTCTGTTACTCACACTCCTTGAGATGAACCCGAGAATCCTGTTTGCCTTGTTTCGAACGCTTATACACTGTTGTCTAGGCTTCAAATCATTGCTAACAAACACACCTAGATCTTTCTCACAATTCGAGTTTTCTAATTCCACATTAGCTAGTTTATATTTAACATTTGTATGCATCTTCCCTATCTTTAATACCTTGCATTTGTCAATGTTAAACTTCATCTGCCAATTTACTGACCATTCGTGTAAGGTATCTAGATCCCTTTGGAGGCACTCTATATCTCTATCTGAATCAATTGTTCTCCCCATTTTGGTATCGTCTGCAAATTTACTTATCCTACTAGTTATACCTAAATCAAGGTCATTTATGTATATAACAAACAACAGAGGACCTAATACAGATCCCTGGGGGACACCACTTTTGACTGCTCCCCATTCTGACTTCGTACCATTTATGCTGCCTCTCTGCTTCCTACCAATTAGCCATGACCTAATCCATCCCAACAACGCCCCACCTATTCCATGTGCCTCAACCTTTCTCATCAATCTCTCATGGGGGACTCAGTCGAAAGCTTTACTGAAATCTAAATATATTATATCATATGACTTGTCATTATCTACTGCTTCATATACCTCTGAGAAAAAACTAAGCAAATTAGTAAGGCAAGAACGTCCCTGAGTGAATCCATGCTGAGAAGAATTTATTAAATTAAATGTATCTAAGTGCTTTCTAATTTTACTAGCAATAATTGACTCTAGTAGCTTTCCTATGATTGATGTAAGACTAATGGGACGGTAATTGGATGCTATTGATTTGTCACCTTTTTTGAAGATCGGAACTACGTTTGCAAGCTTCCAAGTTTCTGGAACTATACCTGTCTCCAATGACTTGTTAAATAAAAATGTTAATGGGTAACTTAACTCATCCCTACATTCTTTTTATACTCTAGCATATACCTCATCAGGACCAGGCGATTTATGAGGTTTCAGTCTGTCAATTTCCTTAAGCACATCATTTCTACTTATAGTAACCGTACTTAACCTATTTTCTATACTATCGCTATATACCTTACGGACTTCTGGAAACTGTGCCAAATTTTCATTAGTGAAAACGGAAAGAAATTGACTATTTAATGTACTGCACATTTCTAAATCATGTTCTGTCATTTCTCCTATCGAAGTTTTAAGGGGACCAATTACATCTCTAACCTTGGATTTATATAGTTGGTAAAAAGCTTTTGGATTATTTTTTGAGTCATTGGCAACCTTAATTTCATAATTTCTTTTTTCTTTCCTAATATCCTTTTTTACCTGTCTTGATAGATTCTGATAGTAAGCAAGTAGGTGAATTTCGCCTTTTCTAATTTTTCTATATATTCCTCTCTTTTACATAAGAACATAAGAACATAAGAAAATGGGAGTCTGCAGAAAGCCGATTGGCCTAAGCAAGGCAGATCCCTGTCCCACACAACCCCAATTTATTATAAAGCCCAATTATAGGCTCCACACTCTAATACCCTGAGGATCATCTTACCAAAACGGTTAGAGATTAACGCAGGATTATGGAGGTCTGCAGAGCGCTGATTGGCCCAACCCGGCTGATCCCCCTTCACACCCAACCTTTCTCGTCCATATGCTTATCCAATTTTATCTTAAAGCTCCCTACAGTTTTAGATCCCACTATAGCACTTGGTATTCCATTCCACCCGTCTACAACTCTGTTACCAAACCAATACTTGCCTATATCTTTTCTGAAACGAAATTTATCTAATTTGAAACCATTGGTACGAGTTCTTTCGCTATCACTGAGCTTTAGTACATTTGCCATGTCCCCTTTGTTAATCCCACTAACCCACTTGAACACCTCTATCATATCCCCTCTAACTCTGCGTCTCTCTAACGAATGTAAACCTAATTTCTTCAACCTTTCTTCATACGAAAGATTTCTAATATTATGGATCATTTTTGTCATTCTACGCTGTACTCTCTCCAATGAATCTATGTCCATTCTGTAATAAGGACACCAAAATTGGACAGCATAATCCATATGGGGTCTCACTAATGACAAGTAAAGTTTTAAGATAACATCAGCAGTTCTGTTACTCACACTCCTAGAGATGAACCCGAGAATCCTGTTTGCCTTATTACGAACGCTTATACACTGTTTTCTACGCTTCAAATCATTGCTAACAAACACACCTAGATCTTTCTCGCAGTCTGAATTTTCTAATTCTAAATTAGCTAGTTTATATTTAACATTTGTTTGCATCTTCCCTATCTTTAATACCTTGCATTTGTCAATGTTAAACTTCATCTGCCAATTTACTGACCATTCATGTAAGGTATCTAGATCCCTTTGGAGGCACTCTATATCGCTATCTGAATCAATTGATCTCCCTATTTTAGTATCGTCTGCGAATTTACTTATCCTACTAGTTATACCTAAATCTAGGTCATTTATGTATATAAGAAACAACAACAGGGGACCTAATACCGATCCCTGGGGGACACCACTTTTGACTGCTCCCCATTCTGACTTGGTACCATTTATGCCGACTCTCTGCTTCCTACCAATTAGCCATGACCTAATCCATCCTAACAACGCCCCACCTATTCCATGTGCCTCAACCTTTCTCATCAATCTCTCATGAGGGACTCTGTCGAAAGCTTTACTGAAATCTAAATATATAATATCATATGACTTGTCATTATCTACTGCTTCATATACCTCTGAGAAAAAACTAAGCAAATTAGTAAGGCAAGACCGTCCCTGAGTGAATCCATGCTGAGAAGAATTGATTAAGTTAAATGTTTCTAAGTGGTTTCTCATTTTCCTAGCAATAATTGACTCTAGTAGTTTTCCTATGATTGAAGTGAGACTAATGGGACGGTAATTGGATGCTATTGATTTATCACCTTTTTTGAAGATCGGAACTACATTTGCAAGCTTCCAAGCTTCTGGAACTATACCTGTTTCTAATGACTTGTTAAATAGAAATGTTAATGGATAACTTAACTCATCTCTGCATTCTTTTAATACTCTAGCATATACCTCATCGGGACCAGGCGATTTATGAGGTTTCAGTCTGTCAATTTCCTTAACCACATCATTTCTACTTATAGTAACCGTACTTAACCTATTTTCTATACTATCGCTGTATACCTTACGGACTTCTGGAAACTGTGCCAAATTTTCATTAGTGAAAACGGAAAGAAATTGACTATTTAATGTACTGCACATTTCTAAATCACTTTCTGTCAATTTTCCTATCGAAGTTTTAAGGGACCAATTACATCTCTAACCTTGGATTTATATAGTTGGTAAAAAGCTTTAGGATTATTTTTTGAATCATTGGCAACCTTAATTTCATAATTTATTTTTTTCTTTACTAATATCCTTTTTTACCTGTCGTGATAGATTCTGATAGTAAGCAAGTAGGTGAATTTCGCCTTTCTTAATTTTCTATATATTCCTCTCTTTTTTCCTAGAAGATCTAATAGTCTATTATTCATCCATTTGGGTTGGTTCTGTGTTGATCTAAATTTTCTTTTGGGGATATATTTATTTTGCGCATTGAATACTGACTTGATAAAATTATCGTATGTATCTACCAAGTTTGACGTCTCCTCCTGACTTAAGATGACAGGTGCCTGAGAAAGGATACACTCATTTGGACACCTGGATCGACTTAATTTTTTGACCATAGGGTCCGCTAACAGGGCTTCTCTTAACCCACCATAATTGGCTTTTCTGAAGTCAGGTATTAATGTTGTATTCTCTCTGATATTACCTTTCCATTGTATATTAAAATACACAGAATTGTGATCACTATTTCCTAGGTGGTCCCCGATTTCTACACTATTTATCATATGTTCATTGTTACTGAAAACTAAATCGATAATATTATCACCTCTAGTCGGCGTATCTATGAATTGAGATAAAAAACTATCTTGTACTACCTCAATAAACTCCTTTGAATCAGAGTCGCCTATTTGTTGCTGCCAATCTATATTAGGGAAATTAAAATCCCCCATAATGCACACGTTGCTAAGCCTTGATGCTATTTTAATTTCCTCCCATAATGATGTTCCGTCATTTCTACTCATATTTGGCGGTCTATACATAACTCCAATAACTAAAGTCTCACTACCTTCGTTAACTTCTACCCAAACACTTTCATTTTCATTATTTACTCTAATACCTGATTTAGTACAGCTTTTTAATGAACTCCTGACAAACACTGCTATACCGCCACCCCTCTTACTTGTTCGGTCATATTTAAACAAACTATATCCTGGTATACAAAACCTTGCTAAAAAATGCCTGGTTTCTGTATTAATCCATGTTTCAGTTAGCGCTATTATGTCTATATTTTCTTTGCTAACCAGTGCTCTAAGTTCGTTCATTTTGTTACATAAACTCCTGCAATTTGTATAATAAACTCAAACTATTACTTGTATTTGCAACTATTTTTCTATTGTTTTTAACTAATTTATTTTTACCTGTTGAACTACTGGACCTAGACGGAAAATCTACGCTATCAGAATGTTCGTTATTACTATCAATTTGATGTGGCTGGGATTCTATTTTACTTACACACCTATGGTTTATTAACCAAACCCCGCAACAAACTTGTCGAGTGAGCTGGCTAAGGTCGAAACTCCTAGTCGAGAGAGATGTACTCCATCCTGGGCATACAGTTCATCCTTACCGTAGAAGAGGGTCCAGTTATCCAGGAATGGAATAGTATTTGCCTTGCAATACTTCTCCAGCCGGCTATTTACACCAATAGCCCTGGAGGACCATTCCTTCTTTTGTCCTAGAAGATCTAATAGTCTATTATTCATCCATTTGGGTTGGTTCTGTGTTGATCTAAATTTTCTTTTGGGGATGTATTTATTTTGTGCATTGAATACTGACTTGATAAAATTATCGTATGTATCTACCAAGGTTGACGTCTCTTCCTGACTTAAGATGACAGGTGCCTGAGACGGGGTACACTCATTTGGACACCTGGATCGACTTAATTTTTTGACCATAGGGTCCGCTAATAGGGCTCTTCTTAACCCACCATAATTGGCTTTTCTAAAGTCAGGTATTAATGTTGTATTCTCTCTGGTATTACCTTTCCATTGTATATTAAAATACACAGAATTGTGGTCACTATTTCCTAGGTGGTCCCCTATCTCTACATTATTTACCATATGTTCATTGTTACTGAAAACTAAATCGAGAATATTATTACCTCTAGTCGGCGTATCTATGAATTGAAATAAAAACTATCTTGTACTACCTCTATAAACTCCTCAGAATCAGAGTCTCCTATTTGATGCTGCCAATCTATATTCGGAAAATTAAAATCCCCCATAATGCACACATTGCTAAACCTTGATGCCATTTTAATTTCCTCCCATAATGACGTTCCGTCATTTCTACTCATATTTGGCGGTCTATACATAACTCCAATAACTATGGTCTCACTACCTTCGTTAACCTCTACCCAAACACTTTCATTATCGTTATTTAGTCTAATACCTGATTTAATACAGCTTTTAATGTACTCCTGACAAACACTGCTATACCGCCACGCCTCTTACTTGTTCGGTCATATTTAAACAAACTATATCCTGGTATATCAAATTTTGCTAAAAAATGCCTGGTTTCTGTATTAATCCACGTTTCAGTTAGCGCTATTATGTCTATATTTTCTTTGCTAACAAGGGCTCTAAGTTCGTTCATTTTGTTACATAGACTCCTACAGTTTGTGTAATATACTCTCAATTTACTTCTTTTCTTTATACCTAATTTACCTTTGTTTTTAGCGACATTTCCATCTTCCGTTGCACCATCACTACTATCATTTGCATTATAGTCATCATTTTTAGCATGAGACTGAATATCCTTATCGCTTTCGCCTGACGCTAAAATTGTTCCATTTAACCTCTCATTTACACTCTCAATATTTCTGTTCAAAACCCCACAACCACCCTATCTAAAGATCAAGAGACAAATGAGGTAGAATAAAACTGATGGAATTTAGCGACCTGTCAAGCAACTTGAGACGGCAGTCAGCTGTTGACAACCAGACAGGTGAGCAGTACTCGAAATGTGGCAAAATAAAAGCATACAAAGACTTGATAACTGTGGCGTCACAAGCAAATGTTTTATAAACCTTGCGAAGCAGACCAAGTTTTTGGGAAATGAAAGAGGAGAAAGAACGAATATGCTTTTCAAAGTAAGTTTGGGATCAAGAGTAACTCCTAACAAACGCAGAGTATCTACATTCTCAATTTGCTCGCCAGAAACTTGTAGATAAGGATGGGGAGGATCCAAGGTACAAGATCTGCTGATGATAATAAAGTGTGTTTTACTAGCATTGAGTTTCATGCCCCAAAGTTCACACCATGATGTAATTTTGGCTAAATCCCTATTCAGAGCAGTAGCAATTACGTGTCGATCTATTGGTGATGGAATTGACGCATATACAGTTGTATCATCAGCATAGGAGATTAGTTTATTTTCAAGCTCGGAACACAGGTCAGCAGTAAAAATAATAAAAAGCAAAGGCCCAAGGACACTGCCTTGTGGAACACCAGAAACAACAGGAACAGAAGGGGAATGACACCCATCAATGACACAGACTGAGATTTTTTCGTCAAAAAATCTTCAAAGATCCTTAAAAAATTGCCACCAATACCGATGAGCTGTAATTTATACAGAAGTGCTTTATGGTTGACTAAATCAAAAGCAGAACTAAAGTCAATAGCCACGACACGAGACTCATATCCCTGGTCCAATGAAGATTGCAAGTCATGGGTGAGTGTCAGAAGTGCATCACATGTACCCAGTCCCTTACGAAAACCAAACTGTGAGTTTGGTATCAAATTATGACTATGTTGCTATTAATAAATGTTTGGTATTTATATGATGCAGAGATTTAGTAGTTTCATGTTTTAGGGACTTATGAAAACTAATTTAGCGGTATTTTGTGGTTTGATTTAGTAACCCTGGAAATCTCTGACCCAATGAATATAAACACCATATGAGGTCGAGGAGCACTTTATTGACAACATTTCGCAGATAAGAAATTAGTAACCTGAAGAAACTATCTGCGAATCTGTTCAATAAAGTGCTCCTCCTCATATGGTGCTCGTATTAATTTTGTCAACTTTTGAAAGTTATTTATAGGGGTAGTGCTTGTTTTTTGGTCAATATATTTATTTATTAACTATATTTTTTAGTTTCCTTGCTAGACCTCCATCAAGCTTAAAAAACACTCCCTATAGATATATTTGTAAATTTGTCTGTAGAAAAATGTCCCGGCCGAAGGCCTGTTCCTTCTGAAATAATATGCTCGCTATCGCTTGCCAGGAACAAATTGACACCTAAATGGCACAAAAGGTCTTAATATTGACAAACAAATGGGGCGAAAGTTCTCAAAATTGCCAAACTAATGGAACGAACGTCTTAAAATTTCCAAACTGATATGCTAAACAGAACCGAGAAGGGGGTCCAGAAAAAACGCCTACATCTCCCTTAACAACTCTGAGCCACACAATCACAGCACCAGTGTAATTTATCTCGGCCACACAAGTCCTCTTTTCTCTCTTCCCTCACACCCTTTTAACAAGTATTTCCGGCACTTCCTTGATCTCTCTCTCCCCTCCTCTCACTCTCTCACACTCTCTCTCTCTCTGTCTTTCTCTCCTACTGTACTGTCCTATTCTTCCACTATAAACTGTCCCTGTCTACTAGTATTAAGGCCGGACCACCTAGTTGGGACCGCAAGGTCTGTGTGGTCTGAGTATCTGTGTATCTCTCTCTCTCTCTCTCTCTCTCTCTCTCTCTCTCTCTCTCTCTCTCTCTCTCTCTCTCTCTTTCTCTAACAATAGACACATTTAATTAAAGGTTAGACTTTTATCATAGATAAGTTGTTATGAAATAATACCGATATGATAACCTGGCAGATATTAACACTAATCTCAGTTGTAGGGAGTAGAAGGAAAATAAAGTGAAGGTATACATGATATTTCCTTTCCATTTCTAACCATTCTGTAAATTCCTTCCGGCAATTTCCAAGCCGTGCAAGGATATTCACTTCTATTGTCATGTACGATAAATTGCCAAAATGTGCGGAGGGTGAGGAGAGAGCCTTCATCTTAGCTATCCTTTCCTGTCTCTTTCTCATACTATTGGGGTTGCTATCTCTAATTGGATTAAGTTCTGGCCACATCGCAGGGATCATAATATCTGTGTAGCCAGTGTATCTATATAAATCTATGTAAACCTCCAGTGCTCGCCCTCTCTCTCTCTCTTTCATCCACATTCCTACTCACACGGTCTAAATTCCCTTCGCCCTCTCTCTATATCTATCTAGCGATCATTCTATCGTTCTATCTATCTTTCTATCTACCTCTATCTATTTATCTACAGTATATATATATATATATATATAATTATATATATATATCTGTCTATCTACCTCTCTATCTATTTATGTCTCTATATCTATCTACCTCTATATATCTAGTGATCTATCTATCTATCTATCTGTTTATCTATCTATTTATAATTATATCATCTTTATTTAATTTTCTTACATAAAAGAATCACGACATACAAACACAATTTGATATACAAAAAAATCATGCAACATATGGTATCCTTTATTCGTAGAGAATTTATAACAGTTTTGCATCAAACAATAAAACTTCGTTAATCCGTTTGGTCATTCTATCAATGTATATGATTCCGGAGTTTTGACGCTATAGATGGTATGTATGTATATATGTATATACTCAAGCACATACCCCATTGTTAGGGGTGGCTGACACGAGACAGAGCCCAAACAGAAACAACATTTAATTTTTTTTTTTCTCAGGTTCTGGGACCACTTTCGCGTTCCCTCGCCCCTTTCTCTCTCGTCGAGTAGGAGAATCGATTGACCCTCACCTTTCATTGTTCACTACTAAATTATTCACCCATTTTCACTGAAGTAACTATTAAATATAAAGGTGCCCATCAATTACATATTTACTCATCATATACCTAATCGATTTATTTATATATTTCGGGTGGATTGGATTCATTAGCCATGATCAGCAGCCCATCCAGGGGAGGAAACCTTTTAAAAATCCAGGTTGGTGGGACTCGTCAGCTTTGGTCGGCAACCTCTCTAGGGGAGTAAGCCTTATACTAATCCGTACTGCTCATTTAAGGGTGAAGCAGGATGGTGGATGGACTATCCAACCACCACTTTCGAAAACATTGTGTTAAAAATACACAGAAGACCTTGGAGTTGGACAGATCCTAAGCTGAGTGTTCAATCCTGCAAATCTTTGAATATACTGGTTGTCCTTCTCACTTCGGACAGTTCCACTCGGGGGCATTTTGTGTAGGGCCACCCTCAAATGAAGGAGTAAGACATACAGCAATATATAGATAGATGGATAGATTTATTAAATTACATATGTTATGATATTTGATGATATTTGATGTCAGAGCCAAGTTAATGGGCTGAACGTCTTAAAATCTATAAACTAATATGCTAAACATGAGGGAGAAGGATGTCCAGAAAAATCGACTACCTCCCCCTTAAGTTGAGTGGTTAATACTGTAAGTCTTTGAATAAATTGGCACGGGTTGTCTTTCATCCGGGGGACAGTTCCGCTTGGGGGTATTTTGTGTAGGGCCACCCACAATCGGGGGAGTAAGACATCCAGCAATAGATAGATAGATGGATAGATTTATTAAAGTAAATATGTTAGTATGTTTGATGTCAGAGCACTTCTAAACTGCACATAAAGGATAGGTTAATATACTCGGTTTAATTTCATCTGACGCTAAATTACAATGTTTTTATATCAATTGTTCAACCAATAAGAACAAATTATATAGAAGTGTGGAGATAATTATGAAAACTTGGTATTTATAGGATGCAGGAGTATAATAGTTGCATATAGTTTCAATAATTCGTAAGATATTCAATTTGGCGTTGGATGAAATGAAACCGACTACATAGCTAATGACATTTTGAGATCTCCATGCAGTGAAATGGACTAGACGTAAATGAGTGAACGTGGAGATTATTCTACTTTATTTACGAGAAACATTCTAGGCACTAATCGAGCAGGGTAGTGTCCAGGGGAGGCCACATGGGCATATATGATAAGGAGTTAATGGAACTCCTGTTTCATTTACTTGGCTTCCCCCACTGTTTCCATTTGTGCCTCACCTACACAGAGTGTTATCCGGCTAACTCTGTCAAACTCTACCTCTACCTCTACCTCTGTCTACCTCCTCCTCCTATTCATTTCACTACACTTAACAAGTACACCACCCTTTTTTCCAACACACCTTATAAATTACCTTTAACGCACCTTGATTTTGACTCTCTATCACTCTTTCAACCCTGGAGGGGACACTTGTTACAGGCATCTTTGCCTTTTGTCTCCTTCATGCGCATGGAAAACAAAACTGCAAAAAGCCAATGGTCGCTCTTCTGTAAATCAAAAATGGCTTACTTAAGAATGTGAAAATGGTGGGACTTTCTATTTCTGTATTTATATATATATACAGTATATATATATATATATATATATATATATATATATATATATATATATATATATATATACACTATAATATACAGTATATATATATATATATATATATATATATATATATATATATATATATATATATATATATATATACTGTATATATGTATATATAATTCTATAATTATATATATTGTTTTTTTTAATGGTAGCGCGTTTTCTATTTCCACTTTTCTCCATCTACTCCACTCTTCTACTCTCGCACTTCTCTTTTGTTCTGTCCTTTTTGTGTCTTCTTCTTGTTTCCCTTTCTGTTCTCTTTTCCTCTTCTTCTCTCTATGGCTCTTTGCTTTTTTATCCTCCTGTTGAGTTCTTGCTGTATCTCTACACCTCACCTCACGCTTCTCTATTATCTCCTCTCCTCTGTTTTCTTCTTCTCTCCTCTCTACGCCTGTTCTCTCTCCTTTTTCCCATCTTTATTATCTTTCTTTCTCTCCTCTCCTTACCTCTGTTTGTTTTATTGTCACTTCTCTCTCTCTCTCTTTCTCTCCCTCTCCCTCCCTCTAGTAACAAGATGGAATCCCTTTGTTTAGGTAACACAGCCATTTGTTCTCTCTCTCTCTCTCTCTCTCTCTCTCTCTCTCTCTCTCTCTCTCTCTCTCTCTCTCTCTCTCTCTCTCTCTCTCTCTCTCTCTCTCTCTCTCTCTTTTCCTTCCCTACTTATTGATGTGTTGTGTCAGGTACGATGAAACGATACTGCCGATATCTGTAGACTTGCGTTGAAATTCAAACTTTCCCTTTTAAGATTTTTTTTTTTTTTTTTTTTTTTTTTTTTTTTGTACTACCATATTTATCTTCAGTACTATCGCTGGCCTTAAACAACTTATTTATATGTAGTATGTCCCACCCTCCCCAACACATACACACACACACACACCTCCCCTCTCACACTTTCCTCCTCCCTGGAGTACCTTACCTCCTCCTCCTCCCCCCCCCCCTACTCCTCCTCCTCTCCCACCCATTCCTCTACCTCCTACAAAACCCCTAACCATACTGCTGTATTGTCCTCAATATTCTCGGCTAATGGCTTGATGTACAAGTACTTCCGGATATGCGGCACTGTCCCTCCCGGAGGACCACTTGCACCTTCCCTCCGAATATTATTTTATGGAAATAAAATAATTTGAATATGAATCTGAATCTGTGTGGCTGTGTGTTTTGGGTGCTGGGGCAATGCCTTCTCTATACATAATTATGTATAGAGAAGGCATTGGCTGGGGTCTGGTGACTGGGTCACGACGGGTAGGGTCCCTCTAGGATGTTTAAGAAGGGACATACACACTCACACACCTCCCCTCTCACACTTTCCTCCTCCCTGGAGTACCTTACCTCCTCCTCCTCCCCCCCCCCCCCCTACTCCTCCTCCTCTCCCACCCATTCCTCTACCTCCTACAACCCCCCTCCCTCTCTCCCATAACCACACACCCTACTAAATATTATATTACTATCGGCATGTAAACTTCTCCACTGGTCATATTGCGCTAACTATCCCCTCAATAACCATTATTGTAATAAGAATTTGAACCATGTAACTCATCTTTGTAAAATATTTGTATTACTATAATTCCATTATAACTTCGGTAGTTGGTAATATTAGTCACATTATGTATGTGACTCTTGTATTCAGCTAACTATGACCTCAATAACCGTTGATGTAATGAAGAATGTGAAGTGTCCCTCATATGATTGTAATATATTTGTGGTACTATTATTGCATAATAATTAATGTAGTTAGAAAATATTAGTCACATCTTGTATGTAATAATTGTATTCAGCTACCTATGATCTCAATAACCATTGATGTAAGAAAACATGAATAGCCTCCTCATATGATTGCACTAGTTTTGTAGTGCTATTATTTACCTGTCAATTATTAATTCAGTCATTTTTTTTTTTTTTTTTTTTTTTTTTTTTTTTTTTTTTTTTTCATGAGCACGTATATACAGCATATGTGGCAATCAAATGAGGAAACTATAATAACACCAGACGACGATACTGTTGCTACAGTAGAATAATGCTCTTTGAGCAGTATGTATTGCCTTACCAGTGGTTGTCCCCTTATTATTATTATTATTTTATTATTATTATTGAAATACCACAGGAACGAAAATTCCTGGGAGCGAAACTTCCACCCCCAACGAGATCCCTCTCTTTCTACCACCTCCCTCCACATGTTACACGTCTCGTTAATCACAGTCTTCTAATATACAAATCACATTTCCTTACCCCCTGACATTCTTGAAATACCCACTAAGTATATTCAATTAGATACCAACCATGCAGACTATAATACGTTCGTTGTGTGTGGGTACGAGGCGATCTCAAGACACCTTAGCTCCCAGTGCACAACGAACCGGATCATGATTATGTCCGCCTGTTTTAAATTATGTATTATGTTGATTTATACCATTGCCTATTTTTGTAATAATTGTATTCAGCTAACTATGATCTCAATAATCATTGATGTAATGAAAATATGAATAGTCTCCTCATACGATTGCACTAGTTCTGTAGTGCTATTATTTACAACCTGTCAATTAATAATTCAGTCACTACAAGCTTGCTTGCTTGCTTGCTTTTTTTTTTGTTTTTTTTTTGTTTTTTTTTGTTTTTTTTTAATGAAATACGTATATACAGACCATGTGACAATTAAATGAGGAAACTATAATAACGCATCTGAATAATGCCAACCTGACTTATAAACACAAATATGAATGTAACCAGACGACGATGCTGTTGTTTCAGTGGAATAATGGCTCTTTGAGCAGTATGTATCGCCTTACTAGTGGTTGTCCCCTCACAGGATGGGGGGCGCTGCTCAATAAACTCGCCCCTCGGGGCAAAATCAAATCTCTCTCTCTCTCTCTCTCTCTCACACACATCCATATTCTTGCTCACACCGGCTAAATTCCCTTCTCTCTTCCTTTCTCTCTCACTTTTTTCTGATGTATTTAAACATTATGATACAAAATATGATACTGGTCAAAGTGAGAAAATACATTGTTCAATATCACTATCTAAAGACCAGCTTATGTTAAGTTTACATTAAAGACAATCTATTTAAAATATGTTATTGAAAGGAGTGTAAGAATGTGTTTTAAGTGTTTGCACATTGTTAATGATTAAACATTAATATTACAGCTAAAGTAATTGCTCATGTACCGGTAAGAGTATTTATATGTGAAAGAACGTTGGAAGTGGGTGGTGTTCAAGGGACTGGAGTTGTCCCAGAGAGGCTCCAGTCTTGACATTATTCTTGACCTTCAGTGTGCTGGCTTAATAATCCAATAGGGTTGATAGCCTCTGAAGTCCTATTTAAACTAACTAAGGGTGGTGTGAGGTCAGGGCACAATGACGGCTGCTCCCCCGGATGTTTAACCAAGTGCTTCGTCCTCATCACCTGCGCCTTGTAGAACACTGTGAAGCCTGTAATATTTCTCCTGTTTTGCAAGGTGTTCAGAGGGGTGCCATGTCCTTGAGTTGCCTTTACTCTCTCTCTCTCTCTCTCTCGATCTATGTCTATCTATCTTACATTAATATTCCTGCTCACAACGACTAAATTCCTTTCTCTCTCTCTCTCTCTCTCTCTCTCTCTCTCTCTCTCTCTCTCTCTCTCTCTCTCTTTCCCTCTGTCACCATAAGACTAAGTAGGGCAGGATAGCTAGGAGGTATACAATCCCTTTGTATCCTAAAATAAGTCACACGTCTATGTTGTTGTTGTTGTTGTTCACCAAGCTGTCTGGCCGAGCAGCCCCAAGGTCCCGAGCAAGGCCAAGGCCATAACCGAGTGCCCCCACAGAGCCCTCCTTGATTACCACTAAAACCCAGGTGACCAAAGCCACTCCAAGGTGAGGAGCTGAGGACGGTGCGGAAACGCCCGTGAAACCATAGCCCAACCCAAGGCCCTGTGCCCATCAGCAATTATGAAGGGAAAGTTGAGGGTGCAAAGGAAAAATGTGACGCTTTGGCTCCCAGTCTGCCAACCTCTAGGTTGGCAGTAGGGAGGTCAATCCACGGAAGAGACGCTGTCATTTGAGATCTAGAAAATACTGTATATAAGTAAAAGGAACAGTCAAAGTAAGCTATGAGTATGGCAGAGAACGCTCAGCTCTCACTCTGATAGACAAGCCCATCACCACTGTTGTTTTGTTATGTGTTTCATATGAGGGGGTGAGGGGACGTTATTTACCACATACAGTATATCTCATGTTAGTGACTTGAAGAAGCTTTATGCGAAACGTTATCAATATAGTGCTCCTCCTCAGATGGTGTATTTTATTCATATATCTCTATCTTCTTGCCTGAGCTGTTACATTATTATAGTAATGACATTAATCGTTAGGGATGAAAACTGTTGTATATATTTAAAACATGTTTATACTAATAGGGTAGAAGTTTTCCAACAGTTGATCACACACTTATACTTTATTTAATAAACTCCAAAAGGCAATTTATATTCCATATAGTTAATGGTTCTCGTTCCGGGTTGAAATAAGTTCAAACTAGAAGAAGCGGACTATCTACGATTACACAATATAAACTTGTCCTTTGGAACTGTCAATTCCCATTACAATCTATCTGTCTAAACGCTTTTCTAAGATTGACTTAACTCGACTTAACAGCATAGTTTCCAAATGGGCAGGGCTTTGTACCTTTCTCTTGATTATTAAAAGGTTTCCTGCAACTATCTTACAATAATTTCCTCTAGTGTAATCTGAATGATCAATAATTGTGAAGTATTTGTAAAACCATAGTAATTACCACCAACACTAATTGTTTATCTAGAAATACGTCAGGTTAGATTCCGATAATGAAAGAACATCGGAGGACAAAGCATATATCCCTCGCTACAAACAAACAATGCCGAGCTAGCTCAGTTTGAAAACAAAATCTGAATAGGTACGGTGGCGCAAATATTTCATGTCTCAAGTTTCATTACGTTTGGCTCACTCTGTGCTGTATTAATGTCGGTCATATGTTGAATAGGATAGATACGTTTAGGAACATGGTTATATATCTCACTCGAAGTAAATATATCAAGTTTTAGATATTGCTGATACCAATTATTAATCAATACATACCTGGTGACGAAACATCACTTATTAGGCCGACTGTACTAGGTTGCAGAAGGGTGGAAACTTGTCTAATATTTTGATAATTAATCCGATGGGAGGAGAAAGAAATATATAAGAGTTTATTTATATTTCCAAGTTTTTGTTTTAATATATATATATATATATATATATATATATATATATATATATATATATATATATATATATATATATATATATATATATATATATATATATATATATATATTGAATTAGAGCAAACTTCCAGCTAGAAGGAAAAACATATAGGAAAGACAGACACAATAGAGTTTGCCTAGGCAGGGAGTCAGGAGGAATGAACTGTTTTTAGTACAACAGAGGGAACACCATCCAGTCCGTACACCTTCTTAATATTAAGGCCAGAGAGGTCAGAAATTACATCCTTAGAAGAAATTATGATATTAGGCATGAATAAGTGAGAGGGGGTGGAGAGCGATGAGGAAAACCAGAATCAATGAAGGTTTGAGCGAAGACTTCATCTTGTCAGAGGAAGACATGACTGTGGTGCCGTCAGAGTGGAAAAGAGGAGGAAAAGAAGAGGAAGTATAATTGTTGAAGAGGATTTTGGCTAGATGCCAGAAAGCTTGGGAATAGCTAGAGTTGGAAAGTTCAGAACATTTATTTTGTTATTGATACAAGATTTTGTATACCTATCTATCTATTTATCTATCTATCTATATACTGTACATACATCACAAGTTTATCCAAGCGTATAAAGGAGTACATTCAGAATGGAGAGAGTAAACTAAACTTCATAATTATTGCAAAGGAGATTCTAAACTGTTATTGCTGAATGTACTCTGTGCGTGTCTTGGCAGCTATATGGTCGCCAGCAAAATGTCTGCACTTTTTCAGTTAACACGATTATTAAATTTTACTTGCATAAAATGCAGTTTGTTCTCATTATGATGTAAAGATGCCTTATGTTCCTTGTGTTCAGACAAGGGTGTGAAACCGATATTATGAATTTGATTTTGTCCTTCATTAAGGTATTGTAAGGTAAGGTATTGGTGGTGTAATGGTACCGGGTGAAGATGCTTATGTTCTGGGTGTGGTGTCCTGAGTTGGAATCCCGAGAGGACCATATGCTTTAATTAGTTTATTAAAGTGCATTGGGGTTTGTAATTGATGATTAATGTTAAGAACGGGGTGCTACCTAATATTGAGCAAGGTAAGGGTGCCACGAATCATATGTCGGCACTGATACATATAGTGTTGTAACCCTAGCTGGACTCACGTCTCGGGGGTTATCCTATTTTGTTTAATTAGTATTGCCCTAGGCTGACAAAAATGCCTTTCCAGATTTTCATACAATTCAATTCAAATATATTTTAATTCAATTCAATTCAAATATATATATTTAGCCTTCAGATATACAATAAGTTCAGAATTTAAATACATGGAAGTCAACTGGCTAAGCCTTATGAGAGAAAACTCTCTTTAAGGCACCTTGATTTAACCGGAATTAATTTACATTTTTACATACATATAATATATACTCTTTCAATTCGCACCCATAAACTTACACTACATAAACATACTCATCACTAAAGTAACTTACAATTTGACGGATGTTTTAATATTTACTCAATAAAAATTATTTGAGGGACATCTTAAAACTAGACAGGGAGGGTTTATCCAGAATATGCCGAGGCAGTGCATTCCAGACATTTACACCATGATAATGAATCGATTTTTGAGATTGATTTGATGCCAATAATGGAATTTCTAAATCTCTTGTGTTTCTTAAGGTATATCTTTCATTTACACGAAAATTAAATATATTTATGGGATTGTAATTATTAATGGCTTTATAAACAAAGATAGCAGTGCAATATATGTTTATGTCTTCCAATTTTAAAAGCCTTAGAGATTTAAATAATTCATTTGTGTGATCATATTTTCTTTTGAAAGTGATTGTCCTAATAATTTTCTTTTGCGCTAGTTTGACTCTCTCTATCTTAGTTTTACCTGCGGTTGCCCAAACTGTGTGACAGTATAAACAGTAAGGGTACACCAAGGAGTAGTAAAGTTGTTTAAGTACTTCCGAAGGAAAGCAGTTACGAGTTAGATATAATATACCACATTGTTTATTTATCTTGTTTGTTAATGTTTGTAGATGTGACTGCCAAGTCAATTGCCTATCCACTACAACACCAAGAAATTTTATATTTTGCTCTTCTATTAACATTGAATTTTCTATTTTAATGGAATCTACATTTGGAGGAACATTCTTTTTTCTGTGATGAATAATATATTTTGTATTGTCGATATTTAAGGTTAGCTTATTTGCGGTCATCCAACAATAGACATTATTTAGTTCATAATTCACTGATTGCATTAGAGTATTTAAATTGCTGTGGCTGGCATAAACTGTTGTATCGTCTGCAAACATAATTGTTTTAAATAGTACATTTGTGTTAATTAAATCATTCACATATATAATAAACAATAATGGGCCCAGCATGGACCCCTGTGGAACTCCAAAGGCTAAAGATTGTTCACTAGAATTAATATTATTATATTCTACATATTGTTTACGGTCCTTAAGGTAAGATTCAAACCACCTGAATGTAGTATTTCTAATACCATAATGTTTGAGTTTCTCTAATAGAATGTGGTGGTCAACTGTGTCAAAGGCTTTTGACAGATCTAAAAATACACTAAATGTAAACAGTCTATCATCAAAGGCTGAAAGTACGTCATTACTAAATTTTATTAGTGCAGTTTTCGTTGATTTTCCACACATAAATCCATACTGGGCATCAGAAATTATACGGTTCGATAAACAAAATTCATTTAGTCTATTATACATTAGTTTCTCTAATATTTTGCTCATAACAGGTAAAACTGATATGGGCCGGTGATTATTAAATAGCGTCTTATCCCCAGATTTATATATTGGTAACACCTTCGCAATTTTAAGATGATCGGGAAAAATACCCGTGAAAAAGGACATATTACAGAGGTATAAAACAACTTGTGACATAGAAGGCATCACGATTCGTAATATTTTCATAGGTATCCCATCACAGCCTGGAGAGGAATCCCGCAGTTGGCTAACTGTATTTATTAATTCTTCTGTAGTAACTTGAGGCATTAAGAATGTTGATGCTTGTGGATTAGTTAAGTATGAATTAAAGGAAACATTTGACTCTCTGATGTTTTCAGCTAGATTTTTCCCGACTTTGACAAAGTATGAAATAAACTGGTGTGCTATTACATCTGGTTCTTTAATTAAACTGGTGTGCTATTACATCTGGTTCTTTAATTTCATTGTTGTTATGAATAAATGTATCACTTAATTTGCTGTATTGTTATCTTCCTAGAACTGAGTTAATTATATTCCAAGCCTGTTTACCGTCACCAGCAGCTTCTTCCAACTTTTGTTTATGGTAGTTTCCTTTGGCTGTTCGTATAGAGGTCGTAACTTGATTACGAAGCCTACGGTATCTCTCTCCAAACGTGATAGGTTTTATGGCATATTTTTTCGCTAATTTATTTTTTTCTTTGATCATCTCTTGTATTTCCGGTGTTATATAAGGCTTATATAGATGATTTACCTTAATTCGTTTTGTAATAATAGGAAAATGTTTGTTAAATAAAGCTGTAAATATTGTCATAAGATTACTATATATTACATTGGGGTTATTTGAACTATAAACTATTTCCCATGAAACCTCTTCTATTGCTTCTTTAAATTGGTTAATGTTATCAGTACTGTAGTTTCTATAGGTAATATCTTGTTCTTCTTTTTCAGCTTGCTCTAGTGATGATTTTGTACTAGTATGGAAACATGTAAATACTGGAAAGTGATCTGTTATTCTAGAATAAACTATGCCACTCATTATGTGCTGGCTGAAATTGTTTGACCATTGTTGGTCTATAATAGTAGCCGTTGTTGACGTCACTCTTGTAGGTTTAATAATTGAATTAAAGAACAATTTTGAATGAGATAGGGAAATGAAATTGTCTGCACAATTATCACTTGCGCTCTTCAATAAGTCAAGGTTATAATCACCTGCAATATAACACAGTTTATCCTCTTCACTCACCTTTGAAAGAATAGTGTTATATTTATCTAAAAAACTACCAAAATCAGTATGGGGCCACAAAGCACAACAAAAACAAAAAACACCCAAACCCGTTTTAAGTTAAATGTTTAGATGTGTCGATTGAAACATGTCATGACCAAAGGCCAATTTCTTCGAAATCACAGGCACGTTATCGATTGTTCAGAAACTAAAAATCGACCTTTGAATTTGGAAAGGAGTAGTGGCTATTTTTTGGCGATGTATTTATATATAAATATTTGTTTAGTTTCTTCGCTAGACCTCCATTAAGCTTAAAAAAAACACCCCCTAGATCCCCTCTCTGCATTTTACGGTAAATAAAAGTCCCGGCTGAAGGCTGGTTCCTCCTAAAATTACAGGCTCGCTTTCGCTCGCCAGGAAAAAATCAACATTTAAATGGCACATAAGGTCTTAAAATCGCCAAACTGCTGGAGCGAACGTCTTAAAATAGCAAACTAATGAGGCAAACATGAAGGAGAAAGGGGTCCAGTAAAACCAACTAACTCCCCCTTAACCTCTGTAACTCGCAAAGGACTAGAGCAAATGAACTGTAAATTGGCACACCTACTCCCTGGCTGACCCTTCCTAAATGATAGATATAATAGCTCGATTACTCCAGCTGTTTGTTAGTTATAGAGGTTAGGGGTTACGATTTTTCGCCTACCTATTATGTATGGACTATAGTAATTTCAATAAATGGTCGAATTCCGTTATCATAATATTTTCTAGATGTATTGATGGTTCATTTGCTTCTCTGTTGTGCTTAATTTTAAAGTGCTAAACACTTACTGACACACACACACACACACACACATACACACACACACACACACGCACACACGCACACATACACTAACATCAACAACAACAATAATTTCCGGCTTTGATCCACACACACCGCCAATAAATTATCCACTATCAATCTGAAAACTGATATTAAAAAGGCTAAACAAAAAAGGAAAACATTGGAAAAATACTATTGGAATGGGGAACGTGCCTCAGTCAACTCCTGTCACTATCCTAGATCAATCACGGGTAAAAAAAAAAAAAAAAAAAAAAAAAAAAAAAAAACGAGAAAAAAAAAAAAAAACGAAAACAAACAAAAAATCGCGGTCCTGATTCGCATTCCTTTCTGGGTATCTGGACCGGCCCGACTCCGTAACGCGATTCCGGATGAAACGACCCAGAAATCTGTATATCCCCCCCCCCCCCCCCCTTAATCTGGTGTCAGATGAGATCCTTTTGTGGCAATATAGTTAAGGAATTTTGGCCTGGGACCTTTAATATTTAGGTTTCGTCAGACAATATTAATCTAACATAAACAAATTTATAAGTGTTTGTATTATTATTTTTTCTATGTGGAGGGGGGAGACGAAGGGCAAAACTGCCTGTGACGGGTGCCTCCCCTGAGTTGCAAGAGTGACATGGCCAAAATCAAGTAATGTTCGAGCCAAAATGTTTCCAATACCGGATGAAAACGATTCAGAAAATATTGCCTGAATTTGCTATTAATCGAACATTGTTGGAAAGTTTGCTCCTGTGAGTTAAGGAGGGATGGGTCTTATTTATTTGCTCTTTATATATATTTTTGTTAGTATTTTAGTTTCCTCCCTAGAGCTCCATTAACCCCTAACAGGCGAGCTGTGTGTATTGAACACCACTGTTCTGGGCGTCAATATTAGGCTCCATTCATGCCTATAATCGTCATTTTACGATAAATATCGTTATTACTTATTCATATGCGCCTATTTTACCTTTACTATGAAGATAGCAACTTGTAACAACAATAAAACAAGTGGAAATATATTTTTTCTGGTCAAAATCGCGAATAAATATGGAGCGGCCCATTCATGATATGTGGAGCAAAGTCAGGCAAACCCTATCCTCGGGAGCTCTGGAGGGTGACTGACTGTCTCACCCCACCACCTACCTCTGCCAACACACTCGCTAGGCACATAAGCACACACTGCAAGCAGTTTGCTAATGTTAGCACAAAATTATACCAATGAATAAGGGAATAACAGGGAAAATAGGTGATAATTGAAGGTAGAGGGAAAAAGGGGGAAGGAGGGGATGTAGAGGAGTGATATGAGGTATGGAGAGAGAGAAAAAAACACGTTTTAAGTGCTACTGGGGCCGTTTAAAATGTTTTTTTTAGGCCTGCCCTCTTTGCCTCCGTTGCCCAGTAAAACTTCTTAAGAGCTTTCTCGCCGTTCCTGGGTCAAACTTAAAAAATAAACATCTATTATATCCCCCTTCCAGATTAATTTGTACATTTTTCGGTGGAGAAATTTCCCGGCCCTAGGCTGGTTCTTCAAAAAATACAGGCTTATTATCGCTCGCCAGGAAAAAAAATATCGACACCTAAAAAGGACGAAAGGTCTGAATATTGACAAATAAATGGGGCGAAATGTCTTAAAATCAACAAACTAATTTGGCAAACATCTTAACCCACTGAGCCCCAGCTAGTTATAAATAAATGTACCACCAGGGACCAGCAGGTTTTGATTTTTTTTTTTCCAGAAACAATAGCGAATTGGTTAGAAATGAAGGACCGCCCCCAAAAAAACGATCAAAAAGGTCAAAAGGGGGTCCTACGGAACCCCCGAAAGTCGATTTTACAAGAGTAAAAAATTGAAGGCAAAAACACCCAAAAACCATGTTTTTGCGCGCTCACGCGCACGCGGTTGGACTTTGAGAGTTTTCAACCATCGGCATGGTTGCATGGGATACTTACACAGTTCCCATACAAATCTGAGCCCTCTAGGTGCCATAGGACCGGAGTAATTAAACCCCGACGACACTTGTACGTCGTGGGGTTTAGCGTTACATACATTACTGACGACACGTTGTCGTCGCTGGTACTCAGAGGGTTAAAATCTGAACACTAATGGGGCTAAGCATAAGGAAGAAGGGGGACCAGAAAAACGGTCCATCTCCCTGTATAGCCTTTATCTCCCTTACCTTCGCTAGCCAACCTATTATTCCGTGTTTTTATTCCGAACGAGATGGGGCAGTTCATTAAACCCTTAAAAAGCGGCTCACCACATAAGTCGAGTTGAAAAAACTGGCAAAAAACGGGTGAAAAAAGGGTGGAAATCGAGTGAAAAGGGGTGGGATAGTAATGATCCATACGTCCGACATCTGTGGCCTCCCGGCCCACACTAACTCCAGTTCCCCCACCGCGCGTGAGGATGACAGTGTAACCAATAGTTCGCTAAAAGTGAGCAAGGTAGCAAAATCCGCTAAACTTCCATCTTCGAGGTAACACTGTCAGTGCTCCACGAGTGCTACGTAGCTGTATGTGGCGTCATTGTGTAGCGATTTCCACCTAGTTTTCGGCGCAATACAGTTCCTTTCCTGATGGTTGATATAGCAGTCAGAACGGCCCAGAAAGGCCCAAAACGGCCACAGAGCACCCGCTAGAGGAGGGTTAAAACTTCCAATCACTTATGTGTACAGTGTAAAAAGTGTGTGTTCTTGTAAACATATAATTATATAAGTAAATGTATAAATAAATAAATATAAATAAAATGAATGGTACTCACGTCGTATAGCATGTAAACTGTACTGTACCGGCGACGTCTTTTTCATTTTATTCTAGCTATATTTAGACGATTCTGTGGAGTTTAACCCTTCTTTGGCGGCGCGCAACTTATGTGTGTGAAATAAATTTGGACTAAGTGGCGGTTCACAACTTATGTGGTGTGCCATTTTCAGCACGTAATGTTGCAGAGAGAGAGAGCTGAGCGGTGTGAGGAGCGTAGTAAGGCTATGACCGCCGCCCACCACCGCGGTGGGCCAACTGAAGTGAAAACCACCCTTCCATCCCCCCTCACACTCGCTACACAGGGAATTATGTAGGGAAAGTACCTAATTACATGGTTTTTGCACTCGTGTTGCGCGATCGTTGCAAGAAAACCAGTGGTCGTACAAGGATGGTTGGAGTGTCATTGGAAAGCTCTGTTAATGCCCTTTAAGGGATAGATACTTGTTTTACGCTCTGCGTCTTATTTAGGCATGAAAATGATCACATAAACAACCCTATTTAGGGTAAAAACACCCCGCTGGGCAGTACATATAAATTACCGCCTAGGCCGCTCGTAAGGTGTTAAGAAAGGTCTGTGGTAGTAAAAAGTGTTAAGTGAGGCAGTTCGAAGCCATGTTATTGCTAGAGGTCCTTCCTAAGCTGAACAAAATCGCCTAATAGTTGCCAGAATATGATATGTAGGACCTCCCTGGTAATGGATGGGCTTAGAAAAACACCCCTTAGACCACCCTTCAAGATAAATTTGTACATTTTTCGATAGAAAGATGTCAAGGCCAAAGGCCGGTTCCTCTTAAAATTACAGGCTCGCTATCGCTTGCCAGGAAAAAATCGACACCTAAATGGCACGAAAGGTCTTGAAATTGACAATGAAATGGGACAAAAGGTATTAAAATCGCCAAACGAACGGAACAAACGTCTTAAAATCTCAAAACTAATATGCTATACATGAGGGAGAAGGAGGTCCATAAAAAGTGACTACCTGCCCCTTAACCCATAAACAGTGAACGTCCTCATATGAGTCCGTACTGGGCAAAGGCGAGCGTCCTCATATGAGCCAAGGCCTAAAAAAAAAAAATTAAAAGGCCCCAGTAGCACTTAAAACAAGTTTTATTTTATCTTTTTATTTTTTTTCCTACATACCTCATATCACTCCTCCACATCCCTTCCTTCCCCCCTCCCCCCGCCCCCCCCCTTCAATTATCACCTATTTCCCCTGTTATTCCCTTATTCATTGGTATATTTTCGTGCTAACATCTGCAAGCCGGTTGCAGGGTGTGGTCATGTGTGTGTATGTGTGTGGGAAAAAGAGAGAGAGAGAGATATACAGGCCTCAGTCACTCTCCAGGCTTAGAGAGAGGAGGGTGTGGTGCCACCTGGCTCACACTTGATGAATGAACCGCTCGCTTACAATTCACGATTTTGACCAGATAAATGATATTCCCACTTGTTTTATGGTTGTTACAGGTTACTATCTTCATATTAAAGGTAAAATAGGTGCATATGAATAAGTAATAACGATATTTATCGTAAAATGACGATGAAAGGTGGAAATGGAGCCTAATACGTCCGCCCAGTTGTGTGGTGTCCATTACACATAACTCGCCATTTTTGGGTTAAGAATGTTCTATGTGTATCATTGTTATCATTGTTACCATGATTGTCCCCATTATATTTGTCTATATATGTTATGTAATGTTTTCTACTATACCCTAATCCAAGTGGGTAGGCCCAAACTCTTGAATATTAACCTCTATAACTCACAAAAGACTAGAGTAATCAAGCTAATATTTCCACCATTTGAGGAGAGTTAGCAAGACATGCATTAAACATTTCCAAAATATGAACTTGGAACAAAATATTGGGAGATCTTGTTATGTTTAACATATACTGTATAGCAAGTTAATGCATACTAATAATGAGAATATAACTATGATCTTACTCACTTGCCATCATCACAGAAGGGAAAAGACATAAGCACACATTCAAACTATTGACAAACCTATAAGAGCATCAAACCCTGTTGTCACTCGCAGCACCCGTCTCAGTTTTAGAATTTGGCAACTGTACTATTAGCCAGAAGTGAGTTGCAACATAGACACTCGACACCTGGAGACCTAACTTCATCGGCAGTTTACAAAAGCCAATCTTGCGTCGAGGGATATGGGGATTTGCTGGAGATATGGGCTGATGGGGGGGGGGGGGGGGGGGCTGTTGGAGATATGGGGTTGGGGCTTGTTGGAGATACAGGCTGATGGGGATGTTGGAGATACGGGCTGATGGGGATGTTGGAGATATGGGACTATGGGGTTTCCGGCTGTTGGAATTTTGTTTCTATTTTATATGAACATGGAGACAAAAGGCAAAGCTGTCTGTAACAAGTGTCTCCCCCAATGTTGACGGAGTGATAGAGACCTGCACAGTTTAGAAAGAAGTTGGTGTGCTTGTTTAGCGTATTGCAATGAATAAGAGGAGAAGGAGTTTGTGAGAGCTAGCTGGATTAGTCTTTGTGTAGGTGAGATACAAACAGAAACCGTGAGAGAGGCCAGACAACTGAACAAAGAGTCCCCGCAACTCCTTAGTATATGCCTATGAGGCCTCCCCTGGGTATTGCCCTGCTTGATTGATATCTACAATCTCCCCGAGATACTGGGGTTGGGTTGGTGGGGGCTAAACATGAGGAAGAAGGGGGACTAGAAAAGCGACCCATCTCCCCTTAATGCAACCTATTCTTTATCTCGCCAGTCTGCTTTGGGGGGTTGAGTAAATACCCACATTTCAGCTAGGTGTAATTATTAACCTGACAAGCGCGATATAGACCTAGGTGCTAGGGTAGTTATTTGTGCATTTCTAGCCCTGGATTCTGACAGAATTAGTTATATTTACAATATAAAGCATTATTTGTTTTCGGTATGCTTTTATTTTACATATATGATGTATATATGAACCTTCAAGAGTGCTAAAATAAGTGGGAAAAGCATTTGGGTGGTGATAAACGAAGATATTGGCCACCCGGTCATAATCTCAGGCGAGAGAGAGCCACAGGCAGCCCTCCCCTCTCGCTGTCTGGGAGTCAACTGAGACGAGCGGGGCGGTGTGTGCCGGTGTCTGGGTGTTGCATAACGATCTTTTATGCAACCCACTTGTGCTACATTATCGCGGGAGAGAAAAATAACCGATAAATTATGATAATAAGAGGATAAATAGGTGATAATTGAGGAGGGGGGGGAGGGGGGAATAAGGTGGGGAAGGAGGGGAGGGGGAGGGGTGAGAAACACATGGATGAGTACTAGAGGGGAATTATCTCACCTAGAGACAAAATCCTTTGTTTTGATAGGCCCTTTTTTTTTTGGAAGGCTTTTTTTATGGTCTTGCTTCCGTGAGGCCTATCGCGTTCCCTATAGGAAGCCTTCCGTGAGGCCTATCGCGCTTGCCGGGTTAACCCTTATTTAGCGGGCTAGGTGGTCTATTTGACTGTAGCGCCCAGCGTTTTTTTTTAACCCTAAATAGGGTTGTTTACGTGATCATTTTCATGCCTAAATAAGACCCAGAGCGTAAAACAAGTATCTATCCCTGAAAGGGCGTAAACAGAGCTTTCCAATGACACCCGAACCATCCTTGTACGACCACTGGTTCTCTTTCAACGATCGTGCAACACGAGTGCAAAAACCCAGTAATTAGGTAATTTCCCTACATAATTCCCTGTGTAGCGAGTGTGAGAGGGGAGGGAAGGGTGGAATGCAGTTCAGTTGGTCCACCGCAGTGGTGGGGGACGGTCATACAGTTGCTAGGCTCCTCACACCGCTCAGCTCTCTCTCTCAGCAACATTACGTGCTGAAAATGGCGCACGACATAAGTTGTGAACCGCCACATAGTCCAAATTTATTTCACATGATATAAGTTGCGCGCCGACAGTTAAGGGGTAATGACCTGGAAATAGTCGGAGAGATTGTCAGATAAGACATGAGCTCTGTGTGTGTGTGTGTGTGTGTGTATGTGTGTGTGTGTGTGTGTGTGTGAGAGAGAGAGAGAGTGTGTGAGAGGGAAAGAAAGTGTATGTGTGAGAGAGAGCGAGAAGGGAGAGGGAGGGAGGAGGGAGAGGGAGGGAAGGAGGAGGGAGGTAGGGAGGAAGGAAGAGAGAGAGAGATAGAGATAGAGAGAAGATCATGATATCTAAAAGCAGATAATTAATAACAGTGAACTATTTGTAAGGAAGAGGTGAGACAGGGATGAGCGGTATAGCTATACCATACTGTAGTGCTAAAGGTTATCATATAGTTGAATTAATAACTACGACATCGGACCCACCGGAGGTTTATATAATATTCATCATATATCCTACCAGGTTAAAGGTCGTTGCACACTGGCACAAAAGCCCCTCCCAGCGAGTTCCCGACTCGAAATTTCAGCCTGATACGGCGAATCGGCAACATAATCGTGGAGATCGGCAATTAGCCGTGGGTGACTCACGGTCCAAGCGACGTATCGGGGGTTGATACGAGATTTTGAGCTGTTCAAAAGTTCGCGGGAATCCCCCGGCAACTGTAAAAAATCGTCTGAGTCTGGTCTCCATCACGAACTCACTGTATCACAATCGTGTGGTCCGTATCAAAGACTTATGGTCCGTATCAAAGCCTTATGGCCCGTATCAATGTCGCCTGGTGCGTAAGCCTGCCGTGGGGACCGTATCTCTTCCGTGCGGAAAATTGGCAACGGTCGAGTTGGCAACCGCGCGTCTAGCCTCAATCCGGTTGCACGTCTCACGGCGTCGATACGGTGTTGATGCGATCCTTCTGAGTTGTATCGCAGTCTTTTGGGTCGTATCTTTTCCATGGACTAGTCGTGTACCGTTCGCACGACTTTTCCTATCTTCTTCGTAGCATTCTTTTCTCCACCGTATCGGCATCGCTAGAGTCTTATCATGTCGTGCGGAAGAGATACGGTAGAGATACGACTCTAACGATGCCAGCCATTTTCGCTGCGATCTCTAGTAAATTCGGCAAGACACAGGATTTGTATGTGTCGTGGGTGTTCGTGCCAGTCTTGAAGGGGCTGTCGTGTCAGTGTGCAACGACCTAAAGGATGGATGGGCATATTTATTTGTTTATATATTTATTTACCTGTTTATTTTTTGTATTTAGTTTCCTTCCTAGACCTCCATCAAGATTAGAAGAACGCTCCCTAGATCCCCCTTCCAGATAAATTTGTAATTTTTTGGGTAGAAAAATGTCACGAACGAAGGCAGGTTCCTCTTAAAATTTCAGGCTCGCTGTATCGCTCGCCAGGAAAAAATTGACACCTAGATGGCACGAAAGGTCTTAAAATTGACATAAATGCGGCGAAAGATCTCAAAATCGCCCAATGGAACGAACGTCTTAAAATCTAACAACTGGTGGGGCTAAAGGTCATCATGGGGTTAGATTAATCATAACTACGACATCTGACCCATAAGCTGCCAGACCAGTGTTGAGCATAAATGTTGAGGTATAAAGCGCTCGTGTGATAAGGCTTTATATAACTAATGTGTAACAATTATATACAGTATACTGTATTTTAATAACCGAATCCAATTAGTTTGATTAAACTTGTCCGTAAAGTCACTTATGTCTTACTCCTGTTGTAAGAGGCTTAATTCGTCAAATTTTAAAACATTGTCCATAGTTTGATTAACTCTCTTAATTAAGGGGATGGTGGCTATTTTATTTTATTTTTTTTGTATTCATTTATAATTTATATTAATTTCTTTTTTTCAGTGTTCTCGCTAGACCTCCATCAAGCTTAGATAAACACCCTCTAGATAAATGTGTACACTTTTCCGTAGAAAAATGTCCCGGCCAAAGGCCGGTTGCTCTTTAAATTACAGGCTCGTTATCGCTCGCCAGGAAATAAATCGACACCTAAGTTGTACGAAAGGTCTAAGTATTGACATATATATGGGGTGAAAGGTCTTAAAATCGCCAAACTAATGGGGGGAACATCTGAAAATATATAAAACTAATGGATCAAAAAATGAAGGAGAAGGGGGTTCAGAAAAGCTAACCATCCCCTCTTTAGTACGGTGACGCTTGTCTCTAGCATTAGAAACATTTAAGGGGGCAGTGGTTATTTTTTGGTCAATTTATTCATTTGTTTATCTATTTTTTAGTAACCTCGCTAGAATTCCACAAAGCTTTAAAAAAAAACGCTAGGCCGCCCTTCAACATAAATTTGTACATTTGTCGGTATAAATAAACCCCGGCCGAATTTCCTCCTGGAATTACAGGCTCGCTATCTCTCACCAGGAAAAAAAATCGACACCTAAATGGCACGAAAGGTCTTCATATTGACAAAGAACTAATGGAACGAACGTCTTAAAATCTCAAAGCTAATGGGACTAATTCTAAGGGAAAAAAAGTAGGGGGTTGATTGATATAGTTAGAAGCCTTATAATTGTTAGAGAGCCTTCCTAAGCTGAATAAAATCGATTAGTAGTAGCCGGAATAAAATAGAAATGATGTCGACGGTACAGAACGGGGTAATGATATACTAGTTTTGATCAGCAACCCGTCTAAGGGAGTAAACATTATGCAAATCCTTACTGCTCACCTAAGTGTGAAATAGTTTGGTGGATCGACTAGCCACTGTTGAAAAAATAGTGCTGATATATACATAGAGGGCCTCGGAGGCGGACGGACCTTTAGCTGAGTCGTCAATCCTGTAAGTTCTTGAATGAACTGGCTCGGGTTGTCTTCCTCTCAGGGAACAGGTCCGCTTGAGGGCATTTTGTATACGGCCTCCATCATAAATATAGGGGAGTACGCCTCATGTTGTTGTTGTTGTGTTCGAGATATACACAATTATTATATTACACACACACACCCACACATATACACACACACACACACACACACACCACGTCAATATTGATAGCTCGTTGACATAAATAAGAGTTGATTCTACACGTATGACCAAACACACAAATAATATTGGATATATTCTTAATTACTACTACTACTACTACTACTACTAATAATAATAATAATAATAATATTAATAATAATAATAATAATAGACAACTTATTATCAGATGGGCAGTAAAACAGGCTTAAATTACACATCTTCTAAATTATCTAGTTGATAATCATAATTGACATGAACGATATACCGTTTGTAAAACGTACAATTTATAATAAGCTTAAAAAAAATCAATAAATCAACATTGAATTTATTGATTTTTTTTAAGCTTATTATAAATTGTACGTTTTACAAACGGTATATCGTTCATGTCAATTATGATTATCAACTAGATAATTTAGAAGATGTGTAATTTAAACCTGTTTTACTGCCCTTCTGATAATAAGTTGTCTATTATTATTATTATTATTAATATTATTATTATTATTATTATTATTAGTAATAGTAGTAGTAGTAGTAGTAGTAGTAGTAGTAGTAGTAATAATAATAATACCCCGTCTGTATCATTTGCCCAGCCACCTATCAGAGAAGTGAATCAGGAGAACCACCGCAACAAAAAAATATATATAATAATAATAATAATAATATTAATAATAATATCAATAATAATAATAATAATAATAATAATATTAATAATAATAATAATAATATTAATAATAATAACAATAATAATAATAATAATATGCCTTGTAATTAGTCCAAGTATAATTATATATTTAGTTGCAGGGAGATGATGACTCTTATTTGGAGGGCTAATTGGCTTCTCAGAAATGGTCCGGCAAAAATAGGTTCTTGTTTCGTTCAGGAGCCAGTGGCTGATTTGTTTTGGTCTGTTAATTAATTTATTCCTTTTTTACTTAGTTTCCTCGCTAGACCTCCATCAAGCTTAAAAAAACACCCCTAGACCCACCTTCAAGATAATTGTTTAAATTTTTCGGTAGAAAAATTTCCCGGCCCAAGGCCGGTTCTTCTTAAAATTTCAGGCACGAAAGGCACAATGAAATAGGGGGAAAGATGGTAAAATCGTCAAACTAATGGGCCGAACGTCTTAAAATCTCAAACTAATGGGGCTAAGCATTAGGGAGAAAGTGGTCCACAAAACCGGACCATCCCCCCTTAACCCTTCATGTACCGATGATGTCCTTTGCATTATATTCTGACAACTATTATACGACTGTATTCAGTTTAAGCAGGACGTCTAACATTATATAGGCTACAAACTATCTCAATTACACCTTTTAGCTACCATACATCCTTCCTAAGCTTCATGAAATCGTCTAAATGCAGCTGAATTACTAACAAAAAGACGCCACCAGTACTACTGTAAGGGTTAACAGAATTATGAGGTAAGATGTTACTAGTCCACAAATATAAACAATCAATCAAAGTTAAAGGGAGCCCACCTCGCTTTTTTTTGTTTTCTCTTTCTCTCCCTCTCTCTTTGGCTTGTATCCATTCGGTCCCATTCAGCCTACTGTTTTAAGACGTTTACCCCCATCTAGGTGTCAATATTTTCCTGGCGAGCGGTAGCGAGCCAGCATATATATATTTTTGTTTTGACAGCAAGCTAAATTTGTACATTTTTCGATAGAAAAATGTCTCCGACGAAGCCGGATTTCTCCATACAATGCTGGCTCGCTTTCGCTCGCCAGGAAGAAATCGACGCCTGGATGGGGATAAACATCTTAAAACAGTTGGCTAAATGGGGCCGAATGGATACAAGCCAGGGAAAGAGAGAAAAGGAGAGAAAGATAAAAAAAAAACGGTGACCCCCCTTAATATCACAAATGTTTGTAGTATTTTAGTTTTTGATAAGTATTGATGTCTGTACCTCCAACTTCCTTAGAGCCCAAAACTGGCAAGTGGTCCAATAGGATTTAGGCTATAGTCACTAAATGAAATGGAAATGCGATGTCCCCAAATTGTACGGTGGCGCTAATAAGCCATGTCTCAGCTGTCATTACGTTTGGCTCGCTCTATGCTCTATTAATGTCTGTTAGATGTTGAATGGGGTGGGTAGTGAAGGAACATGTTTGTATATCCCACTCAAATAGAAGAAATCATGTGTAAATATATCTGATACGATTTATTGATCAAAACATAATTGGTACCAAGACATCACTTATTAGACCGATTGTACACTCACTTAGGCAATATGTGTAGCAAAGGGAAAGTCTTAGCGGGTGTGTGTGCTTTACCCTTAAGCCGGTATCACACGAGAGCTTTTATAGTCAACATTCGATGATCAACAATTGTCTAGCAAATTGTCTGGACTATTTTACATTGGCATCGGAAACTAGACTGTTGATAGATGAATTTAGGTCACCGAAATATTGTAAATGTTGACCTCATAAACTGCCAGACCAGTGTTGAGGATAAATGTTGAGGGAAGAAGCACTCGTGTGATACCGGCTTTAGAAGATACGATTGAGCAAGTGATCAATTCAGAGCACTAGGTTAAAAAATGAGAATATAGATCAGTCCGCCCTCTTTGACTCCAGATATAAGGGTGGAGGTTTTCTGGACCCCCTTCTCCCTCATGCATAGCCCCATTACTTTTGAGATTTTAAGATACTCGCCTCTTTCGTTTCGCGATCAAAAGAAAACACTTCACCCCATTCATGTGTCAATTTTCCGTGGGCGAACGACAGCGAGCCTGCAGTTTATGAGAAATCGGCCTTTGGTCGAGATATTTTTCTATCGACAAATGTCTGAGGAGCGTTTTTCCGGGTGTCCGTGCATTTTGGCTCGAACGTCCCTTGATTTTGGCCCCGTCACTCTTTCAACTCTGGAGGAGGCACTCCCCACAGGAAGTTCTGCCTTTTGTCTCCCTCACTCACATAGAAAACAAAGCAAATCATAATAATAGTCTAAGGGCCAACCTATACCCCTTGAGAGAGCTTGCGCCTCAATCGTAATTCTGATCACTAGGTTGAAAACAGGAGAATGCCGACCCGTTTGACTGCGTAGCTAACTGGTGCAACGGCCAATGACTAGAAAGTGCTGACTATATCAACCACTTGAGTACCAGCGACGTGTGTTATATATTATCCTAGCCATAATATTATCCTAGCCATAATATTATCCTAGCCATATTATTATTTAGACGATATTATGCAGCTTAGGATGAAACTGTGGTACTTCAATGGGTTGGTTGAGATAGTTTGCAGCCTTATTATTATAGCTAAAGGTCCTTCCTAAGCTGAATATAATCGTCTAATAGTTGCCAGAATATGATGAAAAGGACGTTCCCGGTACTGAATGGGTTAAGTAGTGACTATATTAACCCTTTGAGAATCGTGACGCGTTTTCACAGTTTAGTATTATTATTTTGTTTGTTTTGCTATTGTATGAAGGAGATAAAAGGCAGGCTGACTGTCACAAATGTCTCCCCTTTTGGTAGAGACATTTGTGACAGAGAGCTAAATTCAAGGGAAGTTGAGGTCAAAATCACTGGACACGCGAAGATTAAAGCAGAATAGGTCATAGGATGAAGGAAAGATTAATTGAGGGAGAGAGTTCCAGAAATAACTTGTTGAGTAGTATAAAGACTGAGAACATTTGCTAATTCTTGGGTTGGATAGCTGAACAGAATAGGAGTGGGACTGTGTTGAAAGGTAGGTGCCTCTAACTCGCCGCAAGGGAGGGGGTATGCACTGAGAGAGCTCTGAAGAACACTGATTCTTGTAAAAGCGATAGAGGAGTGAAAGAGATGCAACATTGCGGCGTGTAGAAAGAGATTGTAGGGGACTAGTAAGAGGAAGTGAATTGGTGAGCCGAAATGCTTTTGACTCTACTCTTTCGAGAAGTGCAGTATGGGTGGAGCCTCCCCACACATGCGAACAATACTCGATACATGGGTGCACTGTGCCCCTACACAGAGCAAGAAGCTGTGTGGTGGTGAGGAACCTACGGAGACGGTTGAGATTACCTAACGTCTAAGAAGCTGTTCTAGCAAGAGTGGTAATATGATCTGTCCACTAAAGGTCAAGTAAAAAAGATACACCACAAATATTGAGAGAAGATGAAGGGTTGATTGGTGTATTGTTGAAGAATAATTGATAGTCTTGAGGAGGATATGCATACTATATTGTAGTAGAGGTTAGATAACATATGTCCTAAATATGGCTCCACATACACACACAAACACATGTACACACACACACACACTCACTCACATACATACATACATACATACATACATACATACATACTGTATATACATTCACACTTACAAAGTAACGGTACACACAGTCATACATACAATTACACAAAGAACATGGGCACACACACACACACACACACACACTCACTCACATACATACATACATACATACATACATACTGTATATACATTCACACTTACAAAGTAACGGTACACACAGTCATACATACAAATACACAAAGAACATGGGCACACACACACACACAAACACACATACACACACAAATACACACACACACACACACACACACACACACACACACACACACGAAGGTAATAGTAATATGAAGGGAAGCGATGGTAAAAATACATTATGCGCGGGTCTGAAACTATCCCCCAAAATGTATAAATTTAATAATGAGTATAATTATATTGCCCTGAAGAAGGCATAAACTATATTAAGAGGGGTCACCTGCTTTATTTATTTCCTTTCCTTTCTCTCTCTAGCTTGTATCCATTCGGCCCCATTCAACCTACTGTTTTAAGACGTTTATCCCCATCTAGGTGTCGATTTGTTCCTGGCGAGCGAGAGCGAGCCAGCATTGTATGGAGAATTCCGGCTTCGCCGGAAACATTTTCTATCGAAAAATGTAGAAATTTAACCTCCTGTCAAAAACATTTAAAACAAATATGCTGGCTCGCTACCGCTCGCCAGGAAAAAAATTGACGCCTGCATTGGGGTAGACGATTTAGAACAGTAGGCTGAATGGGGCCTAATATACACAAGCCAGAGAAAGAGAGAAAAGGAGAGAAAAAAAGCAGGTCACCCCACTTAAGCTAGGCACGGGGACAAAGGGGACAAAAAATTTAAAGGGCAATTACTTGATAAAAGCAGGAGTTCCCAAGTGTTAGCTCCGGAAAACGTAATTACTCTTTTAGAGAGAGAGAGAGAGAGAGAGAGAGAGAGAGAACATTATTTAGGGTAATAGTGAATTATAAGCGAAGCAATGTAACTTTGTTTCATAATGTAGAAGATAGGAACAAGCAACTCTATTCAAAAATACGTATGATTATTAACACCTTAACCCTTAATTAGCGGCTCACCACATAAGTCGAGTTAAATAAAGCTGGACTATGTGGCGGCGCTCGACATAGGTCGAGTGGCAATTTCAGCACGTAATGTTGCTGAGAGAGAGAGACAAGTGGTGGCAGGAGACTAGCGAGCGTATGACTGCTCCAGACCACCGCGGCGAACCTACTGACACGAATCTCAGCTCCCTCCTCCCTCTCTCACTCGCTACATACTGAATTATATGGGGAAAGTACCGAATTACATGCTTTTTGCACTCGCGTTGCACGGTTATTGCAAGAAAACTAGCCATCATAAAAGGATCGTTATGGTGTCATTCGAAAGCTCTGTTTATGCCCTTTCAGGGATAGGTACTTGTTTTACGTTCTGGGTCTTATTTAGGCATGAAAATGATCACGTAAACAGCCCTTTTTTGGCTAAAAACACCCCGCTGGGCGGTACATATAAATAAACCGCATAGGCCGCTCGTAAGGTGTTAAGAGCGGGTGGTGGAGTATATTTCACTGTGCCACCCAGCGGGGAGTTTTTACCATAAATGGCCTTGTTTCCGTGCTCTTTTTCATGCATAAACAAGAGCCAGAGCATAATACAATTATGTATCCCTGAAAGGGCGTTAATTGAGCTTTCCAATCACACCTGAACCATCCTTCTACGATCACTGGTTGTCTTTCAACGATCGTGCAACCGAAGGGCAAAATCGCTAAAATACGGTCATTTCGTTACATAATTACGTGTGTAGCGAGGGAGGGAGGGTGGATGTGTGTGGAATAAATGTCAGTAGGCCCATGGCGGCCGTGGCGAGCGGTCATGAGGCAACCTATGCTCCTCCCGTCGCTCGTTTCTCTCTCAGAGCCAATATTGCGCCAAAATTGCACACAGACTCAGGTCGGGCCCCGCTCTTTTTGCTGGTGTTCTCTATACGGACTAGAGTCGGACCCCGCTAAATAAGGGTTAAACCAATAACCCAAATTGAAGCCAAATTCAGGGAATGGAAACACATCAAATCAACCGAAGACATTACGATATTGCAATTCTAAAGTGGATGAGAGAGAGAGAGAGAAAGAGATCGAATCGGGAGTGCAAATGGAAAAACAGTAATATTCGAAAAAAATGTGATAGAAAAGCAACAACAACCAAATAAACAAAGACACAAAAGAGGCAGAACGAATGCAGTGAAGTTTTAGGTGTAGGTGTGTATGTATGCGTAGATGTGTATTCATGCGCAGGTGTGTACGTGTATGTGTGAGTGAAAAACAAGAAGCCGTCACTACGAATTGGAACAGTAAGCCTGAGAATCGGCCAGCTTATTCTGTTGATAAAGACAGACAGCAGAGAGGGCTGCCTTCTGACTGATAACAAAGCCCAGGGGAGTAACAGAAGGCGAAGTTAACCCACGGGACGCGAAAATACCCTATGGGTAGGGTAGTTATTTGTGAATTTCTAGCCTTCAATTCTGACAGAATTCGTTATATTTACGATATAATAAAACATCATTTTTTTTCCATGTGCACCTATTTTACTTACATGATGAACAGATGAACCTTGAAGAATGATAATACCAGTGGGAAAAGCATTTGCGTGATGAAAAACTTGTATTTACGCCACCCACTCGTATGGGCGGCTTATTCAAGTACTTATTCAAGCTACATAGGATTGGGCAGCAGGCTGAGACAGACACATCCTCCCCCAGCAACATCTCACAACACACTGACTGCCGTGGGAGATATCTCAGTGTTGTATAAAGTGTCTAAGTGACTCACTTGTGTTTACGTAACCGCGTGAGAGAAATTTGCGTGAAAAGTAACCGATAAATGGGGGAAATATGAGGTAAAATAGACGATAATTGAAGGGGGGGGGTTGTTTTATTATGTTACCTCCACCTAAACTCAATTAATGAAATCAACAAATCAACCAATTATTACAATTCATATTTGTACACACGTTATATAAACTTACCTTTATACAGACTTAAACGGAATACTCTCAGATTTCACCTTTATGTGTTATTATTCTTTTGTGTATCCAAGTTGAGGCGAAAGTGTATACCGTGAAGATATTCCCTATTTTACCATCATTTACCGAGGACCTATGCCCAAATTTTAATCTATCTATCCTTCCATACCAAAAAGTCAAGAACCCCCGTTGAGTTTATATTAATTCATGTGTTCAAGTTGTCTAGTTATCCAGCGCTTGTGAATTAATCTAGTTTACTGTGCGGGTTTTTCGTAATTCTTTTCACACCATTATAGTAACTCATATTAAAGTTATTTTATTCGTTGCACCATACTGTTTAGGAGACCAATTTTCTCTTAATTTACTATTGTCAAAGTAAATATTTTATTACATCTTATGTTATGTTATCCGTCCTACTTCGTATCTCTGATTCGCATATTGCTTATAGGAATTTGTTAATACATTCAAATTACCTTTTCATGCTACAATCGTAGTATTTTATGTAGCACAACTTTGTCGTGTACGCCCCATTTATTCTGAGTTCATTTGAAACTCTAATTTACTGTGATTTACAGTCGCATCTTAATCGAGTGTATTTTGAACTCTTTCTAGTATTAACTTGCATTTATTGCAAAACCTTGTTATAGTTATTCATCAACTTAATTTGAATTTGAATTCTATATACGTGTGATCAGATCTCATCCCCGGTCTATAATTATTGTTCGTACCTCCTGTGTAGACTCGTTCACATACCGTTTAGACAATCTAGCTCAAAGTTAAATTACCTCGACTATAATACCCCAAGTGTGTATCTAACTTTCATCTGTGATTTATAGTCGCATTAAAGTTAATTGAGAATTCGCATATAAGCAGTCCATCTGACCTAGGGCCAACACACTATACCTGCCTATCTTACCTGTGTGACCCCTTGCTAATCCCCTTGGCGGTCGCTTACCGCGCCGCGCCCGTGAACGCTCATTCAGGCAGGTTCGTTCAATCTCAGAATTCCTCACGTTAGAGGCTTCGCTCACACACGTATTATTATCTCCATTGAAATACTACGTACTTACATAATCTTATTTTTCCTGCATACTCATATTATTGATACTGTGTGTAACGTGACTTATAATATTTAATTTATCAGTATAATATACTCTATTCTGATACGTCACTGATTTCTATTACCTTCTGCCGGATATGACAGATAGGTATAATTGATATTCCATTTCCTTGCAATTGAATAAATAAGAGTGTAAAGTAACCTGTGTTCTTATTGTGTGAATGCTGCCTTAGTGTGAGAAGTTATAGCAAGATTTATAAAGCTAGATGTGACCCTGTCGGGCATATTCTATCTCACTATATCCTATTACAGGATTATTGACGAGATAATACTAAGTAAAGTTGAAATACCAACCCGACATTTCAGGAACGATCTCACCTAATCACGTATTCCTTTGTTTTGAGAGCCCCTGGGACGCTTTGGATTTTTTTTTTTTTTTATGGTCTTGATTCCGTTAGGCCTATCGCATTCGCTATAGTGACCCTTCCGTGAGGCTTATCATGCTTCTCGGCCTAAGGGTATATTTTCACTTAAGAGAGTGATTTTTTTCTGAACCCCCCTCTCCTTCTTGTTTAGTCCCTTTTAATATTGAGATTTATGACGTTGGCCCCATTAGTTTTGTGATTTTAAGACCTTTAGCCCCATTTCCTTGTTAATGTTATGACCTTTCGTACCATTAAGCAGTCCCAAGCCTCAAATAGGATCATCATTAGTGTCCGAGAGTTTACAGACAGCCCGGACCCATCTAAGTTGAATAAAATTATAAACCAGTGTGTTCTGTGTGTGTTGTCAGTGCGTCCTGCAATTAAAACCGGAACAGAGGCTAATTTAAAGTGAACTAGCTTCCTTTATGTTAGCGGTTAACTCCCCCTCTCTCTCTCTCTCTCTCTCTCTCTCTCTCTCTCTCTCTCTCTCTCTTACAGCAATTAACAAGCTGCCAACAATCTCACTTCACCCTTTTTACTACCCAACATCCTTTTTAGACGGCACAAAATCTTCAAAATATGGCTAGAAAAATATTCAAAAGACGTCCGTGGTACAGAAAGTGTTAACATGTGAAGTACGTGGAGACGAGAAGAAAACACATACAATTGGGAGCTTTGGTAGAGACAGGTAAAAATCAAACACATCAGAGAGAGAGAGAGAGAGAGAGAGAGAGAGAGAGAGAGAGAGAGAGAGAGAGAGAGAGAGAGAGAGGAAGTACTTCGCTAGTCTTCCTTCCATTCCTATCTCTCTCTCTCTCTCTCTCTCTCTCTCTCTCTCTCTCTCTCTCTCTCTCTCTCTCTCTCTCTTTCTCTCTCTCTCTCTCTCTCTCTCTCTCTCTCTCTCTCCTTTTGTTCGCGGCCATCTTAATTTGCAGGTCCCTTACTGTGGCCGGGTCGTTATGAGAGAGTTATACGCTGAGGATGGAAGGATGGAAGGAAGGAAAGAAGGAGGGAAGGAAGGAAGGAGAGAAGGAATGAAGGAAGGAAGGCAGGAGAGAAGGATGGAAATGTGGGAAGAAGGAAGGAAGATATATACAGAAGAATGGAAGGGTGGGAGGAAAGATGGAAGGAAGGGGGGAAGGAAGGGAAGGAGAGAATGAAGGAAGGAAGGAAGGAAGGAAGGAAGGGTGGGAGGGAGGAAGGAAGGAAGGAAGGATATAAGGGTGGGAGAAAGGAAAGATGGAAGGGTGGGAGGAAGGAATTAGAAGGTTCAAGTGTGAGAGAGAGAGAGAGAGATTGAAGAATAGATGAAAGAGGGAAGGAAGGATAACACTAAGAATTAACCCCTTCAGCACCATGAGGCCATTTTACCTTTGATTCTGGCTACAGTTGGATGTTTTGTGCAGTCTAAGAAGGACCTATGTTACTAAAAGGGTTTATTGAGATCGTACTTACCCATTTGAGTCGTATAGTTAGAATATAAACTAAAGATAAGTGTTTAATGGTAACCAGAATATGTTGAGCATTGCGTAATGGTGGTGAATGGGTTAAGGGGACGTTATTCTTTATATTTGTGTTTTATAATTATTGCTGTATATATTTGTTTTTGTTACCTAGACCTCTAGTAAACTTAAACAAAAAGCATCCCAAAGATTCCCTTCAAGATAAATTTGTCCATTTTTCGGTAGAAACATTTCCTGGCCGAAGGCCGGTTCCTCCTAAATTACAGGTTCGCTATCGCTCGCTAGGTAAATATCGACACCTAAATGGCAGCAAAGGTCATACTATTGACTAAGAAATGGGCGAAAGTCTTAAAATGTGAACACTAATAGGGCTAAACATGTGGAAGAAGGGAGTTCAGAAAAAAAAAAAATATTTCCTCTTATCCCCTTTTGTACCGGCGACGTCTATTTAATTTTACTCTAGCAATGTTTACAGGATTGTGTGCGGTTTAAGAAGGATCTGTGGTAGTAATAAGGGTTAAGTGAGATAGTTTGTTGCCTATCTATTGCTGGAGGCCCTTTTGAAACTGAATAAAATCGTCTAATAATAGCCAGATCATAGATTTAAAAGACGTTAAAAAGTATGGGTATCTTACAGGACGACAGGAAGGCAGGAAAGATACAGTAGAGTGGAGGCAGGGTGAGGCAGGATTATCGTAATTGGCCTGTACCTTATACTCCTTAAGGGTCTCGTTAGCCAGGAGGTGCATGGTGAGAGACTGGGAGAAAGGAAGGAGGGATGGAGAGAAGAAAGGAAGGGAGGAAGGAAGATACGAGGGTAGGATGTATGGAAGGCTGAAAGGATGATGGGGAATGGGAAAACTGGAAGAAAGGCGGGAGGGAAGGAGAGAAGAAAGGAAGGTAGGATTGAAGGATGAAAGGAGGATTGGATGGGTAGATGTGGCAGTGAAGGATATATGGAAGGCTGGATGGATGATGAGAATGGGAAAGGAATGGAGGAAAGGATGGATAGCAAGAGGGAAGAAAGGAAGGGGAGGAAGGAAGGATGGAAGGATTAATGGATGGATGTAAGATAGGAGGGTGTGGTGGCAGTTTACCCCTTCAGCACCATGACGCCTTTTTACCTTTGATTCTGGCTAAAATAAAATGATCGTATTTACTTTAAGGTTTTTGTTTGCTGGTCGACGAAATATGAATCAGATTGTAAGGGTTAAAGATCTGTTTAATTTTATTCTTAGCCCATTATGTACCGGCGACGTTGTTTTCATTATAGTTTGGCAACTACTAGCCGAGTTTATTCAGCTTAGGAAGTATGTGTAACAAACTACAGACTATCTCAATTAATCCTTTAGCTAACATACCTCCTTCGTAAGCTTTATACAATCGTCTATATGTAGCTGAAATATGACAGAAAGACGTCACCGGTACTGCAAGGGTCAAGGGGAGATGGGTCGTTTTTCTGGTCCCCTTTCTCCCTTGCGATAAGCCCCATCTGTTTTGAGATTATGAGACGTTCGGACCTGTCCTGCCATTTAGGTGTCGATTGTTTCCTGGCGAGCGAAAGCGAACCTGAAATTTTAAGAGGAACTTATGTACATAAAATTTGTACATTTTTTGGTAGACAAAATTTCCGGCCGATAGGCCCTATCGGAAATGTTGTCTACCAAAAAATGTACAAATTTATCTTGAAGAGGGTTCTACGGGGTGTTTTTTTAAGCTTAATGGAGGTTTAGCTAGGAAACTAGGAAATATAGGAATAAATGGATTGATAGAAACAAAAAACATCTCCTCTTAAAGAAAAAAACTTGGTTGGGATGAATACGGGAATATTGCCGGTCTAAGGAAAAGTAGGAAACTTATACACAATTATGGAAATGTGCCAGCGGAATTTGAATGGGAATATACATGGGCGTGTTTGGTTTAGGTCTATGCATGTATTTATATAATAATTTATCTTTTAGTTTCCTCCCTAGACCTCCATCAAACTTTAAAAAAAAAACAAAAAAACGTTAGATTCCCCTTCGAGACAAATTTGTAAATTTGTCGGTAGAAAAATCTCACGGCTGAAGGCCAGTTCCTCCACAATTACAGGTTTGCTATCGCTTGTCAGGAGACAAATAGACACCTAAAGGGCACGAAATGTCTTAATATTGACAAGGAAATGGGGCGAAAGGACTAAAACACGACAAACTAATGGGGCAAACGTCTGAAAATATCAAAACTAAGAGGGCTAAACATGAGGAAGAAAGTGGACCAGAAAAACAATCCATCTCCCCTTAAAGCGAAGTAAACTTATCTTAAACTAATATTACAAAAACAAAAACAAATTATAAACAGTTATTGAAATGTGCCCTCCGAATTTGAATGGGGTTGTACATTAGCTTGTTTAGTGTGATAATTTCCAGAGTATGAAAGACGTATATGGTAGATAGATATATGAATACAGTAGATAGATAGATACATAGATATAATATAGATACATTTGTATTTACTTATGTATTTCTTAAGTGCGCGGAATTTCGGTGTGAGTATCCTAGGTCCGTATACATGGAGTGCCACATGTATTCATTAGTTTGATTGATTTCATTTATTAGGTTTATTTGTAAGTTAATTGGTGGGTTGGTGATAATATGAATGTTATTCTGTATTTATTGATATATTTATTGATATGTTGTTAAAGAGAGGCGAGGGAAGGAGTTTGATATGTTGTTAAAGAGAGGCGAGGGAAGGAGTTTGATATGTTGTTAAAGAGAGGCGAGGGAAGGAGTTTGATATGTTGTTAAAGAGAGGCGAGGGAAGGAGTTTGATATGTTGTTAAAGAGAGGCGAGGGAAGGAGTTTGATATGTTGTTAAAGAGAGGCGAGGGAAGGAGTTTTATACTGACAACATTATTTATTTATGTAGGTATTTATTTATTTATGCATATGTTGGTAGAGGGATTGGTTCACTTATTGGTCGATTTTTTGTATTTATTAATTATTTTTTCTAGTTTCCTCCATTGACCTCCATCAAAGTTAAAAAACATCCATTAGATCCCCCTTCTAGTTTCATTTATACATTTTTCGGTAGAAAAATGCCCCGGCCAAAGGCCGCTTCTTCCAAAATTACAGGCTCACTATCGTTCGCCAGGAAACAAATCGACACCTAAATAGCACGAAAGGTCCCAATATTGACAACAAAATGGGGCGAAAGGTATTAAAATCGACAAACTAATGAGCCGAATGTCATAAAATCTAAAAATTAAATGGGCTAAACACAAGAAGAAGGGGGACCTTAAAAACGGCGCCCATCTTCCCTAAAAGAGAGGCAAGAGAGAGAGTTTTATATTGATAACAATAATTAAAAATCATAAAATACAACACAAAAGAGTGGATGAAACATAAGCTACATAATTATAAATACTGTGGGTGTGTGTGTGTGTGTGTGTGCGTGTGTGTGTGTGCGCGTGTGTGAGGAAACAAATGGAAACATGCTTACATTACTGTAATGTTTGTGGAAATGGCTTACTTAAGAATGGGAAAGGGGTGGGACCTTCTATTTTTGTATTTTATGTTTGTTTTTGTTTTTTTTGTAAGTGTGTGGGTGTGTGTGATACCAGTTAATTTAATTAAGTAAAAACTATTTTTATTCTGCTACCTACGCCTAAGTCAAACAACCCCACATTTCATAACTGCAACATAGTCTTCATCAACGTACATATTCTTCGTGTTTCATTCACACCGTTCGTATCACCATTTAGATATTATACATGTTTCATTCACACCGTTCTCAGTCTGTTTGACACTGTTATAACAAATGGTGTTTTATTAATGAATAGATTACATATAAACTTCCTGTATGCTTTGCTGAAATTGTTGGCAAACTAGTGTTGTTTTAGTGGAAGAAATTCGCTCGTAATGATTTAATCTTATTATATATAAGTCTTAAAAAACAATAATTTGTGTTGATAGAACAATAAAATTATACTGTTAATCATAGGGCGAGGTGAAGTTATACATTACTTTAAGGGGACTGTGGTTATTTGTTGGGGTCTATTTATTTATATATTAATTTATTTTTTAGTTTACTCCATAGACATCCATCAAACTTATAATACCACCCATTAGATCCCCCTACGAGATTAATGTGTACATTTTCGGTAGACAAATGTCACGGTCCTAGGCCGGTTTCTCCACAATTACAGATTCGCTATCGATTGCCAGGAAAAAAATCGACACCTAAAGGGAACGAAAGATCTTAATATTGACAAAGAAATGGGGCAAAAGGTCTTAAAATCGACAAACTAATAGGACATGCGTCTTAAAATCTGAAAACTAAAGGGGATAAGCATGAGGAAGAAGAGGGTCCAGAAAAACAGCCCATTTCGCCTTAAATACACACGTACATTTTCATAATTAAATTTGCTCTGCTGGAAACATTCAACACCCATACAAAAAGGGATGCTCTAGAAGTGTATCAGAACAATGGTCCTTTGTGTCCTCAATTATTATCATAGTCCTTTTATGGAAGTCGTGTTATTAGGGTATGGTTAATTCAGATTTTTAACCCTCCAGCCCCGGGGGCTATAGCTTACGACTGTGCTCCGGTACCGGGTGTTTTGACGATCTTTGGCCTATGTTAACTACTCTGTAAGTCAATGAATATGTCATGTAATGTTGTGAATAAAAAAGAATAATGTTCCACAAACCTTCCTCTGTCGAATGGCGTTGAGTAGAGGTCTCTAGCCCCTCTGGTTGCATAATGGTGAGCGCGGGAAGACGAGTGCTTTTCGGCGGCAAATTCTTCCCGCGTTCGGACGCGTCGCCCGGCCATGGCTACGACGCACCTAGCCGCTCGCCGCGCCAAAGTATTTATCTCCCTTAGACGATTTTAGTGTTTGATATTGAGAATGTGATGTTTATTTGATATTTTCTAGTTATTTTGAGGCCAATTATATAAAATATGTTTATTAGGGTATCACTGTCACTGATATTGCTAATTTTCACTCGATACCGATACCGTACATTTTAATGATAATAATTGAGGTAGGTTATTGTGGTGTATTAGGCGCAACTGATTATCGTTAATCACTGGTTTTATTATCTTTGGAGGTTTCAACTGGTGGGTGTTTATACTTATAGTCATATATTATAGGTCTTGTGTCACAGGTTTCACTTTGACAAATACAAATATGCTTTAGAGAGTGTCACTGTCACTGATAATGGCTCATTTTCCACTCGATACCGTACATTTTATTAGTAATTGAGGTAGGTTATTGTTGTATTAGGCACTGATTATTCGTTATCACAGGTGTTTATTATACTTTGGCCATCAAATATTAGGTCTTGTGTCACTTTCACTTTTGACAAATATGCTTTAGAGAGTGTCCACTGTCACTGATAATGCTCATTTTCACTCGATACCGTACATTTTATTAGTAATTGAGGTAAGGGTTATTGTTTGTATTAGGGCACTGATTATTCGTAGGTAGGTTATTGTTGTATTAGGCACTGATTATTCGTTATCACAGGTGTTTATTATACTTTGGCCATCAAATATTAGGTCTTGTGTCACTTTCACTTTGACAAATATGCTTTAGAGAGTGTCACTGTCACTGATAATGCTCATTTTCACTCGATACCGTACATTTTATTAGTAATTGAGGTAGGTTATTGTTGTATTAGGCACTGATTATTCGTTATCACAGGTGTTTATTATACTTTGGCCATCAAATATTAGGTCTTGTGTCACTTTCACTTTGACAAATATGCTTTAGAGAGTGTCACTGTCACTGATAATGCTCATTTTCACTCGATACCGTACATTTTATTAGTAATTGAGGTAGGTTATTGTTGTATTAGGCACTGATTATTCGTTATCACAGGTGTTTATTATACTTTGGCCATCAAATATTAGGTCTTGTGTCACTTTCACTTAGTTATATGATTTGTAAACGTTTTATATACAATTTATTGTGTCTTTTTTCACTGATTTATATATTTCTATAGGTTCTAATCATATGAATGTCACTTGGTATATACATATGTGTCACTTTCACATATTATTATGGTGTAATTGTATTTGTATCTATGTTCTCATAATACATGACTTTTGCATTACAATACATTGGTTTTCTTCCACTTTTTGCCTATATATAATTATAGTGTACATATTGTCATTTGATTTGGCAATTTCAGTATGATTATTAGAACTCCAGCTTGGAGTGGTAATCAAAGAAGCAATCTACAGCACAGAGTGCCACCTTGCACTCCACACACTCCAGGGTTGACTTTTTACCTGACCTCGGCTTCACCCTGCTGTTGTAGCAGACATGGCACCGCTTCTGCTGTGTTCTTCCGGATTCATTCTGAGGCAGGGAACCAAGCCTGTGCCTAATCAAGTATTGAGCAGACTGCAAGCGGTCAATAACGGCGGGCCCAGGATGTGCCACTGCCCTCTGTGGCATAGCATACTTCTCCAGGAGCTCCGTCAACACCTGCTTTTGGAACCTCCGCAGGCTATTGAACTTCATGGGTGTGTTCACATTCCGAAGCTTGTATATGTTGTAGGCATTCAGAACTGACATGTCCACCATATGCAGAAAGAACTTTTTGTACCATCTGCACGAGGTACGCAGGCAGTCAATGAAGCCTATCTGCATGTCGGACTTGTCCACCAGCCTCATGTTGATGTTGTAGTCCAGGACAGCATCGGGCTTGGTCACCCTGGCCTGGGTGCGGCGATCCACCTTGCCAGTCTCCACCATTTCCCCCTTGTGGATGGTGGTCAGGAGGTTGACCTTCCGCTGGTCGTGCCAGTGGATAGCCAGAATGGGCCCCGACTTCTTCTTGAACACATCACCTTTTTTGGTCTTTGGAGGGAAAGGTGGCATGCCCTTCCTTTTCCCTCGTACTGTGCCTACAGTCCCCGTCTTGCGCTCATGCAGGTACTGTGAGAGAGTGGGGGACGTGTAATAATTGTCCGTGTAGAGGACGTGATTCTTATGAAAGTAGCGGTCCATCATGGCTTGCACCACTGCTCCGCCAAAGCCAATGAGGGGGTCCACAAGCAAGTCCCCTTCCTTCCCGCTGTAGACCAGGAAGTCCAGGACATAGCCAGTTTGGCAGTCGCACAGCACAAAGAATTTTATGCCAAAGCGATGTCTTTTTGAGGGGATGTACTGCCGGAAGCTGAGTTTTCCCCGGAACAGCACAAGAGACTCGTCAATGACGACCTTGCGGAAGGGCTTGAAGTAGGAGGTGAAGCGTTCTCGCATCATCTCATACAACGTCCTAATCTTCCACAGCTTGTCTGGGAGGTGGACGTCAAGGTTGGTGACAAGATGGAGCGCTGCGAGGATATCAAGGTACCGGTCGCGAGACATATATTTCCCGAAGGCAGGGGTGGATATCAGATCATTGGTGATCCAATAGTCAGGCAACCTATGCTTCTTGACATGAGGCATTAGCATGGTGAGTGCCAGGAACACCATGAACTCTTTATGAGTCACTGGGGTCCACTGCCTCATGTGGCCCTTGGTCACCTTTCCCAAAAAGTGGACCTGGAATTGGTGCTGCTTATTTGTCTCTTTGACAACATAGCCTACCACCTCCTCATCAAAGAAGGCCTCAAACAGTTCGTGTGGTGGAGCATTGGGGCCTGCAGGAAAATTGGGGGTAACGCCTGAACCCTCCAGTACCTCATCAAAAGCTGGTACATCAGGGTTGTATGCATCCTCATCAACTACGTCTTGCCACTGAAAAACGTAGAATGGGTCTTGTCTACGCTGACGAGGAGCTCCAGCTGGTGGCCCAGCACGCCCACGGCCAACTCGGGAGGCGCGCGCCCTAGGATGGCGAGGGCGGCGGCCAGGGCGGTGGGCAGCACGACGGGCAGCACGACGCCGGGCCAAGCGGATGGGTCGAGGGTCGTCGATGTCCATATAGTCATCGTCAGAGAGGTCATCTTGCCCTGACGGTGGACCTATGTAATCATGGCCAGAGTCTTGAGAGAGGTGCCCTTCATCATCAGTGGCCCCCTCATAATCTGGCGGGGAACCAGTGATGCGTGGGCGGCGTGCGGGTGGGCGAGGTTGGGAAGGAGTGGCAGGTGAGGCTGTGTCCCCCCGAGGTCCCGGGCTCCTTGGCCTGCGACGAGTGACAGAAAGCAATGTTTCACTGTCACTAGGGCCAGGTATTGGTGATGCGAGCTCAAAGACTTCTTCAGGAAGACATGTTGAAGGCGGGAGAGGTTGGGGAGGACCGTGGGGAAAGTTGCGGGGACGTATGGCTGGGGCCGGCCGGGGTGGACGCCGCGGGAGCCTCGAACAAAACTCTCTTACTTTTCTTAATTTTCTTGGTATATTTCCTACCTTTCCCCTTTTCGGCAGCAGTATGTCTCCTGTCGGGGGACCTAGGAGGCAAATAGGCCGAAAGTGTGGGGTCCTCAACCCTTGGCAATGGTGGGGGTGGTGGGGAAGAATGCGGGGCATCCGGGTCATCTTGGGTGGCGTGGGTAGATAAGGGAGACAATGGCGGACGAGAAGGGTCACCACGCTGACCCTCACTCACAGCCTCATCCTCACCAAGTAGTTTTGCTTGTTCCCTAGCTGCCGCGGCCGCCTTCTCAAGTATTTTCTGCTTATTCAAATGTAGCTTGAAAGGCGATTTACCTGGGGAAGGGCTTGGCGTCGTGTCACTTAAGCGAAATTTGGTGAGTGACCTTGAACTCTCCCACTCGCTCACTCTCTCAAGTTCACTGTCTTTAGGTAAACCAGGTTCCTCAACAACTGGTACATCACCTTCATCAATCTCATCACTGTCATGTTCTCTCGCAAATCCCAGGAATTGCTCTTCTTTATCACTCTCATGGCCATAATCACTCGACTTATAATTACTGGAGTCGTCACTGACTTCATCATGAACATTATGCTTGGCATCAGCTCGCTCATAAAGTCTCAATGTCGTCTCAATACCTCCGGGAGATAACACATTTAGGCGATGGCGTCGGGGTAAGGCGCGACGAACAAGCAAGGGCGTCGTAGGAAGCACGGTATCGGACACAGCGGAATCACTATTTGGCGTACTGTCCATGATGGCGCCGGGGTAGATACTGTTGCTGTGGCGGAGTTTACGCCTGGTGGCGCCACCTACCGTCCCACGATACCGAAAATGTACGCGCGGCATTCGAAAGCACGCATGCAAGCAATGGGCGTTCAAGAGCCCTTCCGGGTTGCGCGGGCCGAGGTTGTTATGGGCGTTCAAGAGCCCATCCGGGTTGGAGGGGTTAAGGGAAATGGACCGGTTTTCTGGCCCCCCTTCTTCCTCGTGTTTAGCCCCATTGGTTTTTAGATTTTAAGACGTCCGGCCCATTAGTTTGGCGATTTTAAGACCTTTCACCCCATCTCTTTGTAAAAATTAGGACTGTTCGTGTTATTTAGGTGTTAATATGTTCCTGGCGAGCGGTAGCGAGCGTGTATTTTAAGAAGAACCGGCCTTCTGCTGAACCATTTATATATCAACAAATTTACAGATATATCTTGAAGGAGGGTTATGGGCGAGTGGTGTTATAAGCTTGATGGAGGTCTAGCGAGGAAACTAAACAAATATTAAAAATATACATAAATGCGCAAATGTATAAGCCCATCCCCCTTAACAGCAATGGCAAGTGTTATCTTGGCATTACCATCGTCAACGAAATTTGACTGAGGTTACGTTTTCCCTGCCATTTATTTGTCTGTCGGTTTATGTTTATGTCTGTAAACTCGATATCTCCCAAAGTTATTATCCGATTTTCACATAATGTAGTGGGCAGATAGGGTATGCACCAAGGAGGAAGATATTTAATTTAGGAACACCTACAACCAACAGCAATACCAATGGTTCCTGCAAAACCACATGGCATTATCTCGTTTGTTTGGCTCTATTATCCTTATCTTATTTCAAGGGCTTGTTTTCTACCTGTTCCAACTTTGATCCCACGTAGAACTACTTTATATTTATATTCTATAATTATGTGCATTGTGTTCCAGATACCATTGTAATATAATTGATTTATTTCACTCAACACACCAAACACCTCCCAACGAAATTTATGAAAGCATGTGAGCCTATCGGGATTCGAACCTGGGCTACTACATACAGATCTTAAACACTCTAACCTAACACTTTTTCTGAGTGTTATTTCACCCCAATCCACTTGTTCTATCTTTCGAATCTACCATAATTCCTTTCCCAGATGTCCTTCCCATATTCCAACAATTAAACTTGTTCATATTCCAACTGCAACACAGCACCCTCATGTTTAGCCCCTTTAGTGTTGAGATTTGTAGACGTTGGCCCCTATATTTTGTCGATGTTAAAACACTTCACCCGATTTCTTTGTCAATATTAATAACTTTCGTACAATTTAGGTGTTGCGGGGTTGGGGGGCTCCTGATATGTATTTTTGTTTTTCTTTTTTAAGCTTGATGGAGGTCTATTTCAGCCTAATCCACTTGTTCTCTCTACTGAATCACTTATAATCCCTTTTTCAGATGTCCTTCCCAAATTCCAACTATTGTACTTGTATATATTCCAACTGCAACACAGCACCCTCTTCCTCTTCCCCCAACCCTTTGCCTGTAAACCAGAATATAACAGTTAATATAGTGTATTTAAAGTGACCACCTCGCTCTTTTTCTCTATTGCTCTCTCTCTTTCTGGGTTGTATTCATTTGACCCCATTCAGCCTACTGTTTTAAGACGTTTGTTCCCATTAGAGTGTCGATTTTTTTTCCTTGTCGAGCAAAAGCGAGCCAGCATATGTTGGACAAAGAATTAGAAAGCAGGCTAAATTTGTAAATTTTTCGATAGAAAAATATCTGCGGCGAAGCCGAATTTATCCAAACAATGCTGGCTCGCTATCGCTTGCCAGGAAAAAATCGACACTTGGAAGAAACACAGCACCTCATTCATTCATTCATTTCATTCATTTTCTATGGAGCTCGTCCTGGAATCTTTACGACTCTGAACCTCACGATTCTATACAGGACTGGCCATTTGTATCGGCACTAGCTCAGAGAAGAGTGTTAAGAGGGGAGAGAGAGTGTTGGAGAGAGAGGAAGCTGTTGGATTTTTTTTTTTTTTTTTTTTTTTTTTTTCTATATTCCAACTTACTTCCTCTCGGGCATAGGCCGAGAGCCTTAACATTCACCGCTTTACAATGAACAGTGAAGCCCGTGAGGTCTTGTTCCAGTCTAGGGAGTGAGACATGTGAAGCACGTAGACCACAACGAGCACCTGCCATCTTGCCTTCACACGAGGCACGGTGCTCACTCATGGCCCGAAACGACCCCATCTCTGCAGCCACCTCGTTCCCGTGCTTCACTGTCTCAGCCCCTACACTCGGACTCTCACACTTACACTTACACACACACAACGCCACCTGTTGAGCAGATAACTCACCAGGCATTGCACCCCTATAGCATATTTTGAATATGGGAATATCCATACAGTGCTATTTAATCAGGGAACAATGAGGGTATTTTATTGACATTTCGGTGGGCTTGTGGTAATGCACTGATACCAGGTACAGCACAAATTCCATCCCAATAATATCTTCCCATTGATACATCGGGATTTGAACCCGGGACCTTTGGATTACCAGGCCAGTGGCAAGACCACTCCACCACACCTCCCCTTTGTTATGTGTGTTTAGTCTGTATACGTCGTCAGGATGTCCCCTGACTGGGTGCGAGCATGTGAAACATGCTAGGACGTACTACCACACCCACTAAATGTCCGCCGTGGCAGGGATTCGATCCCGGGTCTTGCAGATTCACACGTGAGCGTGCTCACCACTGGACCACCACGGCTCTTCTCCCTCTTCCCCAACCTTTGCCTTTAAAGGGGAATATAACAGTGAACATAGTGTATTCAAAGAGATGCACACTCTACACCGGTTTTTTCTCAGTGTTATTATTTGATCACTTATTTTTAGCAATTTTATTCACATTGCGCATCCTGTAGGCTATTTTTCTTAGTGCTCTCTCTCTCTCTCTCTCTCTCTCTCACTCACTTCTCATTCTCCACCACTCTTTCTCTCTCCACACCCGTCCTGCCTATCCTCATTCTCCACCTCTCCCTCTCGCCACCACTCACTTCTCTCCCTACACCACTTCCTCCATCTCCATCCCGTCCTGCCTATCCTCATTCTCCACCTCTCCTTCTCTCCACCACTCTCTTCTCTTCCTACACCACTTCCTCTCTCGCCACCCCGTACTGCCTATCCTCATTCTCCACCTCTCCCTCTCTCCACCACTCACTTCTCTCCCTACACCAGTTCCTCCATCTTAGAGGAAAATAACATACTTAAAGATACTCAACATGGCTTTTGTAACAAACGTTCCTGCTTAACAAACCTCTTAGACTTCTTCCACGATATCCTCAACCTCTATGATTAAAGTAAAGCTGTAGACATTATATACCATGATTTTCAAAAAGCCTTTGACAAAGTTCCCCACAAACGTTTACTGCTAAATCTAAAAGCGCATGGAATACAAGATGGTGTGTTGAAATGGATAGCATATTGGTTCAGCAACAGAAAGCAAAGAGTAGTCATAAACGGTAAGGCATCTAAATGGACCAATGTAAGTAGCGGGGTACCCCAGGGATCAGTACTGGGACAAATTATCTTTCTAATTTATATCAACGACATAGACGAGGGCCTCACCTGTACAATCTCAAAGTTTGCTGACGATACAAAAATCGCAAATAGCATACTGTCTAAAGAACAAGTTGACAATATGCAACACAATCTAGATAAGTTGTCATGTTGGGCGCAAACTTGGCAAATGAGTTTCAATGCGGATAAATGTAAAGTACTACATATCGGATACCGAAATGAGAAAGGAAACTATTCGATGAATGGCACTCAGCTTAAGAGTGAAGGCAGAGAAACCGATCTGGAGTAACAATATCAAGTAACCTAAAACCGAGTCAACAATGTTCAGAAGTTGTTAAGAAGGCAAACAAAATAATTGGCTTTATAGGCAGGTCATTTGAGCATAAATCTAAAGAAGTTATCCTAACTCTTTACAATTCCTTAGTCCGCCCTCTGCTGGAATACTGCGTTCAATCCTGGTGCCCTTATTACCAAAAAGATATAGACAAGTTAGAATGAGTTCAACGTTGAGTTACCAAAATGATACCTAGCCTAAAGAACAAACCATACGAGGAGCGTAATATTAATATATTAATATTAATATATTAATAGCGGAATTAAATATATTTCCTTTAACCCAGCGCAGATTAAGAGGCGACTTAATTCAAGTGTTCAAAATCATCAAAGGTATCGTCAATATGAACTGTAGTAAGCACTTCACTATTGACCAATCTAATTACATGCGGGGAAACGGTTGCAAAATTATTGGTAAAACTTTTAACTCGCACGGATCTAAGAATGTCTTCTTCAATCGAGTTGTCAACTTGTGGAATGGGCTTCCCCGAGACGTTATAGACTGCAGCACCGTTGATTCTTTTAAACTTCGCCTAGACATTTATTTTGCCTCAAACCCGCGACTGACTGCGTTTGTAAATGAATAACTTTATTGTATTCCCCCCTCAGATTCATCAAGGAATATTGCGTATATACTGTATATATTATTAAGACGTTACCCTCTTTTTCCCAGATATACGAAAGATCACTTATAACTGTGTTATGTTACTAACCCCTCTGTCCCCCACTAACTTCCTAATCCTGCCACGGACATTAATTCCAGGGCAGTAGTTCCCTTCCCAATTTCCCATTACCCACTCTAAACCACTGTTCGGACACTTGATCCTCAGTGTTTTAGAGGACAAGCAGCCTAGAGGGGTCACTATACCTGTTGTTGCTTGATTTCCTTTGTACTCCTTTGTACTCCCTCTCTCTCCACCTTTCTTCACCTCTCCCTCTCTCCTCCAGTCACTTCCACTCACTGCTCACACTCCACCTCTCTCCAACTTTCTCCGCCACTTTTTATTTCCACCACTTCCACCATTCTCCACCTTTCCCTTTCTTCATCACTTCCTCCATCTCCACTTTCTCCACCTCTCCCTCTCTCCACTACTTCCACCTTCCTCCACCCCTGTGTTAAGCCTCCGCCTTACTTCCTTTATCTCAGCCCTGGTTTATGGCATCACCCACATTACCGGTCAGGGAGGAAGATGCTGACAAACAAGAGAGAGATATATATAGAGAGAGGGGGGGGGGGGGGGGCAAGAGCGAGAGAGAAAGCGTAGCATTGAAAATAGGACATTTAAATGAAAAAACGAAAATTGGGTATATATATTACTTTGTGTATTAACATCATATATATATCTCTTTGCCTCGAACTCCATACCCTAAAATCAAATATAGAAACATCTACCTGCATTGCATTGCACAGCGACCAGCTAAAGGAGTTATCAACTGATTATTTTATAAAACCCAACCAGAACATATTTACAGTAACTGGAATTTATTTCAGTCTTCTCAGTCCCACACATAACATTTTACATTGAAGACTTCTTTCAATCGAGTAAAGAGAGCAAGATTAATCACCATTCACCATGTTCGAATTCTTTAAATAATGTGAAACACAGTCAAGTACCATGTGTATTAATTTCACATTTTATTTTAATATATTTATTTATTTGAATAATTAATTAATTAATTTATATATTTATTTATTTTTGCTCGCTCGCCAATCAAACTTCAGCTATGGGCCTTAGGAACACTACAGCAAGGAAGAATCTACCACTACACCACGGCAACCTAGATAATTAGCAATGGGCTAAATATGATAGCTAACTCATTTATTTTAACAGTAATTGAAGAAATTGAGAAATATGCAAAAACATATTCACGTATACGGACCTATTCAGTGATAACAAAATTGAAAGGGGGAACAACTAAAGTCGACTTAATTTCTCATCCCTTCAGTAAAGACGATATACTGTATGTCCTTCCTTCGTACATGTTACTCTTAAGGTTCGAAGAGAATGTAAAGAAGTTCAGGATTAGGATATTATTTGCAATGTTATTCTGAAGGTCTCCTTGGCTTATTTTCTTGAAAAATTATTGGACGGCAAATATGTGAAACATGTGCAGAACTTTGTATAGCGTGGGACTCCTTCATTAAAATATATGTATATACAGTATATATATATATATATATATATATATATATATATATATATACAGTATATACTATGTATATATATATATATATATATATACTGTATATATATATATATATATATATATATATATATATATATATATATATATATATATATATATATATATATACATATTATATATATATATATATATATATATATATATATATATATATATATATATATATATATATGTATAATTGATGCTTACCCCTCACGCCTATTTTGTATTCGTAAAGTCCATAAGGCAGAATTCGTGATCCCACATGTCTATAACTCATAATATCGACATCTAAATGGTACGAAAAGTCTTAATATTGACAAAGAAATGGGACGAAAGGCCATAAAATCGCCAAACTAATGGGCCGAGCGCCATAACATCTGAAAACTAATGAGGCTAAACATGAGGAAGAAGGGGGACCAGAAAAACGACCCCCTCCCCCCATTAATCTTTAATTATTGTTTCGCGCTTTTTCTTTACCCTTCCACCACGATGACGCCTTTTTACCTTCTCTCCTGGCTAAAGTTAGACGATTTTATGGTATTTGAGAATGATCTATGATATTCAGAGGATTTATGGAGATCGTATTTACCCCTTTGAGTCCTAAAGGTAGATTATAAACCAAAGAAAATCATCTAAGGGTAACCAGAACAAGACGTATAATACGTCAACGTGCTGAAGGGGTTAAGGGGAGAAGGGTCGTTTTTCTCCCTCATGTTTAGCTCCATTAGTGTTCAGATTTTAAGATATTTGCCCCATTAGTTTGTCGATTTTAAGACCTTTCGCCCAGTTCCTTTGTAAATTTTAAGACCTCTCCTTTAAGTGTCGATTTTTCCTGGCGAGCGATAGCGAACCTGTAATTGTGCAGGAACCAGCCTTTGGCCGTGACATTCTTCTACCGAGTAATGTACAAATTAATCTCGAAGGGGAATCTAATGGATATTTTTGTAAGTTTGATGGAGGTTTAGGGAGGAAACTAAAAAATAAATTAATATATAAATAAATCGACCCCAAAAAATAATCACAGTCTCCTTAAGAGGGTTTACGGAGATCGTATTTACCCCTTTGAGTCCTAGAGGTAGATTATAAGCCACATCGCTTCGGAGATCGGCCCAACATTCTTAACTTATTTCTGACTTCTAACCCTTCTTCTTATAATGTCAATCTTTTCTCTCCTTTGGGCTCCTCCGACCATAAACTTATCTCAGTCATCTGTCCTATCTCTTCAGTACGGTCATCCGATCCTCCCAGCCGGCGGCGCTTGTGGCACTTTGGCGCTGCCGACTGGGAGGCTCTCCGGCAGTACTTCTTTGATTTCCCATGGAATGACTACTGCTTCCGTGGCCGAGGACCCTCGGGAGAGTGCTGAACGCATTACCGAGGTAATCCTCTCGGGCATGGAAGCATACATTCCATTTTCTTTCTCTCAGTCTAATGCCAAAAAATCTTGGTTAACTCACACTTGTTCTACTGCTGTCCACAACAAGGAGAAAGCATTCAAACGGTACCGACGCCTTAAAACTCAAGAATCTCATTCTTCCTATGTTTCTGCCCGGAATCAAGCCAAATCTGTTCTTCGACTTGTCAAGCACTCTTTCATCAATAAGTCACAATCAATTAGCCACAGGCCGTAGCTCGATTGGTAGAGTGTTCGCCTGCTAACCGTGAGGTCGACGGTTCGAGCCTCGTGCCAGCTAGTGAGTTATTGGCAGATGTCAGTGCTGTTGGTGAACGGCGCGGTCTAGCAATCTGTGGCAACTATTCACTATGTCCCTGATTCATCAGGGCACCCACCCTAGCCTTGCTATTCAGCAGGGAGTGTATGGTGGTAAAAACTGCATCAAATGCACTGAACTATCCAACTCTAGCTCTTCCCAAGCTTTCTGGCATCTAGCCAAAAACCTCTCCAACAACTTTTCTTCCTCGTCTTTCCCTCCCCTTTTCCACTCTGATGGCACAACCATCACTTCTTCCTCTGACAAAGCTGAACTCTTTGCTCAAACTTTTGCCAGAAACTCTACCTTGGATGATTCCGGTGCTATTCCTCCCTCTCCACCCCCCTCTCTCCTACTTATTTCTAATATCCTAATCTCTTCTAAAGATGTACTTTCTACCCTCTCTGGGCTTAATACTAAGAAGGCGTACGGGCCGGACGGTGTTCCTCCTGTTGTACTTAAAAACTGTGCTTCCGTGCTGACCCCCTGCCTAGGCAAACTCTTTCGTCTCTGTCACTCCTCTAACGTCTTTCCTTCTTGCTGGAAGTTTGCTCTCATTCAACCTGTCCGAAAGAAGGGTGACCACTCTCAACCCTCCAACTATCATCCAATTGCTCTCATCTCTTGTATCTCTAGAGTTTTTTAAACTATTCTTGCTTCCAAATTTCTTAAGCATTTCTCTTCTCATAATCTGCTCTCAGATCGCCAGTATGGCTTCCTTAACCCGGTGAGACCCAGCGTCGCACGTGTTGCGTCGGCAGTCTTTGATCACCAACTCCCAGCGACGCATCACGTGCGTCCGACATATAAAAAACACTTACGTGGCTCGTAAGGTAGGAAATGGCGGGAGAATAGGAGGGGGCGGTACCGTAGTGTGTGGGGGAGCCGGGCCAGTAGGTGTGAGCGGGCCGAGACAGCCGCGCGGCTGGTGGTGGTGGGCTTAGTGGGGATAGTTTACACCCCTAGTTTACCGCCACTTTGAACCTTCATTACTCCGGTCGTATGGGAGCTAGAGGCTTGAGATTTATGTGAGATACTCCTTAGGATGTATGCCGTACAATGCCATACTCAGTTTTTACCCTAGTGCTCCCGGGCGGGTGGTCATGCGGGGGAGACGAACTATTGAAACCCCCCCCCCCCCCCCCCGCCCCCCAAATGACCGAAATGAGTTTTTTTTTATTTGTGTGTTCATTTCTCACCATTCTCTTCCATTTTGGCTCAACAAATTTTTTTTGAAGCTCCCCCCCCCAACCCCCCACCGGCCCCCCCCCCAAAAAAAAAATGTCAGAGGTGATTTTTTTTTGTTTTTTTTTCATTTCTCATCCTTGTCTTCCATTCTAGCAAACAAAAACAATAAGTGAAAATGGCTTGGGACTGGGGTGAACAAAATATTATAACTAGCCGGGGCTCAACGGGTTAAGGGTCGCTCTACTGGTGATCTTCTTCATATCTTACTAACTCTTGGTCATCCTCCTTTCGAGACTTGGGTGAGACTTTTTCTATTGCACTAGACATATCGAAAGCCTTCGATAGAGTCTGGCACAAATCTTTAATTTCCAAATTGCCCTCCTTCGGTTTCTGTCCCTCCATCTGTTCCTTTGTCTCTAATTTCCTTTCCGGCCATTCCATAGCTGTGGTTGTGGACGGCCGTTGCTCAATTCCTCATCCTATCAACTCCGGTGTTACTCAGGGTTCTGTCCTATCTCCTATTCTCTTTCTAATTTTCATAATTGATCTTCTCAACTGTACATCCAGTCCCATCGAGTCATATGCAGACGACTCTACTTTACACCACTCGATTAGATTTCCAGAACGCCCCAGCCAGCAGTCCCTCAAAAGTAAACGTAATGAAGCCATAAAATGCTTATCTTCTGATCTAGCTACTATTTCCAATTGGGGTACAGAAAACCTTGTTGTATTTAATGCTTCCAAAACTCAATTTATCCATCTTACTACCCGTCAGGAACCTCCAGAGGACTATCCCTTATTCTTCAACAATACAAACATCAACCCTTCATCTTCCCTCAATGTTCTCGGTGTCTCTTTTTCTTCTGCTCTCACTTGGAAAGACCATATTACCAGTCTCGCTAAGGCAGCCTCCCAGAAGCTGGGTGTGCTCAACCGCCTCAAGGGGTTCTTTACCCCTGCGCAACTACTTGCTCTGTACAGGGGCACAGTGCGTCCTTGTATTGAGTATTGTTCACATGTGTGGGGAGGATCCTCTCACACCGCACTCCTAGATAAAGTAGAAAGGAAAGCCTTTCGTATCATTAACTCCCGTCCACTCACCAATTCTCTGCAATATCTCTCTCTTCGCCGCAATGTTACATCTCTCTCACTATTCTATCGCTACTACAATAATCAGTGTTCCTCGGAGCTTTCCCAGTGTATACCACCACCTCTATGTAGGGTACGTAGTACCTGCCTTGCAACACAATCCCACCCCTACTCTGTGCAACTGTCTAACCCAAGAGTGAAACGCTATTCTCAGACTTTCTTCTATTCAACTGCTGAGCTCTGGAACTCTCTCCCAGAATCAGTCTTTCCCTCTTCCTATGACTTAAATTGCTTCAAACTCCGTGTGCCCAGGCATTTTAGCTCGAACGTCCCTTGATTTCGGCCCTGTCACTCTTTGAAATCAAGGGGAGGTACTCGCTGCAGGCAGTTATGCCTTTTGTCTCCATCATTCACATAGAAAAAAAAACACATAAAAACATCTAATGGAAACTAGAATTAGACGAAAAATACGTCTTCGAGCTGAAGGGGTTAATGTATGTTCGTATTCCATTGCACTTTCCTTTTAGCATGTATTATTGTGAACTTTTGGATGTTGTTGGTAATTTGGTCAAGATACAGTTCGTGGTTCAGTTGTGTGTGTGTGTGTGTGTGTGTGTGTGTGAGAGAGAGAGAGTTACAAGGAGTTACAAGGAATAATTAGTATCTCCAAAACCTTGCGGTCTATTCCGAGGAGATGCTTGAAGTGGAAGGAGAGATACTGTTTAGTGCACTACACTCTTTACAGAGTGTGCAAAATACTATCTACTCTCTTCTTGAACTGCTGTACTGAAGAACTGCTTACAACTTCGGAGGGAAGTTTGTTCCAGGTAGAACAGATCTTATATTTGATAATGTTTCCACAGATACTAGTGCTGAACCTTTTCAATTCTAATTTCCAGCCATGGTTGTGCGTTTTATTCATACTGAGGCTAAACATTTTGCTATAATCCACATTGTCAAACCCATTAAGTACTTAATGAGCTGACCACGTAGTCTTTTTTTTTTTTTTTTTTTTTTTCTATGTGATTGAGGGAGGCAAAAGGCATAACTGCCTATAGCGAGTGCCTCCCCCATAGTTGAAAGAGTGACAGGGCCAAAATCAAGGGACTTTCGAGCCAAAATGCCTGGACACACGGAGTTTGAAGCAATTTAAGTCATAGGAAGAGGGAAAGACTGATTCTGGGAGAGAGTTCCAGAGCTCAGATGTTGAGTAGAAGAAAGTTTGAGAGTAACGTTTCACTCTTGGGTTGGAGAGTTGCACAGAGTAGGGGTGGGATTGAGTTGCAAGACGGGTACCACGTGCCCTACGTAAAGGAGGTGGTATGCACTGGGATAGCTCTGAGGAACACTGATTATTATAGTAGCGATAGAATAGCGAGAGAGATGCAACATTGCGGCGGAGAGAGAGAGATTGCAGAGAGTTGGTGAGTGGACGGGAGTTAATGATACGAAAGGCCTTCCTTTCAACTTTGTCTAGGAGAGCGGTGTGAGAGGAACCTCCCCACACATGTGAACAATACTCAATACAAGGGCGCACTATGCCCCTGTACAGAGCAAGAAGCTGTGCAGGGGAAAAGAACCCCCTAAGGCGGTTGAGCACACCCAGCTTCTGGGAGGCTGCCTTAGCAAGACTGGTAATATGGTCCTTCCAAATGAGAGCAGAAGAAAAAGAGACACCAAGAATATTGAGAGAAGATGAAGGGTTGATTTTTGTATTGTTGAAGAATAAGGGATAGTCCGCTGGGAGATCCTGACGGGTAGATAGATGGAGAAATTGGGTTTTGGAAGCATTAAAGTTAACAAGGTTTTCTCTGCCCCAATTGGAAATAGTATTTAGATCAGAATTTAAGAGTTCTATGGCTTCATTACGTTTGTCGTTGAGGGATTGCTGGCTGGGGCGTTCTGAAAAACTAATGGAGTAGTGTAAGGTTGAGTCGTCTGCGTATGAATGGATGGGAATTAAGGTACAGTTAAGGAGATCATTTATAAAAATTAGAAAGAGAATAGGAGATAGGACAGAGCCCTGAGGAACACCGGAGTTTATAGGGTGAGGAAGTGAACAATGGCCGTCCACAACCGCAGCTATGGAACGGCCGGAAAGGAAATTAGAGACAAAGGCACAGATGGAGGGATAGAAACCGAAGGAGGGTAGTTTAGAAATTAAAGATTTATGCCAGACTCTATCGAAGGCTTTCGATATGTCTAGTGCAATAGAAAAAGTCTCGCCGAAGTCCCGAAAGGAGGATGACCAAGAGTTAGTAAGATATGAAAGAAGATCACCAGTAGAGCGACCCTTAAGGAAGCCATACTGGCGATCTGAGAGCAGATTATGAGAAGAGAAATGCTTAAGAAATTTGGAAGCAAGAATAGTTTCAAAAACTTTAGAAAGACAGGAGATAAGAGCAATTGGACGATAGTTGGAGGGTTGAGAGCGGTCACCCTTCTTTGGGACAGGTTGAATGTGAGCAAACTTCCAGCATGAAGGGAAGACGTTAGAGGATAGACAGAGACGAAAGAGTTTGCCTAGGCAGGGAGTCAGCACGGAAGCACAGTTTTTGAGAACAACAGGAGGAACACCGTCCGGACCGTACGCCTTATTAGTGTTAAGCCCAGAGAGGGTAGAAAGTACATCTTTAGAAGAGATTAGGATATTAGGCATAAGTAAGAGAGAGGAGGGCGGAGAGGGAGGAATAGCACCGGAATCATCCAAGGTGGAGTTTCTAGCAAAAGTTTGAGCGAAGAGTTTAGCTTTGTCAGAGGAAGAAGTGATGGTTGTGCCATCAGAGTGGGAAAGGGGAGGGAAAGACGAGGAAGAGAAATTGTTGGAGAGGTTTTTGGCTAGATGCCAGAAAGCTTGGGAAGAGCTAGAATTGGATAGTTCAGTGCATTTATTATTGATGAAAGAGTGTTTGGCAAGTCGAAGAACAGATTTGGCTTGATTCCGGGCAGAAACATATGAAGAATGAGAGTCTTGAGTTTTAAGGCGTCGGTACCGTTTGAATGCTTCCTCCTTATTGCGGACAGCAGTAGAACAGGCGTGAGTAAACCAAGATTTTTTAGCATTAGTCTGAGAGAAAGAGAATGGAATGTATGCTTCCATGCCCGATAGGATTACCTCGGTAATGCGTTCAGCACTCTCCGAGGGTCCCCGGCCATGGAAGCAGAAATCATTCCATGGGAAATCAAAGAAGTACTGCCGAAGAGCCTCCCAGTCGGCAGCGCCAAAGTGCCACAAGCGCCGCCGGCTAGGAGGATCGGGTGGCTGTACTGGAGAGATAGGACAGGTGACAGAGATAAGTTTATGGTCGGAGGAGCCCAAAGGAGAGAAAAGATCGACAGTATAAGAAGAAGGGTTAGAAGTTAGAAACAGGTCAAGAATGTTGGGCCGATCTCCGATGCGATCCGGGATACGGGTGGGTTGCTGAACTAACTGCTCTAGGTCATTTAGGATAGAAAAGACGTAGGCTTGTTCACCAGGTGGAGAGAGAGAGAGAGAGAGAGAGAGAGAGAGAGAGAGAGAGAGAGAGAGAGAGAGAGAGAGGCAGGCAGACAGACAGACAGATAGACAGACAGACAGACAGACAGACAGAGAAGATGCTGGTGAGATATATATAGAGTGAGCTAGATAAAACAAAAACAAGCGGATTAAGGATGAGGGCAGGCAGGAGCGGAAAGGAGAAAACAACCCACGTGAAGAATGGCTTGCTCAAATCCAGAAAATATATACACTGAGCGGTCCGAAAACATTTGTCCATAGAGAATTCCCATGCAGAGCTACGGACAACATTATTAATTTTTGTGAGCTCTAAAAAAAAAAAAAAAATATATATATATATATATATATATATATAAACAAATTAATAAATAAAGGATATGTGCCTGAGTATATGTATGTATGTATATCGTGAGCTCAAATCCAGAAAATATATACGCGAAACATTTGTACATGGTGTTGGAGTGAAATTAATGATTATAGATATACAAAATCGTCTAATCATAATGATAACCAGAAAACAGAAAGGAAATGCGTATTAGTATCTCGAAAGGCTTAGAGAATGAAGGAAAGTTAAATTAATTAAAGAACAAGGCAACATAGGCTTAAGGGGAGATGGGTCGTATTTCTGGACCCCTTTCTCCGTCGTGTTTACCCCCATTAGTTTTGAAATGATAAGACGTTCGACCCATTAGTTTGGCGATTTTAACACCTGTAGCTCAGTTTCGTTGTCAATTTAAGACCTATCGTGTAATGTAGGTGTCGATATTTTCCTGGCGAGCGATAGCGAGCCTGTGATTTAAGAGAAACTGGCCTTCGGCTGGGACACTTTTCTATCGAAAAATTTACAAATTTATCTTGAATGAGGGTCTTGGGAGGGTGTTTTTTTAATTTCATGGAGGTCTAGCGAGGAAACTAAAAATATATATTAATATATTATAAATAGTTCCCCCAAAACAGCCATTGTCCCCTTAAGCCTCGAACACCCACAGTCCCCCAACTCAGTCACAGAAAACGTAACCTTACATCAACCCTAACTGACACATAACTCAGTGGGAGGAGAATTACATTATCTGTGGTACGTTGAATATAGGTCACCTGGTCCCAGCTTATGGGGGGATGGGCCGTTTTTCTGGTCCCCCTTCCTCATGTTTAGCCTCATTAGTTTTCAGATTATAAGATGTTTGTCTCATTAGTTTGGCGATTTTAAGACCTATAATCCAATTTCTTTGTCAATATTAAGACTTTTCGTGTCATTTAAGTGTCTATTTTGTCCATGCGAACGATAGCGAGCCTGTTATATAAGAGAAACCGACCGAATTTTTCTTTTGAAAAATGTACAAATTTATCTTGGGCGGGTGATTTTTAAACTTGATGGATGTCTAGGGAGTAAACGAATAAAATAATAAAAAGATACATAAATGAACAAATAAATACGCCAATCTCCCCTTAACCTACACATAACTCAGTGGGAGGAGAATTAAGTTATCTGTGGTACTTTGAATATAGGTCACCTGGTTCAGCTTAAGGGGGGATGGGCCATTTTTCTGGTCCCCCTTCTTCCTCATGTTTAGCCCCATTAGTTTTCAGATTATAAGACATTTGTCCCATTAGTTTGGCGATGTTAAGATCTTTCACCCAATTTCTTTTTCAATATTAAGACTTTGTGTCGAATTGTTCCTGGTGAGCGTAAGAGAGCCTGTAATTTAACCCTTATTTAGTGGGCTAGGTGGTGTATTTGACCGTAGCGCCCAGCGTTTTTTTTTTACCGTTAATAGGGTTGTTTACGTGATCATTTTCATGCCTAAATAAGACCCAGAGCGTAAAACAAGTATATATCCCTGAAAGGGCGTAAATAGAGCTTTCCAATGACACCCGAACCATCCTTGTACGACCACTGGTTCTCTTGCAACGATCGTGCAACACGAGTGCAAAAACCCTGTAATTATGTAATTTCCCTACATAATTCCCTGTGTAGCGAGTGTGAGAGGGGAGGGAAGGATGGGAAACAGTTCAGTTGGTCCACCGCGGTGGTGGGGGATGGTAATAAAGTTGCTAGGCTACTCACACTGCTCAGCTCTCGCTCTCAGCAACATTGCGTGCTGAAAATGGCGCACGACATAAGTTGTGAACCGCCACATAGTCCAAATTTATTTCACACGACATAAGTTGCGCGCCGACAGTTAAGGGTTAAGGAAATGTTTCTATCAAAAAATGTACAAATTTATCTTGAAGGAGGATCTTGGGTGGGTGTTTTTCAAGTTTGATGGAGGTCTAGGGAGGAAACGAATAAAATAATAAAAAGATACATACAGTAAATGAACAAATAAAGAAGCCATCCCCCATTAACCCTTCCCACCATTACGTTATTTTCATCATATTCTGGATACCATTATACGATTTTCTTTAATTTACCAACTCTACGCCTCAAATGGGTAAATCTGATCTCAATAAACCATCTTAATAACATTAACATAAGTCCTTCTTAAACTGCATTAACTCGTTCATATTTTAGTCAGAAAACAGAATTCAGCGGGAGGAGGGAGGATAATTATATTTGATCTGGTATGTAGAATATAGGTCACCTGGTCTCAGTTTAACCCTTTCAAGATCCGGTACGCATTTGTCATCAGTTTCCTGGCTACTATTAGACGATTTTATTCAGATTAGGAAGGGTGTATGGACGTCAGAGGGTTAAAGGAGATAGTCTTTAACTATATAAGTCGCACTGATCCTTCGTAAACTGTCTAAAATCGTCTAATGAGAGCCAAAATAAACTGTCAAAATGCGTCATAATCTTCAAAGTGTGAACACTATCTAGTCCGAACTCATGTGGGTTAATATGATATTTGTATATTTTGTTAATGAGGATTTTCCTTGCTTGTCACATTTTCACTTTGTTTCATGGAAAAGTCAGAGAGAGAGAGAGAGAGCGAGAGCGCGAGAGCAAGAGCAAGAACGAGTGCGAACAGGAATGAAGACACGCTGGCTCCACATATGAAATATATATAAAATATATATAATATATATATAATATATTATTTTACCTTATCTATGCAGACCCTACCGTACTTTATTTGTCTTGCCACTTTTATTAATCATCCCGTCCATTCCTCTCAGTAAATGTCTGTTTCCTTCCGCAGTCCACCGTCCCCAGACTTTGATTATCTGAGATCTGAATAACAAATATACAATAGAAGAAGAAGCAGAAGAAGAATTATTTATAGTGATTTAGTAGAGAGGGAATCAGAGAGTATTAGTGTGGTTTATTACAGGTGATCTATATTAAGGAACACAGGGATTTACTGCTTTGTCTTGCATTTGGATATATTGCATGTTTCCTTGTTCATATATTGTTCGTAAAAATCATGAACTTGGTTGTATCACTTAGCATCTCGATATTTATTAAGCTTTAATTATTGCTATTAGAGGTATTTCTTGTTCTCCCAATATTGCTTAATAACAACAATAGAAAGCTCTGATTGATAATAATTCCACGAGATTTAGTGGATCTGTTTTGTAAATATCAGTTTTATATATTCTGAACATTAGTTAGTAGTTTCATCTAGAGGAACCTATCTATCTATCTATCTATTGCCTGACACCGTGATCACCGAAGGGGTGGCCACTAACGAACCGCCCCCATGCACCTCTGTCCCCAGTCAGTCGACGTCCTTCCTCCCAACCAGCACCGCCCCCATGCACCTCTGTCCCCATTTAGTCGACGCCCTTCCTCCCAACCAGCACCGCCTTCATCCATATACAAACTCACTCCATCCTTCCACCTCTCTTTCGGTCTACCTCTCCCTCTCTGTCCTTCCACCTCGCTCTCGTACACCTTCTTAGTCATTCTCTCGCTTCCCATACGTTCCATATGGCCGAACCATCTCAAGGTGTTCCTTTTCACTCTTTCCAGCACATCTACCTCTACACCACACCTCCTTCTTACTTCCTCATTCGTCTGTGTATCCCTCCATTTAACTCCGCACGCACTTCTCAAGTAACTCATGTCCACCCCTCTCACTCTTGGTCGGAGTCTATTCTCAAACGTCCATGCTTCGTAATCATATAATTTTTGTATGGCATAAAACTATTGGATGTTTCGTTACAATCCGTTCTTTAACATTGAGAAATAGTAATAATAATAATAATAGTAATAATAATTATTCCAATAATAATGTTCAGGTTACTTATATAGCAACACTTCTCTCTAGCCCTTGCTACGGGATTGAATAGCGCTCATGTATTTATTATGTACTCACTAACAAACAGACAGAACAATGATCACAATTCCTGTATGACAACTGTTGTTGATGGAGATAATAACTGTGTTATATCAAAAACATAGTCCAACTCATTAATAAACAAATATATTACCCAACTCGACTGAGCACTTAAAACTTTGGCAAGACTAGACACTTCTTCATTGTTAAAACTTTGGGTCGGCCAGATTATTGTTGGTGGAGTGGCGTGTGTATGTAAATGGTGGTTTATATTCATATTTGTTTTCACCAACCCACTAATTAATTTACAAATAAACCTAACTAATGAAATCAATGGAAGTAAGCATGTGGTACTCCAATGACTCGAGCCTAGGATACTCACACCGTTTATATAATATACAGTATATGGTTTATATAAAACAGGTTCCAGGCATTATTATGGTTTATATAACAGGCCCCTGGCTTTATTTACCCACTCTGAACCTGCGACATCCCTTTGATTTCAGCTACATTTAGACAATTGGATTAGTTTAGTAAGGATATATGGTATCTGAAAGGATGAATTGAGATAGTGTGTAGCCTTTTTTATTGGTAGACGTCCTTCCTAAGTTGAACAAATCGTCTAGTAGTTGCAGAATCTAATGGAAAGGATGTTGGTATTGTATGGGTTAAAACTTTGGGTCGGCCAGATTATTGTTTAGGGAGTGGCACGTGTATATAGATGATGGTGGTTTATATATAACGGGTTCCAAAGTTTATTATTATGGGGAGATCGGTCGTTTTATAGATCCCCTTCTCCCGTACGTTTAGCCCCATTTGTTTTGAGATTATTTAACCCTCGGCCAATTAGATTGGCGATTATAACACCTTTAGCCCCATTTCGTTGTCAATTTTAAGACTTTTCATGTCATTTAGTTGAAGATTATTTTCCTGGCGAATGATAGCGAGCCTGAAATTATATGAAGAACCGGCCTTAGGCCAGGAAATTTTTCTACCGAAAAATATACACATTTATCTTGAAGGGGGGTCTAGGGGGTGTTTTTCTAAGCTTGATGAAAGTCTAGGGAGGAAACTAAGAAATACAGTAATACATTAATTAATAGACCAAAACAAAAACGGCAAATTTTCCCTTCAAGGAGAGTTGAGGTAATGTTTAGGGAGTGGTGTGTGTATGTTGATGGTTGGTTTATATAACGGATTCCAGGTTTTTATTGCCCCTTCAGCACCATGACGCCTGTTTACATTTGATTCTGGCTAAAGGTAGATAATTGTATACTGTACAGTTTAACCCTTAACTGGCGGCGCGCATCATATGTCGAGTGAAAGAAATTTGGACTATGTGGCGGCTCACAACATAAGTCGTGTGGCATTTTCAGCACGTAATGTTGCTGAGAGAGAGAGACAAGTGGTGGCAGGAGAGTAGCGAGCGTATGACTGCTCCAGACCACCGCGGTGGATCAACTGACATGAATGCCACCCTCCTCCACCCTCTCACACTCGCTACACAGTGAATTGTTTAGGGAAAGTACCGAATTACATGGTTTTTGCACTCGTTTTGCGCGATTGTTGCAAGAAAACTAGCGGTCATACAATGATCGTTGGGTGTCATTGGAAAGCTCTTTTTATACCCTTTCAGGGATAGATACTTGTTTTATACTCTGGATCTTATTTAGGCATGAAAATGATCACCTAAACAGCCCTATTTTGGGTAAAAACACCCCGCTGGTGGCTACATATTATTTACCGCCTAGGCCGCTCGTTAGGTGTTAAGAAGGTCCTACGCTACTAAGAGGGTTTATTGAGAGCGTATTTCCGCATTTGAGTCGTATAGGTAGATTACAAATTAAAGAAAATCTTCTAATGGTAAGTAAGGAAAGTAAGAGAAGAGTAGATGAGGAATTTGGAAGGAATCTGAGTGTAAAATGGAGGGAGTGTAAGAAACTGTTCTGGAAAGAAGTCAAGAAAATGAGGGAAGGTAGCAAGGGAAACAGTAAGAGTGTGAAAGATAAGAATGGGAGAATACTAGCCGAGAAGCAAGAAAGAGTCGAAAGATGGAGCGAGTACTTCAACTAGTTGCTAAATGTAAGGAATGAAGAGCCAGCAAACATAGCTGGATATGGTATGGGAGGGAGAAGAGGAGAAGTAGTGGAGGAGGAGGTGGGGATCAGGAGGTCAGAAGTGTGGGAAGACATGAAAAGAATGAAGTTGGGGAAAGCACCAGGAACAGATGGAGTGTGTGGGGAAATGTTGAGGTATGGTGGTGAGATAGTGATCGAATGGGTATGGAAAATGTGCAAACTAGCATGGGAGAAGGAGAATGCACCCGATGACTGGAAGACTGGCATAATAGTCCCCCTATATAAGGGCAAATGGGAAAGAGGAGTGTGGGGTAACCACCGAGGAATATGTATTTTAAGCATAGTAGAGAAGGTGTACAGGAGGGTAGTGATTGAGAGAGTGAGAGTGAGAACGGAGAAATGGATAGGCGACGAGCAGGGAGGTTTTAGGAAGGGAAGAGGATGTGTAGATCAGATTTTTACCCTGAATTGTGTTGTGGAGAAATATCTGGAGAAGAAACAAAAGGAGTATGTTGCCTTTATGGACTTGGAGAAGGCCTATGACAGAGTGGATAGAGAAGGCATGTGGAAAGTACTTAGAATATACGGAGTAGATGGCAAGTTGCTGAAAGCAGTGAAGAGCATGTATGAGGGTGCAAAGGCGGCAGTACGTGTGGAGAATGAGCAGAGCGAGTTCTTTGACCTGAGTGTTGGGTTGAAACAGAGGTGTGTGATATCCCCGTGGGTGTTTACTGTATATATGGATGGAGTCATGAAAGAAATACTAGGAAGAGCAGTGGATGTTGGTGTATCGCTGAAAAGGGAGGGAAATGAGTGGAAGCTGCCTATCCTGCTGTTTGCGGATGATACAGTTCTGATGAGCGATACTGAATGGGAGTTGCAGGGTCTGGTAAATAAGTTTGGAAGTGTGCGAAAAACGGAATTTGAAGGTAAATGCGGGGAATTGCAAGGTTATGGTCTTCGAAAGGGGTGAAGTAACAGAGTGTGAGGTGAAGTTGAACGGTCAGGCTATTGAGATTGTCAGCTCTTTTAACCCGTGGAGCCCCGGCTAGTTTTGTAATGTTTGCGCACCAGAACCTGGGCGGTTTTCAAAAAATTGTTTTATTCCAGAAACAATAGCGAATGGGTTAGGAATGAAGGAAAAACCACGAAAAACCGCTCAAAAAGCTTAAAAAATGGTCCTACAGAGCCCCCGAAAACTGATTTTACAAGAGTAAAAAATTGAAGGCAATTATCCCAAAAAAACAGGTTATTGCACGCTCGCGCGCACGCACGTGGACTTTGAGAGTTTTCAACCATCGGCACGGTTGCGTGGGATACGTACACAGTTCCCATACAAATCTGAGCCCTCTTGAGTGGCTACACCTGAGGTTACGGTCGGCGCAATTAGGGCGACGCGTCAGGCGCGTCTCTGGGGCTGTGCGTTACATACATCGCCGACGCGTCAGACGCGTCGCTGGGGCTGTACGGGTTAAGTATCTGGGCAGTGTGTTGAGTAAAGATGGGACTATGGATGAAGAAGTGCGGGAGAGGGTGCAACAGGGGAAGATGGTTGTAGGAACGTTGAAAGCAGTAACAAGAAATTGAGTGGTCAGTATGGAAGTGAAGAAGTCCTTGCATGACAGTGTGGTAATCCCGACACTAACTTACGGAAGCGAAGCATGGACGTTCGGGAAGAGACTCAGACCAAGAGTGAGAGCGGTGGAAATGAGTTACTTGAGAAGTGCGTGCGGAGTTACATGGAGGGATAGACAGACGAATGAGGAAGTGAGAAGGAGGTGTGGTGTGGAGGTAGATGTGCTGGAAAGTGTGAAAAGGAACAACTTGAGATGGTTCGGCCATATGGAACGTATGGAAAGCGAGAGATTGACTAAGAGGGTGTACGAGAGCTAGGTGGAAGGACAGAGAGGGAGAGGTGCACCGAGGGAGAGGTGCACCGAGGGAGAGGTGGAAGGATGGAGTGAGGAAGTATATGAATGAAGGCGGTGCTGGTTGGGAGGAGGGGCATCGACTGACTGGGGACAGAGGTGCATGGGGGCGGTTCGTTAGTGGCCACCCCTTCGGGGATCACGGCGTCAGGCAATAGATAGATAAATAGATAGTCTAATGGTAACCATAATATGATGGAAATTACGTGATGTTGGTGAAGGGGTTTAAAATCAATGGGATTTCAAGGGTAGTGCTTAGGGGAATTTGGAGTCATGTTGGGGGGATATGAGGCATTGTTTTGGGGGAATTAGGAGTAATGTTGGGGACATAACTATGAAGTATTGATTGGGGGAATTTTGACTGATGTAGGGGGAATTGAAGTATTGTTTGGGGGAATTAGGAGTAATGTAGGGGGACTGGGGGAATTTGGAGTAAGGTTGGTGAATATGAAGTATTATATGGGGGAATTTGGAGTAATATAGGGGGAATGTGAACCAATGTTTGGGGGAATCAGGAGTAATGTTGGGGGAATTAGGCCTAATGTAGGGGGACTGGAAGAATTTGGAGTAAGGATGAGGGAGTTTGTAGTATTGTTTGAGGGAATATATATTAATGCTTGGGGGAATTTGGAGTATTATTTGGGGGAATTGGGAGTATTGGCTGGCGGAATTTGGATTGGAAGAAGAAATTTGGCAATTAATGTCCTTGTTGCTGGTTAGAATCCTATCACAGGAAACACACACACACGCACAGACACACATATATATACACACACACACACACTTACATACGGTCACGGTGGCCGAGCGCGCTCAGTACACTGTATTGGGAGCACTTACTCAGGTGTCGGGGGTTCGATCCCACGCGCCGGCAGGGGAAGTTCTATTAAAAACATTCCCTGGCCGTGAAGACAAGGTCTGGACGGATCGTCTCGTGGGACCCACACAGTCTCCTGCCCACGTCCTAACCCCTCGGGTGTATGTAGGCGCTCTCATTAGCAGCCAGGATCGGTCTGTCGATCCATTAGGATAAGATCTAGGTTAAAGTTTGTGTATTTTCAGCCTCATTAGATGTCGGCTTGAAATAAACCGATTATTATTATTTATTATAATATATATATATATATATATATATATATATAGATATATATATATAGATATATATATATATATACTCTATATTACATATACATTATACTGTTTGTGAAATATAAACACATATTTCAATATTTCAGTTATCCATCAAACAAGATCTTCAGTGAACGAACACCTCTCCAGTACAGAAATTAGCTCCCTCTACAAGCGTCAAAATTAATTTACCCTACCAAGTATACTGGTATTTTAATCATAATATTTGATTATGTTCTGGGTGTGGTGTCCTGATTTCGAATCCCGGGACGACCATATGCTTTCATTAATATATTCAAGTACATTGGGGTTTGTAATTGATGATTAATGTTAAGAACAGGGTGTTACTTATTACTGCATTTACAACTGTTTATATCTTAGGCCGAAAATTTCTTCTGGATCTGGGTTCCAGGATATGATCCGATCGGTTTCTAAATTTACCACTTGCGAGTTTCAGGCTATAAGGAAGTTGGAGCTGTAAACATCGATATTTAGCAGAATTACCAGCTAGAATACGGTTGTAATACATTTATAAATACATGAAATCAATTTCAACATACTTTCTATCAATCAGAAACCTATATTATTATTGTATATCTGTTTTACATCGATGTTTATGGTTCCAACTTCCTTATAGCCTGAAATTTGCAAGTGGTTAATTTAATCGTATCGTATCTGCCCACTAAAGTTCGCACACATCTCCGGATCGCCTCCTAATTTTTTTTTTTTTTTCTTGGCGCACACCCTATCTCCCCACCTAATTTTGAGAGAATCGGTTAATAAGTTTGTGAGATATCTTGTTTACAAACAAATGGAGGCTAGACCATAAACCTCCGTCCACCTTCCTTGATGGAGGTAATGAAACGTCAATAGGAAGTGATTTCAAGAATACTGGATTAAGGGGGTAGTGGTTATATTTGTTATCTATATATTTACGTATTTATAGATTTTTTTTAGTTTCCTCGCTAGACCTCCATCAAGCTTGAAAAAACAACCCTTACATCCCCATTAGAGATAACATTTGTACATTTCTCGGTAGAAAACTCGGCCGGCAACTCCTAAAACTATTGGCTCTCTATCGCTCGCCACGAAAATATCGACACCTAAATGGCACGAAAAGTTGTAATATTGTCAAAGAAAAGGGGCGAAAGGTCTTAAAATCACCAAACTAATGGGCTGAGCGTCTGAAAATCTTAAAACTCTTGGGGTTAAACAAGAGGGAGAAGTGGGGCCATAAAAATGTACCATCTCCCCTTAACCTGTAATGAAACGTCGATCGGAAGTGAGATAAAGAATACAGAATTAAGGGTAGATGGGCCGATTTTCTGGTCCCCTTTTCTCCCTCAGGTGTAGTACCATTAGTGTTCAGATTTTGAGGAAGTTCGGCCCATTAGTTTCGCGATATAAACACCTTTCGCCCCATTTTGTTGTCAATGTTTAAGGACTTTCGTGCCATTTAGCAGTCGATTTCTTTCCTGGCGAGCGATAGCGAGACTGTAATATTAAGAAGTACCGTCCTTCGGGCGGGACTTCTTTCTACCGTACAATTTACAAATGTATCTTGAAGGGGGGGTCTAGGGAGTATTGTTTTAACTTTGATATAGGTGTAGGGAGGACAATAGAAAAATAATATATACATTAAATAATAAACCAAAAAAGTGAACCAACCCGCCTTAACCTGTACAGTACCGGTGACATTATATTCTGGAAACCATTTGACGATTAGTTTCAGCTTAGGAATGACGTCTACCCGTTACAAAGCTATACTGACTATCTCACTGAATCCGTTTAGCTACCTTATATCCTTCCTAACCTTCATAAAGTCATCTAAATTTAGCTAAAATCAAATAACATAGACGTCGCCGGTACAGAAGGGGTTAATGGCAAAGATCAATGTTATAGTCAGCTTTATGACTATTTGCAGAATAATTCTTCACATCGGTACAATCTTATCCGTGAAGGCAACCATGATATTCTTCCAACTTAAATGGGCTTATTTATTTGCTCATTTCTGTAGATTTGTATTATTAATCTCGTTTCTTCCCTAGACCTCCATCAAGCATAAAACAAAAATCTCCCTAAGACTCTCCTTCAAGATAATTTCTACATGTTTCGATAGAAAAAATTCGTGGCCGAAGGCCGAGCTCTCTTAAATTACAAGCTCGCTATCGCTCGCCAGGAAAAAAATCGACACCTACATGTCACGAAAAAGTCTTAGTATTGACAAAGATATTAGGTGAATGGTTTTAAAATAGTCAAACTAATGGGCCGAACGTCTTATAATCTCAAAACAAATGTGGCTAAGCATGAGGGAGAAGGGTGTTCAGAAAAACGAGACGACCAACATCCCCTTGACAGGCTTGGAACTATCTCCCTTAACCCTTATTACTACCACAGATCTTAACCCTTATTACTACCACAGATCTTTCTAAAACTTCACAAAATCGTCTAAATATATCTAGAATAGAATGAAAAAACAAAACAAATCGTAGGTACAGCACAGGCAAAGACGGTGATTATATTCAGCATAAAAAGTGCCTCCAGCAGTTAACAGGCTTCGAACTCTCTCCCTTATCCCTTTTCACTACCACAGATCCTTCTTAAACTGCACAAAATCGTCTAAATATAGCTAGAATAAAATGCGATGCTTCTAGCGTACAAAGGTTGAGTTATATGTTAATCCCGGCCCAACATAGGCGAAGGCGGTGATTATATTCAGCTTAAGGGGGGATGGGCGTATTTATTTACTCATTTATGTAGGCTTTCTATTATATTATGTTATTAATTTCCTCCATAAAACTTATAAATGCACACATCTATCTTTAAGGAGGGTCTTGGGCGGGTGTTTATAAGGTTTATGGAGGTCTAGGGTGGAAATTAATACAATAATATAATAGATACATAAATGAGGAAATAAATACGCCCATCCCCCCTTAACATGAATATAATCACCGCCTTGGCCTGTGTTGGGCCGGGATAAACACATCTTAAAATCTCAAAACAAAGGGGCTAAACGTGAAGGAGAAAATGGTCCTGAAAAATAAAAACTTAATTCCTTCTCTACCAGCGACGTCTTTTTAACTTTATTCTGGCTACTATTGTACGATTGTATTCAGCTTTACAAGGGCCTCCAGTAATTAACAGGCTTGCAACTATCTCACTTACCCCTTTTTACTATCACAGATCCTTTTTAAACTGCACAAAATCATTTAAATATAGCTAAAATAAAATGTAAAAGACGTCGCCGCTACAGAAGGGTTTAATGATTATCAGGACATCTTAGGGTTAGCAGGTGTTCTATCACTGTTCTCACTTATGTCATCATTATATATAATAGGCAACTATTTAGTATATTATAATTATAATCATAATTATACCATCAAAATATAATTATCATTAATATATAACACTGCATGTAAATGAATGCATGTGATAATTTGCATTCAATAACCAAAACAAATAGAGTATTGTTATGCCATATATAGAATTATTAGGATTTTATATATATATATATATATATATATATATATATATATATATATATATATATATATATATAAAAATAAGAGAGAGAGAGAGAGAGAGAGAGAGAGAGAGAGAGAGAGAGAGAGAGAGAGAGAGAGTGTAATGGAGGAATGAATGAATGGATGGATGGATAGATAGATAGATAGACAGAGAGAAAGACAGGCAGACAGATAGATAGATAGAACAGATGAAGATCAGACTTTTGCAGCAATGAACTCCTTCCATTAAACTTAACAACCCAATCAAATGAATACACCGGCATTCAATTAAACTTTGAACAAATATATCGTATTCCCGGAGTAATTTAGGGTAAACAAGTTCTTCAATTATTGGAAATTACGGTATTGTAATAACTAATGTGTTATATTGCCATTTGTTATCATGAACACTACATATAAATTAACTCTTAGAAGATCCGATGACGTCTTTCTGTTCTGTTGTCTGGCTATTAGAATTATAATAATGACCCCACGCGAATAAACGTGCGCGCGCACACACATATACACACACACGCACACACACACACCCACACAAACACAGAGATTATCTAATTATCTAGTTTAATTCATAGAGGTTAATAATACGATATACTTCCCAGGCACACTATTTGTCAACTACATGCGAATAATTAATATGTTTGAAGACTATGACGCATTTTGACAGTGTATTCAGGCTATTAGTAAACGATTATATACAGCCTAGGAGGGATCTGCAGGAATTTGATGGATAAAGACTATCTCAATATACCCTCTGACTTCCATTAACCCTTCCTAGTTTGATTAAAATCGTCTAATAGTAGCCAGTAAACAGAAAAGGAATGCATCATCGGATCTAGCAAGGGTAATACTTCGAGGATTGAACAGGTACGTAGTGTTGCCAATTTAGCTACTTTCTCGCTAGATCTAAAGTTATTTACTTCGATCTAGAGGCAATATTGTACATCTAACGACATGAATTACAGTGATATTCTGTAGTCTTGAGCCATTTTAGAGATACAGTATATCGTAGAGATTGTGCCGTTATTCTAGCTATTATCGGCATTTATTTACTATCTAGTGGGCTTGATTTGGTAACCCTGTATCTACGGGCTGGTACAGTAGTGGTCAGAAATACGGGCACAGTATTTTAGAGAACAATTATATTACAGAGATGAAGTATTGGGAAATAAACATTATGGGGAGGCTTTCAGTTTGCTCCATAGTGACAACAGAACAGTGTGTGGGTTGTTGGTAAGCTGATTGACAACTTATTTAACATTTAGTACAACATCCAAGAAATGTCAGGAGTCAACCACCATTTAATTTATAGCTTTACAATACATGATAGTTTATTCTTATTGCCTTCTATTTTTTATATAGCCCTACATTCAGATGATTGGCAAGGATCTATCGCAGATAAATAGATTACGTTGAATATATTTAAATATTTAGACTTCTAGATATCGTACCTAGAATGAGTTAAACCTTGTATTGCCGACATTATTTAAATGAATGCATAATCCAATGTTTCGACAATGAAACGTCTTTCACATATTTATTGAATTTAGTAGGAACTTCCGTTTTGTCTCTAGTGTTTTATGCTCTCATTTAACACAGCTTTCTTCTCATCGCACTGCTGAGAAAAATACGTACAGTATATTCAAGGAAAATTAACCCCTTTCGTACCGGCGACGTCTTGTTAATTTTATTCTGGCTATGATGATTATATGATTGTATTCAGTTTAATAAGGGCCTCCTGCTATTAACAGGGTTCGAACTAGCTCACTTAACCCTGTATACTACAACAGATCCTTCTTAAACTGCATACAATCTTCTATAGAATAAAATTATGTGGTCGGTACAGAAGAGTTAAATATTGTTATGCAGTTTCTTGGTTCACTCATCAAATGAATAGAATATATACGTTTATTTCTCTGTCTGCTTCATCTATCTACTGTAGTTACTGGTCTGTCTGCTTCATCTTTCTACTGTAGTTACTGGTCTGCCTGCACATCCATCTACTGTAGTTACTGGTCTGTCTGCTACATCTTTCTACTGTAGTTACTGGTCTGCCTGCTCATCTATCTACTTTAGTTACTGATCTGCCTGCTCATCCATCTACTGTAGTTACTGGCCGCCTGCTCATCCATCTACTGTAGTTACTGCTCTGCCTGCTCATCTATCTACTGTAGTTACTGATCTGCCTGCTCATCTATCTACTGTAGTTACTGCTCTGCCTGCACATCTATCTACTGTAGTTACTGATCTGCCTGCTCATCTATCTACTGTAGTTACTGGTCTGCCTGCTCATCTATCTACTGTAGTTACTGATCTGCCTGCTCATCTATCTACTGTAGTTACTGATCTGCCTGCTCATTTATCTACTGTAGTTACTGCTCTGCCTGCTCATCTATCTACTGTAGTTACTGATCTGCCTGCTCATCTATCTACTGTAGTTACTGATCTGCCTGCTCATCTATCTACTGTAGTTACTGCTCTGCCTGCTCATCTATCTACTGTAGTTACTGATCTGCCTGATCATCTATCTACTGTAGTTACTGCTCTGCCTACTCATCTATCTACTGTAGTTACTGATCTGCCTGCTCATCTATCTACTGTAGTTACTGCTCTGCCTGCTCATCCATCTACTGTAGTTACTGCCCTGCCTGCTCATCCATCTACTGTAGTTACTGGTCTGCCTGCTCATCCATCTACTGTAGTTACTATTCTGTTTGCTCATCCATTTACTATAGTTACTGGTCTGCCTGCTCATCCATCTACTGTAGTTACTGGTCTGCCTGCTAATCTATCTACTGTAGTTACTGTTCTGTTTGCTCATCCATCTACTATAGTTACTGGTCTGCCTGCTCATCCATCTACTATAGTTACTTGTCTGCCTGCTCATCCATCTACTTTAGTTACTGGTCTGCCTGCTCATCCATCTACTATAGTTACTGGTCTGCCTGCTCATCCATCTACTGTAGTTACTGCTCTGCCTGCTCATCCATCTACTGTAGTTACTGCTCTACCTGCTCATCTATATACTGTAGTTACTGCTCTGCCTGCTCATCCACCTACTGTAGTTACTGGTCTGCCTGCTCATCCATCTACTGAAGTTACTGATCTGCCTGCTCATCCATCTAATGTAGTTACTGCTCTGCCTGCTTATCTATCTACTGTAGTTACTGTTCTGTTTGCTCATCCATCTACTATAGTTACTGGTCTGCCTGCTCATCCATCTACTATAGTTACTTGTCTGCCTGCTCATCCATCTACTTTAGTTACTGGTCTGCCTGCTCATCCATCTACTATAGTTACTGGTCTGCCTGCTCATCCATCTACTGTAGTTACTGCTCTGCCTGCTCATCCATCTACTGTAGTTACTGCTCTGCCTGCTCATCTATATACTGTAGTTACTGCTCTGCCTGCTCATCCATCTACTGTAGTTACTGGTCTGCCTGCGCATCCCTCTACTGAAGTTACTGATCTGCCTGCTCATCCATCTACTGTAGTTACTGCTCTGCCTGCTTATCTATCTACTGTAGTTACTGGTCTGCCTGCTCATCCATCTACTGTAGTTACTGGTCTGCCTGCTCATCTATCTACTGTAGTTACTGGTCTGCCTGCTCATCTATCTACTGTAGTGCTGCTCATACATCTACTATAGTTACTGGTCTGCCTGCTCATCCATCTACTGTAGTTACTGCTCTGCCTACTCATCCATCTACTGTAGTTACTGCTCTGCCTGCTCATATATCTATTGTAGTAACTGTTATGTCTGCTCATCTATCTACTGTAGTTACTGCTCTGCCTACTCATCTATCTACTGTAGTTACTGCTCTGCCTGCTCATCTATCTACTGTAGTTACTGCTCTGCCTGCTCATCTATCTACTTTAGTTACTGCTCTGTCTGCTTATCTATCTACTGTAGTAACTGTTATGTCTGCTTCATCAATCTACTGTAGTTACTCTTCTGTCTGCTTATCTATCTAATGTAGTTACTCCTTTGTCTGCTTCATCTATCTACTGTAGTTACTGTTATGTCTGTTTATCTATCTACTGTAGTTACTCCTTTGTCTGCTTCATCTATATACTGTAGTTACTGCTCTGTCTGCTTCATCTATCTACTTTAGTTACTCTTCTGTCTGTTTATCTATCTACTGTAGTTACTCCTTTGTCTGCTTCATCTATCTACTGTAGTAACTGTTATGTCTGCTTCATCTATCTACTGTAGTTACTCCTTTGTCTGCTTCATCTATCTACTGTAGTTACTGTTATGTCTGCTTCATCTATCTACTGTAGTTACTCCTTTATCTGCTTCATCTATCTACTGCAGTATCTGTTATGTCTGCTTCATCTATCTACTGTAGTTACTCTTCTGTTTGCTTATCTATCTAATGTAGTTACTGTTATATCTGTTTATCTATCTACTGTAGTTACTCCTTTATCTACTCATCTAGCTACTGTAGTTACTCTTCTGTCTGCTTATCTATCTAATGTAGTTACTCCTTTGTCTGCTTCATCTATCTACTGTAGTTACTGCTCTATCTGCTTCATCTATCTACTGTAGTTACTCTTCTGTCTGTTTATCTATCTACTGTAGTTACTCCTTTGTCTGCTTCATCTATCTACTGTAGTAACTGTTATGTCTGCTTCATCTATCTACTTTAGTTACTCCTTTGTCTGCTTCATCTATCTACTGTAGTTACTGTTATGTCTGCTTCATCTATCTACTGTAGTTACTCCTTTATCTGCTTCATCTATCTACTTTAGTATCTGTTATGTCTGGTTCATCTATCTACTGTAGTTACTCTTCTGTTTGCTTATCTATCTAATGTAGTTACTGTTATGTCTGTTTATCTATCTACTGTAGTTACTCCTTTATCTACTCATCTAGCTACTGTAGTTACTCTTCTGTCTGCTTATCTTTCTAATGTAGTTACTCCTTTATCTGCTTCATCTATCTACTGTAGTTACTGCTCTGTCTGCTTCATCTATCCACTGTAGTTACTATTATGTCTGTTTCATCTATCTACTGTAGTTACTATTATGTCTGCTTCATCTATCTACTGTAGTTACTCTTCTGTCTGCTTCATTTATCTACTGTAGTTACTGTATCTGTCTGCTTCATCTATCTACTGTAGTTACTGCTATGTCTGCTTCATTTATCTACTGTAGTTACTGTCTCTGTCTGCTTCATCTATCTTCTGTAGTTACTCTTCTGTTTGTCTTTTGTCATTTCATACACGTAGAACTAAAATATATATGCGTTTGACTGTACCTCTTTAACGAAGTATCATATAATCTGCCAGTGTTATCAAAAACAAACTTATAATTTAATTATACATGTTGACTGGCAGCACTGAGTCTGAGTACAAAGGAGCCGCACCCATCAAGTGGATAACCTGCTCACGTGTGAATCTGATTGACCTGGTTTCGATCCCAGCCAAGACGGACATATTTAGTGGGTGTGGTAGTACGCCCTAGCGTGTTTCACATGTTCATACCCAGTCGGGGGACACCTCGACAACGTATAAAGACTAATACCACACATAACAAAGCCACTCCAACAGCTTCCTCTCTCTCCATTACCCCTTCTCCCCTCTCAACACTCTTCGAAAAGTAGACACGAGGTGCCGTTGTAAAGGCTTATCCTTCAATACCTTCACCTGACCTGACCACGGTCAGAATCCTTTTGAACCCCATATACCGTGACTCCGAGTATATCCGCCGTTAATGCACTCTTGTAATAACGCCCCTCTGACCGCGCCAATAGGTAGGGACTAACTACTTTGCGGCTGATATTATGCCGAACCAGGTGTGAGGATCTATTTCCCATGCATGTTAAGGGTGGAGGGTTCATTTACAGGACGATTTCCATATGTATTTAGTGTTTAATTGTTATGTTTTGTTTTCTCCCTAGACCTCAATCAAACTTTTTAAAACATCCCCAAGATACTTTTGTACATGTTTCGGTAGACAAATTACCCAGCCGAAGGCCGTTTCTTCCAAAAGTACTGGCTCGCTAACTCTCGCCAGAAAAAATCGAAACCAAAATGGCACGGAAGGTCTTAATAATATTGACAAAGAAATGGGGCATAAGGTTTTAATATTGACACATAAATACAAAGGAATACAAAGGAATACAAAGGAAGGCGAGCAACAACAGACCTACTGGTCCTTACTAGGCTGCTTGAACAAAATATGTACAAAAATAAAACAAAAATTGCCACAGCCATCAACTGAAGGGCTTCAGCTCCAGAAAAGCTGTGGTCAGAACACTAAATTATAGTACTATGTACGATACTAAAACGGTCACATTACTCATGCGTAAACGCAATTAGTCTGGGTTCATGGCAAGATATTTGTCAAGGCGATATTTGAATGTTTGGACTGTATGGCACTCTACAACACGTCTTGGCAATTTATTCCATAAGTTGACCACTCTGTTGAAAAAGAAGTGCTTCGCTTCGTGTGAATGAAACGCCTTTCCGACAAGTTTGTAACCATTATGTTTTGTGTAACTTGACTTATATAATGTGAAGTACTTACTTGCATCCATGTTGTCATGGCCTTTGATAACTTTAAAGACTTGGATTAGGTCCACTCTTATTCTGCGGTTTGTGTAAATACTGTAGGGTTAACTCTTTTAGTCACACCTCATACGGTTTGTTTCTTAATCAAGGAATTATTTTAGTTAATCTCCGTTGTAATCTTTGTGGTTTATCAATGTCCTTTATATAGTATGGCGACCAAAACTGGACACAATATTCCAAATGCAGACGTACCAATTAATTATATATAGTGCGTATAACGTTTGCGGATATCTTTTCAAAGGATCTCCCAATAAAGCCAATAATTTGATTTGCTTTTTTAACAACTTCAGCAACTTGTTGGACAGGTTTTAAATTACTTGTTATAGTTACTCCAAGGTGTGGGGGATCCCCCACACCGAACGAGGTGTGGGGGATCTATTTGACCATGCATGTTAAGGGGGGGGGAGGGTTTATTTATTGGTCGATGTATTGATAATTTATTTATATATGTTATGTGTTTGTTTGTTTGCATTTTTCTCCCTAGACCTCCATGAATCGTAAACATGATCCGCAAGATCCCCCTTCAAGATAAAATTGGATTTTTTTTCAGTAGAGAAATGTCCTGGCCGAAGATCGCTGCCTCCTAAAATACAGGCTCGCTTTCGCTCGCCAAGAAAAATCGACACCTAAATGGAATGAAAGGTCTTAATATTGACAAAGAAATAGGGCGAAAATGGGATGAAAGGTCTTAATATTGACAAGGAAATGGGGCGAAAGTTCTTAAAGTCGTCAAACTAATGTGCCAAACGTATTACTATTGCAAAACTAATGGGGCTATGCATGTACAGTACTCGTATGTCGCCGGCATTAGATCTCCTCTACCTGCGCAAATGGAAATGACTAACTAGCCCGGGAGCTGCGGGTAGACTCTTAAGAGTTCCCCCGGCGCACTGCGGGTAGACTCTTAAGAGCAGAGACTTTGAACACGTACCAAAACCGCGCGTTTATAGCCAGGCGGCTGAAAATTGGTGTGGGTATTGTACTACATGTCAACTCTCGATACCACCCCGCCAAACGCTCGCCCCGCACTCGTGCAAGCACCACCGCGCCAGTAACCACGCACTAGTCATGGAGCCTACACGTCCCTCACGCTCGCTCCCTGATGACACAACCAGCCCTCCTTCTGGTGGTGTTAGCCGCCGTGGAAGGCAGAGGGTGGCTGCCAAAGACCCTAGCTACCAGTACGACACGCCCTACAGCTCAGAGGACGAATCACCAGCACCAAAAGCACGTAAAACACGTGCAAGCAGGGCAATGGCACAGAGGTCATTGGTCTTTCGGGACACTGCCACCACGACCCAGGCCACTGCAACAACCACTACCACCACCACTGCCACCACTGCCACCCCTGCCACCCCTGCCACCGGTACCAGCGACGCAGGAGGCCGCCCTAGGGCTGCATTACCTGCGGGGGCAGGAAAAATTAAAGGCACGGGCGTAGGGAAGAGAACCCGTACGCCAGCCACAGTGCCCCTACCACCACCACCACCACCAGCCGCCCCTGGCCCAGCTGCCCCTGCCGCCCCTGCCGCCCCTGCCGCCCCTGCTGCCCCTGCCGCCCCTGCCGCCCCTGCCCAAGGAACAGGGAAGGGGAAGGGGAAAGGGAGAGGGAAAGCGACTGGGAAAGCGACTGCTGGCCCTGGTGTCCCTGCCGGCCCTGCTGCCCCTGCCGCCCCTGCCGCCCCTGCTGCCCCTGCCGCCCCTGCCGCCCCTGCCCAAGGAACAGAGAGAAGGGCGACAGGCACCACCATCATCTTGCCATCAAGGCCACGCACCACTGCTGCCCCTGCCGCCGCCGCCCCTGCCGCCGCCGCCGCCCCTGCCGCCGCCCCTGCCACCACCTCTGCTGTCCCTGTCCATAAGACTCCCGCACGTGCCAAAGTGACCCGGAAAAATCTTACACCATCTAAGTATGCCGCCCTGCTGTTTGATGGTGATTCGCAGGACATTGGCAGCCCGGGTTTCGACGACGAAGCCCTAGCACGGGACCAAGGGTGGGGGGATTTGGGAGTGGACAGTGGGAGTGAGTCCGACGTCGGTGACGAAAACGAGGAAGGGCATCGTCTGTCGAGTGAAGAGGAGGGTAATGATGATGAAGTGCTGTATCGCGACCATGGAAGCGATATTTCAGACGCAGAAGAAGACGCAGACGACATTCCGATCCCTGGCATGCCTTCGTTCGATTGGTCTGACGGGGTCAATTTTGTACCTGACGTGCCCCAGTTCAATCCTGGGACGTCAGGAACAACTGACAACTGGCCCTGTGATGATCAAGCGAACGAAAGCGACTTCTTCCTCGCTTTTTTCGACATGGAGGTAATGACGTACATCGTTGCCCAAACAAACGCCTACTACAGGTGGGTGTTTGGCAGATTGGACGTCCTTTCTCCAAAAGCGAGAATACGAGGCTGGGTGGATACGACTGTGGCAGAATTTCTGACGTTCTTTGCCTTGTTGTTCCTCATGCCTCTGATCAAGAAGCATGTGTTGCAACACTACTGGAAGCACGACCCTCTCATCGCCACCCCAACTTTCAATAAGTTCATGACTCGTGACAGATTTTTGTTGCTGCTAAGATTTATGCACTTTGCAGACAACGAAAATCCTAACAGGATTGACAGGATATGGAAAGTTCGGGAGGTGTTCACCATGTTGTTGGAGAGGTATAGGAAATACTTTTACCCCTTCCTCAATTTGGTGATTGATGAGTCGCTCGTGCTCTTCAAAGGACGTCTTGTTTTCAAGCAGTATATCCCCTTGAAGAGGCATAGGTTCGGAATCAAGCTCTTCGTGTTGTGCGACTGTGAAACTGGAATAGTGCTTGACATGATCGTGTATACAGGCACTGACATTGACATACCGAAAGCCGCTGCCAATGACCCCATGGGCATGTCAGGTGCCATCGTCAGGAAAATGTTGGCACCTTACCTGGGCAAAGGCCACATCATCTACACTGACAACTGGTATACTTCTCCTGCTCTCTGCCAGTTTCTTTATGACAACCAAACGGGGTCATGTGGGACTGTCAGAAAGACAAGAAAGTTTATGCCAAAGTTCACAGGTGATGTCATTCCTCTCACAGATGCCTCCTCCAGTGACACACCTTCAGAAGACGACCTGGCCAAGGAACACCGCGAGAGGCATGTGCGAAGAAGGCGACGAAAGGGGCAGAAATACAAGCAGCTCGAGAAGTGTGGGAAACTGATAGCCCTGAAGTGGAAGGATAAGCGAGACGTCCACCTGCTTTCCACCGTCCACACAGGTGCCCAGGTGGATTCTGGCAAAATCCACTACCGAACCAGGAAGACAATCTACAAGCCCGACATGGTAGTGGACTACACCAAAAACATGCGCCTGGTGGACAAGTCTGACTGTCAGCTGTCAGGTGTTGAGTGTCTGAGGAAGACTGTGAAGTGGTATCACAAGCTCTTCCTCCACCTAGTTGACATAACGATGCTGAACGCCTACAACTTGTGGTTGGTGAAGAAGGATATGGCCCCAAACCAGAAGCTGAAATTCCGGGAGTTCGTGTACAACGTCTCCTACCAACTCCTGGAGAAGTATGCCACCACCACTCACAGACGTACGGCATGGCGTGGGGATCACGTTCCTGACCGCATCCAGCTGGGTGTCGAAAGACACTACACAACCAACACCGAGCTGATTGGCACTCGTCACAGGCAGGTGCAGTGCACCGTCTGCAGCTCCAGTGTGAGGAAACCCCATGTGACCAAAAGAGTCACCTCAATGTGCGCCGAGTGCAAAGTTGCACTCTGCCTGGGTGACTGCTTCAGGGACTACCACACCTTCAAGAACTACTGAGTGTCGGCCCCTGCCCTGCCCTGCCCTGCCCTGGACTCGCCCCGTGCCCTGCCCTGGACTCGCCTCCTGCCCTGCCCTGCCCTGGACTCGCGCCCTACCTTACCTGACCTGACCTAATTGATCACGCTACCTCATAATGTAACATATATATTATATAATGTATAAGTTCCAAAGATGTCCCTGTGATATAGCTTTTACATTATATAATTGTATGTTTCATTATTTAGTTTATAAGTTTCAAAGATTTACATGTAATATGCCTTATTTTTTTAGTATATCAATATATATGTTTGTTATTAGCCTAAGTAATGTGTATATAATTATTTTCTTACCTCAAATGAATTGTACAAAAATAAATATGTTTCAATAAATCATGTCAAACCTACTATGATAATAAAATAAAACAATAAAAAAAGAAAAAAAGAAAACAAGGTCATGTCATTGTATTCTTACAATATGATATATTCTATGAATATTTCATATTGTTTGAATACAATGGCATGATCTTGTAAAAAAAAAAAATTTATAAAAATTTTTCTAGACAATATAAAACCTTCCCCATAACCCCCTCCTGGATTCGATCCCACTACCCTACGACACTTTGAGTTTTCCAGTCCGCGACCTTACCAACCATGCCACAGGAACTCATACCAAATATCACTCAAAACTTCGTGTGTACAATCGAAATGACAATATACAAAAAAAATGAATTATCCCACCAATTTACGTTTGTAAATTGATGGGATTATCAATTATATCATGCCAAGGTTTATAATAGTTTGTCTCTGTCAAGAATTAGTAATTATATAACTTTATTCTGTCAAAAATTGCCCAAACACTCAGCAAAATTGCCCCTCTCAGTGTGACTCCACTCATTTTCACACGGTCAGGCGGTCACGAGGTGACCCTTGCCGCTCCTTGATTCTCCAGCTACAGCAGCTCTGTCTGGGAACAAAATTGGTATAAATACAATAATGGATAAAATACTCTTCACAAATACATTTGTATTGTATAATATTGTAAATAAAAATGAATAATAACTGTGTGGGTGTCGAAAATTGCTCAACCAGCTTTCTTATGTCTCGCCTACGCGCGTATATTGGATTATACATAGTCATGACTGTCATACAAATAATTGCAGTAGGTCTCGAATATACATTTAGATTGCATATTACTTCGAAATAAATAAGTAAACGTTTCTCTGGTGGCAATCTACCCTTTCGCAGGTGTAAGGAGACACCAGTCTATATTTAGCCCTCTATCACAACAGGCAATCTGCCTGTGTTGACTCAGCACCGTCGCTGGTGGTCTATAAATATAGTACTTTATTTACAGTCAATGGCCTACATGTTTCTGTGGTACTTCACATGTGTCTAAAATGCAATGTCTGCTTGCATAAAAATGCAATTCTGAAGTCCATTTATATGTACGACATACGCATGTCTCAGTTTCTCTCTCTCTCTCTCTCTCTCTCTCTCTCTCTCTCTCTCTCTCTCTCCATTCCTGACTCATGTTATTGTAGACCTGTTGATGGCAACGAACACCAGCCATCTGGTAGACATAAGGGTCAAAATACCAAACATCAATACGCCTGGGGCGCCTCCACAATTATCACTAAGCTGGTTATCTATCTAGAGATCTGCCTGACTTCCATCTCTCCACGACTCACTCACTCACTGCACCCCTGCATGCCTCCCTCCCACCCACCCACCCACCCCCAACCCCCCTTTCAGGCTTCCGTCTGCTAGAAACACATTCACAATTTGCGTAAATATCGCATCAATTGGGCTATATGCGGTATATTCCTTGTTATATGGGACGCCTACATATGTACACGTCTTTATTATAGCATGAGAGTGCTCTAAATACAAGATTGACGTGATATTTATGGCGTAACACACCCTCTCCCCCTTTCATTCCCACCACAACTCACTCACACCTTGGTTCACGCATAGAAACTCATTGATAATGTGCGTAAATATCGCATGAATTGGTTTATATGCGGTATATATTTTGATATATGGCACGTATACATACGTACAAGTCTGTATTATAGCGTGACAGTGCTCTACGTACAAGATATACGTGATATGTATGGCGTAAACCACACTCTCAGCTCATAAATTGCCGCCAAACCTCCAACACATCTTCATTCCCGCCTAAATATTCTCTTATAATTCCCTTATATATTGCAATTTTTGGTCACTATGAGGCATATTCATTGTTATATGGGTGCCCTACACATGTATACATACTCTAAATAGCCTAAAAGGGCTCGAAAAAGGAGATATACGTGATAATACGCGGTAACCCACCCCCTCCTCCCTCTCCTTCTATCCCCTGCGCGCGTAAATATTCGGCAGGGAAATCTCGCCGCTCGATGACAATCTAGCCGCGCGGTGCCATTCGCTCCACATTTTTCAACTACGGACCGTTCCCCTACCCCCCCCAGACATTTTTTGGGGGGTCAAATATATATGGGCCGATGCACGCAAACATTCCCTACACGATGATGTACTTTTTATCGAAATTGGCAATAGGTCCCAAAATCATCATAGGTGCGCACAGTCTTACCCTGTAGAAAACCCCCTGTGCGCCGCGGAGAGGCTAGGGACTATAACTACTTTGCGAGAGGCCTGGCCGATATTATGCTGAACGAGGTGTGGAGGATCTATTTTCCATACATTTTAATGTTTGCTTCCGAGCAATCTGTTGTCAAGGTCCCGATAAAAGAACAATGCATCCATTTAAAACAAACTCTTCAAAATGTACAGTAATTCATATTGGTTTTCATCAACCCACCAATTAACTTACAAATAAACCTAATTAATTAAATCAATGAAAGTAATGAATACATGAGGTACTCCAATGACTCGAACCTAGGATACTAACACCGAAACTCCGCACACTAAGCATTACGCTATCAATGGATAAATATGAGGACAATAATGACGATGATGATGATAATGATGACATTGTTGAATCCATTCGCCTTATGGGGCTCCCCGGGCTGGGTGCCTGATGGACTATTATCTAGTGACATTTAGTCCAAGTGGCGCCCGACACCACTCCCTACGCCCATGTTATTACTCACACATTCACAATTTCTCTCCATCCATTCCCTATTCATCACCATTTCTCTTGCCTGTTTTTCATTCATCCCTCTGTCTTCCATCGCTTGTATCACACATTCTCTTCCGAGGTCTTCCTCTCAATCTATTTCCCTTTCTTTCTGACTCATATATTGTCTTTGTATGCCTTCCATCTTCCATTCGTTCAAAATGTCCATACAGGCATAGCACCCTAATTTTCACTCTGGCCGATAGGTGTTCCTGTTGTCCAACTTTCCTACATAGCTCATCATTTCTCAATCTGTCTCTATGCGTCACTCCCACACATACGCCTCAACCAGTTCATCTCTATCACACCCAACCTTCTTTTATCGTGTATATTCAGACCCCATGTCTCAGCTCCATACATCACAGTTGGTACAATTATTCCTTGGTACACTCGGATACCATAGTCTCTAGCCAACTCATAAGAATGTGTGTGTAATTATAACTATCTGGATTGATTTATGGATAGAACTTGCTTAACAATAAATAGTATATATATAGTTTTGTAGTTGATTTATATAAAATTATATTCTTAAATTGTACTTTTAGCTTTCATTCCAAGATATCTCGCCTTCCACATATTTCCCATTGCTCCGAAAACCGCTCTTGTTTAGCATACATACTGGTGTCTACCTATTATTTTCAGAATGAGCATCCTTGCTTTTCATTAATCCCAGATTATGGGGAGAAGGTCGTTTTTGTGGTCCCCTTTCTCCCTCGTGTTAAGCCCTATTTGTTTTGAAATTTTAAGACGTTCGCTCCATTAGTTTGGCGATTGTGACACCTTTTCCCCCATTTCGGTGTCAACTGGAAGACCTTCTGTGCCACTTAGGTGTTGATATTCTCCTGGCGAGCAAAAGTGAGCCTGAAATTTTAAGAGGAACCGGCCTTCGGCCGGGAAATTTTTCTACCGAAAAACGTACACATTTATCTTGAAGGGGGCATGAAGGGTGTTTTTCTTAGCTTGGTAGAGGTCTAGGGAGGAAACTAAAAATTATTAAAAAGTTAAAACAATAAGCAAATCAAAACAACCCATCTCCCCTAAGCCTACACTATTGAACCATGAGAACAGCCAAGTTTATAATATCCCCTGTCATTATTACAGGGAACATTGTCACCACTATCTGTTGGGTGAGTCAGGTTAAGGAGGGATGGTTCATTTTTAGGTCGATATTTTCAGTGATTTGTTATATTTCTAGGTTTCCTCCCTAGACGTCCATGAAACTTAAAAACAAATATCCATTAGATCTCCCTTCTAGATTAATGTGTACATTTTTTGGTAGAAAAATGTCCCAGCCAAAGGCCGGTTCTTCCAAATTTTCAAGCTCACTGTTATTCACCATGAAAATTATCGACACCTAAATAGCACGAAATGTCTTAATATTGACAAGGATATGAGGCGAAAGGTCTTAAAATCGCCAAACTAATGGGACAACAATCTTAAAATCTGAAAACTCAGGTGGCTAAATATGAGGAAGAAGAGGGACCAGAAAAATGACTCATCTCCCCTTAATGGTAAGCGTACATTCTGGCATCTACCTATTTTATGTATATTTTTTTTCGGGATGAGTATCCTTGCTTTTCATTATTCCCAGCTTAACCTACACAATTGGACCATGAGAACAGCCAAATTTACATTATCCCACGCCGGTATTACGGAAACATTGTCAGTACTATCTTGTTGGTTGATTCAGGTTAATGGCAGATAGCTGGGTCGCTGTTCTGGCCCCCATTCTCCCTCATGTTTAGCCCCGGCAAAGTTTACAATACCCCAAGCCGCTATTATTACGGGAACATTGTCAGCACTATCTGTTCGGCGAATCAGGTTAAGGAGAGATGGGTCACTTTTCTAAACCCCCCTTTTCCTTCGTATTTAGCCCCATTGGTTTTGAGATTATAAGACGTTTGCACTATATGATTGGCGATTTGTTATACCTTTCGCCCCATTTCGTTGTCAATAGAGATAGAGTCTGGCATAAATCTTTAATTTCTAAACTACCCTCCTTCGGTTTCTATCCGTCCATCTGTGCCTGTGTCTCTAATTTCCTTTCCGGCCGTTCCATAGCCGCGGTTGTGGACGGCCATTGTTCACTTCCTCACCCTATAAACTCCGGTGTTCCTCAGGGTTCTGTCCTATCTCCTATTCTCTTTCTAATTTTTATAAATGATCTCCTTAACTGTACCTTAATTCCCATCCATTCATACGCAGACGACTCAACCTTACACTACTCCATTACTTTTTCAGAACGCCCCAGCCAGCAATCCCTCAACGACAAACTTAATGAAGCCATAGAACTCTTAAATTCTGATCTAAATACTATTTCCAATTGGGGCAGAGAAAACATTGTTACCTTTAATGCTTCCTAAACCCAATTTCTCCATCTATCTACCCGTCAGGATCTCCCAGCGGACTATCCCTTATTCTTCAACAATACAAAAATCAACCCTTCATCTTCTCTCAATATTCTTGGTGTCTCTTTTTCTTCTGCTCTCATTTGGAAGGACCATATTACCAGTCTTGCTAAGGCAGCCTCCCAGAAGCTGGGTGTGCTCAACCGCCTTAGGGGGTTCTTTTCCCCTGCACAGCTTCTTGCTCTGTACAGGGGCATAGTGCGCCCTTGTATTGAGTATTGTTCACATGTGTGGGGAGGTTCCTCTCACACCACTCTCCTAGACAAGGTTGAAAGGAAGGCCTTTCGTATCATTAACTCCCGTCCACTCACCAACTCTCTGCAATCTCTCTCTCTCCGCCGCAATGTTGCATATATCTCGCTATTCTATCACTACTATAATAATCAGTGTTCCTCAGAGCTATCCCAGTGCATACCACCTCCTTTACGTAGGGCACGTGGTACCCGTCTTGCAACTCAATCTCACCCCTACTCTGTGCAACTCTCCAACCCAAGAGTGAAACGTTACTCTCAAACTTTCTTCTACTCAACAGCTGAGCTCTGGAACTCTCTCCCAGAATCAGTCTTTCCCGCTTCCTATGACTTAAATTGCTTCAAACTCCGTGTGTCCAGGCATTTTGGCTTGAACGTCCCTTGATTTTGGCCCTGTCACTCTTTCAACTATGGGGGAGGCACTCGCTATAGGCAGTTATGCCTTTTGCCTCCCTCAATCACATAGAAAAAGAAAACAAAATTGTAAGACCTTTCATGCCTTTTAGGTGCCCATTTTTTCCTGGTGAGCGATAGCGAGCCTGTAATTTAGACCGAGAAATAATACCGAAACATTTACACATTTATCTTGAAGGGGGGTCTAGGGGGTGTTTATTACAGCTTGATGGAGGTCTAGGGAGGAAACTAAAAACTAATAAGATAACACAATAAACAAATAAATACCCCCATCCCCCCTTAAATCTAAACAGCCAACTGAATATGATCATTCCGTATGCATTGGCAGTTGGAGTTTTATGTAATGGATCCAGGAACTGATTACATTAAAGGCAGTGTATTGCTGCACTGATATAGAGATTACAGGGGAATATATCAATGTATTATGTGTTATTTACATTAGTATGATTGTAGCAGATTACACGCACACACATAAACACACACACACACACATACATGTATATGTATATACAGTATATACAAACATAAGTGTGCATTACTGAGTGAGTATCGTATATATAGCTGTCACCATTGAGTTTCCACATCAATACTGCACACACGGATTTCACACACGATACCATTTATATGAATATTGAACAGATTGTGGTATGTGTCCTTTATTGAACACATTGCGATATGTGTGAGGACAGTTCACCATTGTGGAGTTATATTGAACATTATGATAATTCAGTGTGTTAGCCCAAATGCAATGAGGTTAATTGATAGGAACGCTAAACTCAATTGGCGGTAACCTATTTAGCTTATGTTGAGGGGGTAGAGTTTAGTATTTGGTCTATTTATGACATATATTTATTTATTTATTTTTCAGTTTCCTCGCTAGGTCTCCATCAAGCTTAACAACCACCTCCTAGACGCTCCTTTTAGATCAATATGTACATTTTTCGGTACAAACATTTCCCGACCAAAGGCCGGCTCTTCCTAAAATTACAGATTCGCTATCGCTTGCCAGGAAAAAATCGACACCTGAATGGCACGAAAGGTCCTATTATGCACACAGAAATTGGGTGATACGTCTTAAAATCGCCAAACTAATTGAACGGATGTCTTGAAATCTCCAAACTAGTGTGGTTAAACATGAGGGAGAAGGAAGTCCAGAAAAAGCCACCTCCACCTCTCCCTTAATGCTGTCACCGCTGTAAACAATTATGACAGATCAGTGACAGCGGGGATAAAAAGTTTAATCCCATCCGGTAATTTGATAACTGTCAGCCAATCAATGGGGTTTTGGGCGGCCCCCTACGCGCGAGTATAAGCCTGGCCCATACTTTTCCATTTCGTATTGCCTTATTGTGTGTGTGTGTTTTTTTTTGTATTAATGTTTTCTTTAGTTTTTAAAGTTTTTTTTTTTTTTTTTTGATGGAGGAGACAGATGACAACTCTCCCTGTAACAAGTGTCTCCTCCATATGTGAAAGAGTGATAGAGAGCCAAATTCAAGGTACGTTAGAGTAAAAATGTCTGGACACGACGGTGCTTGAGGCATTGTAAGTCATAGGATAAGGGAAAGACAGCGTTTAGGGTTAATATTTATGTAGCCACCAATAATTATAGTTCGTAAGTGTACTGCTTCGTTCAGTTGTATCGTAGCTCGGTTTTGCCTTCAACTGTGTAATACGTCTGTTAATAATTTCGTAGCAAGTATTATTCTTTTAAGCTTAGTTCAAAATTATCATAGCCAAGTTAGTTTATCATAATATTAAGTAGTTGCATATTATCGTAGCCAATTGATGACATATGCCAACGTCAGAGAGTGTCTTTTCAACCCTTTATACATAGTTATAATTATATTCTAGGTAAACGTTAGATAATTTGAGACGTAACATATACCGGTATAGTTATTATATGCACATGGGTAATATGTTATTAATTCGAACCCAATCTTACACCCACATGTGGACACAAAGTGATTCATGGAGCCTCTATTGATATACAGTAGATAGTTTGCTTGAGTTACTTATTAAACAATATGTACTTAACCCCTTCTGTACCGGCAGCGTCCATGTAACATTATTCTAGCTATTATTAGATGATTGTATTCAGTTTAAAAAGAGTCTCCGGCAATTAAAAGGCTTCGGTCTATCTCATTTAACCCTCTCTACTACCGCAGATCCTATTTAAGCTGCACAAACTCGTCTAAATATATACAAAATCCATTTTAAAGACGTCACAGGTACAGAAGGGGTTAATTGTATATGCTGTATCATTTATCGTATTGTTTGGCTCACTAATTATTTCCATTTGTTTTCAGGTAATGTCGAGCATGAGGAAGAAGAAAAGTCATTGGGCTGTGGTAAGTACAAAATGGATTGTTTGAAGATGATGGTTATGATGATGATTTTGTATGTATGTATTGTTACGTATCTTGATCCTCAAGTGGTTAACTTGATGAATCTAGATAGCACAGAGATATATATTAAGGTATCAGTCAGCTGAAGGCAAAACAAAAGTAAAATCTAATAAAATTATTTTCTGTTGTTGCTTCCTTTCCTTTTGGATCTTAGGACTTGGTATCCTTTATTGACTGATACTCTTTAATTATGGAAAAATACTGAAACTAATTAAAGTCATGTAGTATTTATAAAGAATTATTATTTAACCGAAGCTTAGTAGGCTATGGTTATGAACCGAATAAGTTATATCTAAAGGACTATTAATTCTATAAAAGTCTTGAAAGATAAATATTAAAGTAAGAATATTTCTGTCTCTTACCCTTTTTGAAATGCATCGATAGTTTTCTTATATCACGTCCTTTTATTTATATTTAATGTAGTTATTATTCTTGGTTCTTGTTTTACGTTAATAGTATTATATTATTATTATCAGGATTAATATCAAAGTCACATAAAAAGTTAGATATATATTTAATAATTAGTTAAATGTATTTCTTAACCACGTAACATTGAGGTATGATTATGAGTAAATTAAGTTACAGGATCGCTTCATAGATTCGATTCAGGTCTCACTCAAATAATATGAAAAGCAAAAATAATATTTTGAAGCTAAAAGAATTTTCTTCAGCTTAGGAAATCACTAGAAGTAACATTAAAACAGCCATGTTAGTCTAAGGCGATATTACTAATAAGAGACAATAGTATCACCGTTCTTGTTCTTACCAGCAATGTAAGCAAATGAAAGAACTCGTAAGTATTAATATAAAACAATAGTATTACTTTTATCATAACCCAATTACTTAAAGAGTTGCTTTAGTCCACAAGTTAGTCAACTAAAATAGTTAAGTGCATAATGGTAGCGTTCACGTTAATTCTTCCCAATCAAATAGTTAAGTACATAATAGTAGCGTTAACGTTAATTCGCAATCAAATAGTTAAGCACATAATAGTAGCGTTAACGTTAATTCCCAATCACATATCTCACTAACCAACATAACGTAAGTGTTTACACCGAACACACTTAACACACACTTATATAATCTGACTGACAGTCACAAACCCATTATAATACTTCACCCCGTCTTCCTCCAGCTGCAACTTCACCTTCCCCAACTCCAAATGAGACTGATTTGAATGCCCACTACTCGGGTCTTATATACTAAACAATGATGGTGTAGGAACGAATCAGGAGGCGAGTGATGGTGCGCGCCCCTATCACAGCTCCTCGAGTTGCATAGCAGGTGCGTGGTCCAATGGGCTCTCCTGGCGTCGATCATACGTCATAGCGTCGGGTCATCGAAGTAGTTTGCAGGGTCCCCTATGACGCACGCAGGTGTGAAGGCTTGTTTGCTGGTATGCGGACGAGCTGGTTTCCCACTCGCTAGTTCGCTCGCTGGTCTGCTTCGCCGCCTGGGTAGTTTGGCACTCCTTCAACTCTAATTCTAACTCTTAAATTAACATACAGGGCTCCGTATGTCAGAGTATGTATGTATGTATAGTACGTATGTATGTATATATTCAGGCACATACCCTATTGCTGCGGGTGGCCGACACCAGACAGACCCCGAACAGAAATATTTAAAGTTCCTATTCTCGGGGTCCGGGACCACTTTTGCGTTCCCTCGCCCGTTTCTCTGTCTCGTCGAGTTGCAGAATTATACAAGATAATGCTTATAATGAAGGTTATGATAATGATGATGCCAGTGACAATACGTTAGTTTTATATAAGTCAACGAGAAATAATATAATTTAGAATTATTGGGAGTATGATAATTTATATTACAAAATATACATATAAACCAAAACATGATCAGTATACTAAATACATATCTAAATTGAGGACTAGCATGAATGTTTATGCAAAACGAAATGGTAAGGATTTGAAAATCATCGCTCCAATTTTTCGGTCGATAATTTTCCGGGTAAAACTAATTTGGGTGTCACGTTTAATTGCATTACTACTGCATTATGCATTATAAATGAGTGACGTTCACTTCTACTCATCTTTCGTGAATAAAGTAAGACAAATCAAAACATAAAATAGACATTTGAATGGTTCACAACGTGAACGTGTTACAGTCGTCAAATGTATCAACACATCTTGGAATCGCCAGACCAATGGTGCGAAACAGGTGGTGTATTGAGAGTACAGGAAAATAAACTGTAACTAACTTAGAAAAATAGAAATACTGTATATTTCAAAGTCATACCAGAGTATTTTGTTATGTGTTATATATATACAATATATAAATGCCGAATGCGTCATAAAGGCTTATTGGTAGTAATAAACCCATCTAATATACGGGCAAAAAGATAAATCGGCATCAAAGTACCCAATGATCCTATATACCTCTCTTTGTTTAACTCTTAATTAATTATTTACTGTATAGTGTGATTCCTTCCAAAATTAACCTCAGAAATGTATTATTAATATGGAAATTCGAATTGCTACAAAACGTCTATTCGGATGATACAACAAATTAAATTGTCAAAAAATGAAATAGTCCTGTAACACTGGCTTTAAGGTCGTTGCACACTGACACACAGCCCCTTCAAGACTGGCACGAACACCCACGACACATACAAATCCTGTGTCTTGCCGAATTTACTAGTGATCGCGGTGAAAATGGCTGGCATCGTTAGTCATATCTCTACCGTATCTCTTCCGCACGACTTGATAAGACTCTAGCGATGCAGATGCCTTGGAGAAACGAATGCTACGAAGAAGATAGGAAAAGTTGTGTGAAGGGTACACGACTAGTCCACGGAAAAGATACGACCCAAAGGACTGCGATACAACTCAGAAGAATCGTATCGACGCCGTGAGACGTGCAACTCGCCCGTTGCCAATTTTCCGCACGGAAAAGATACGGTCCGCACGGCAGGCTTACGCACCAGGCGAAGTTGATATGGACCATACGTCTTTGATACGGACCACACGATTGTGATACGGCGAGTTCGCAATGTAGACCAAACTCAGACGATTATTTACCATTGCCGGGGGATTTCCGCGAACATTTGTACAGCTCAAAATCTCGTATCGATCCCCGATACGTCGCTTGGACCGTGAGAGTCACCCACGGCTAATTTCCGTTATCCACGATTATGTTGCCGATTCGCTGTATCAGGATGAAATTTCGAATCGGGAACTCGCCTGGAGGGGTTTTCGTGTCAGTGTGCAACGACCATTAGGAGGAAACTGAAGGAATGGTCGAGCGAACAAATAGCCAAGTTAAATCTTACCCGGGAGTTAGCGGAGCCAACATTCAGCTCTTTATAAACACACACACTCACACACACTCTCTCTCTCTCTCTTTTCTTTTCACGACCTGTACCGACAAAGTTTATAAGGTAAAATTAGCATTGTTTGTTTGGGCCGGAATTCTTTAGGAATTTTAAAGTTTGTTTGGGGAATCTTAATTTAGAATGCTATAACAATACTAATTTCCCTTTTAATTCAGTGATATATAAACCTTGCTTGTTCATACTTGGATTTATTAATAATGATTTGTATGTCAATCACTATATGTATTATTATTTCACCATGGCACTGATTATGTTGTTATAGTCTGCCTACCTATATAACTATTTGTAGAGAGCCTATCACAAATATTTATTTCTTAAAGGGCTCTGTCTCTGATAAACTATTAATGTAATATCATGATGTAATTTACTGTGACATAGTATACTTACTTAGTATATTCTGGCTATTATTAGACGGTTTTATTAAGATCAGGAATGATATGTGGAAGTCCGAGGGTTAGTTGAGATAGTCTTTACTCTTTTAATTCCCATAGATCGTCCCTAAGCTGAATAAAATTGCCTTATAATAGCCAAATAATTAAACTGCTATAACGCGTCATAATCCTCAGGGGTTAATTATTTTAAAAGACAAACGGCTAGGGGCTTAGAGAGACCATCCAAAAACTTGTGTTTACCCATCAATACTAAGAAAACCAGGATAAAAAATCAATAAGGAATAATACATAAAACACAGATATTTCCATACATACTAATATGCAGTATATAGTAACGTGATGAATAGATGACAATTGAGAATGCTGTAGGACTCTTACGTGTTAAGGGGATAGTGGATGTTTTTCTAGGATATTAAATCATTTATTTCTTAGTATTTTCGCTAGACCTCCATCAAGCTTTGAAAAACACCCCCTAGACCCCTCTGCAGGATAAATGTGTACATTTTTCGGTACAAAAATGTCCTGGCCAAACTCCGGTTTCTCTTATAATTACAGCCTCGCTATCGCTCGCCAGGAAAAAATCGATACCTAAATGGCACGAGAGGTCTTAAATTGACAACTAAATCGGGCGAAAGGTGTTAAAATTGACATATGGGCCAAAGGTCTTAACATCTCAAACCTAATGTGGCTAAACGCGAGGGAGAAAGGGGTCCAGGAAAATTACCCATCTTCCCTACATATTGTGCAAATCAACTCTAGAGGGATGTATAATAACATTGCCTCCCGTCAAAACACTGGGTCACCTGTTTCTGTATGCAGTCGTGTGTTTGATATGGCAATTTAACGTGTGTGTGTGTGTGTGTCTGAAGAGTGATACTGTATGTTTGTGAGTGTGTGTGTGTGTCTGTGTGTGTGTGTATTTGTGTGTGTGTTAACATATATATTTGGAGAGAGAAATAGAGAGATACTGTATGCTTGTTCCACAATTAGGAATAGCACGCCTTTCTTCTTATCTATCATATATTTCTGATTGGGGCAGAACATTTGTTGTTACTTTCAATGCCTCCAAGACCCAATTCCTCCTTCTATATACCTGTCACAATCATCCACAAGACTATCAATTACTCTCCATCAATAAACAAACCAACCCTTCATCACCTCTCAATGTTCTTGGTGTGTCTTTTTCACCCGAGGTTTCTTGGACAAACCACAATACCACTCTTGCTATAATAACTTCACAGAAGTTAGGTGTCCTTAACTATCTCCATGGGTTCTTGACCCCCTCACACAGCTTCTTGCTCTGTATCGGGGCATAGTGCGCCCATGTATCGAGTATAGTTCGCATGTGCGTAGAGGTTCCCCCCATACCGCACTTATCGAAGGGTAGAATCAAAAGCATTTCGCCTCATCAACTCACTTCCTCTTACTAGTTCCCTACAATCTCTTTCTACACGCAGCAATGTTGCATCTCTGTCACTCTTTTATCGCTATTACAACAATCAGTGTTCTTCAAAACAAGGTCAGTGCATACTCCCTCACTTGCGGCGAGTGCAAGGCATCTCTCCAACCTAAGAATTGGCAAATTTTCTCCGTCTTTCTTCTTCTCAACAAGTGAACTCTTCCTCAATCAATTTTTCTTTCATCCTATGACTTAGACTGCTTTAAACGTTGTTTGGCCAGTCAGTTTTACCTCAACGTCCCTTGAATTTGGCTCTCTGTCACTCTTCTGGCTTTGGGGGAGATACTCGTTACAATTAGCCTGCATTTTGTCTCCTTCATACACATAGACAAAGAAATATATATAATATTCACTAACATCTAAGGGGAAGAGGGTTGTAGGAACGCTAAAAGCAGTAACAAGAAATAGGGTGGTCAGTATGGAAGTGAAGAAGTCCTTGCATGACAGTGTGGTAATCCCGACACTGACTTACGGAAGCGAAGCATGGACGTTGGTTGAGAGACTCAGACCAAGAGTGAGAGCAGTGGAAATGAATTACTTAAGGAGTGCGTGCGGAGTTACATGGAGGGATAGACAGACTAATGAGGAAGTAAGAAGGAGGTGTGGTGTGGAGGTAGATGTGCTGGAAAGTGTGAAAAGGAACAACTTGAGATGGTTCGGCCATATGGAACGTATGGAAAGCGAGAGAATGACTAAGAGGGTGTACGAGAGCGAGGTGGAGGGACGGAGGGGGAGAGGTAGACCGAATATGAGGTGGAAGGATGGAGTGAGGAAGTACATGAACGAAGGCGGTGCTGGTTGGGGGGAGGGGCGTCGACTGACTGGGGACAGAGGTGCATGGGGGCGGTTCGTTCGTGGCCACCCCTTCGGGGATCACGGCGTCAGGCAATAGATAGATAGATAGACTAACATCTAACATCCTATCATTTGTTAGTTCATTTACCAGTTATATTTAACCCCAATTCTCAATCTTTCTTCTATTCAACAGCTGAGTTCTGGAACTCTTTCCTAGAATCAGTCTTTCCCCCATCCTATGACTTAAGTTGCTTCAAACTCCATGTGTCCAGGCATTTTGGCTCGAACGTCCCTGGTTCCTGGCCCTGTCACTCTTTCAACACTGGGGGAGGCACTCGTCACATGCAGTTCTGCCTTTTGTCTCCCTCACTCACATAAAAATAAAAACAACATCCTTCCCATTCAAAGAAGTCACACGAGCGATGTTTCCGTCAGTTGTAAGAGCAATTGTAGTCTGGCAGCTTAAAGACATAGGGTTCATAAGAATTACACTACCTAGTATAATCTACCTTGGATCTTGGATCTTGGGGTGGGGGGGGCGGTGGGGGAGTTAACCAACAACGAGCCCCCCTACCACCCTACCCCCCCTAACTCCCCGCCTCCCCATAACCCCCGCTACCCCCCTACCCCCCTCCCCTCCCCTCCCTACCCTCCTTCCTTCCCTTCACCCCTGCCCCCTCCCGCCCCCCACCCCCTCCCTACCACCCCCTCCCTATCCGCCCCCCCCCCCCCCCTTCCCCCCCCCCCCCCCCCCCTCCCCCCCCCCCACCCCCCCCCATAAAACACGTATAGCCTTTTTTAGCCCCTCGTCTTTTTTTAAAGTTTAAAAATTCAATAGACGAGTTATTTATGAACCGATTTTGTTTAAATTTATACCATAAGTACACTTTGGCAAGTTGAATCGAATGGCGCAAACAGAATTAAAATCGGATTATTAGTTTAGGATTTAGATTTTGACGGGGCTTCCTGGAGGGCCCAGGGGACCGTTTTTTGGACTTTAAAAGTCCTCTGTAGCCCAAACTATAAGTCCTAGGGAATTCTACTTGGTGCCATTCGATTTTTCTCGCCGAGCTTCTTCTAGACATGGTCTTAGATTTCATTTCCGCCCAGCCGTTCGCCCAGAATCGAAAAAAAAATCTCAAAAAACCTTGGGTTTGGGAGGCGAAAAGTCAAAGGCGAAAGAGACTTATAATAGTACAACAACAAAAAATGCTCATCGATAATTGCCAGAAAATGCGCTCGTGTGATACCATCATTCAAAGGGGAAACATTAGCCCAATCAACCCTCTGACTTCCACATACCCTTCCCAATCTTAAATTACAGGCTCGCTATCACTCGCCAGGAAAACAAATCGACACCTAAATGACACGAAAAGTCTTAATATTGACAAAGAGATAGGATGAAAAGTCTTTAATTCGCCAAACTAATGGGCTGAATTTACTGTTAAACCGATTGTATAAGGTTAGGAAGGATCTGCAGGAGTTAAAGGGGTAAACATTTGGCCATACAACGCTTTGACTTCCATATACCCTTCCTAATCTGAATTATATAATTTATGGGGAGATGGGTAGTTTTTCTGGTCCCCCTTCTTCCTCTTGTTTAGCCCCATTAGCTTGCAGATTATGAGACGTTCAGCCAATTAGTTTGGCCATTTTAGGATTGTTCGCCCCATTTCTTTGTAAATATTAAGACTTTTCGTGTCATTTAGTTGTCAATGTTTTCTTGGCGAGCGATAGCGAGCCTGTAATTTAAGAGAGACCGGCCTTCAGCTGGGATATTTAAGAGAGACCGGCCTTCAGCTGGGACATTTAAGAGAGACCGGCCTTCAGCTGGGATATTTAAGAGAGACCGGCCTTCAGCTGGGACATTTAAGAGAGACCGGCCTTCAGCTGGGACATTTAAGAGAGACCGGCCTTCAGCTGGGATATTTAAGAGAGACCGGCCTTCAGCTGGGACATTTAAGAGAGACCGGCCTTCAGCTGGGACATTTAAGAGAGACCGGCCTTCAGCTGGGATATTTAAGAGAGACCGGCCTTCAGCTGGGACATTTAAGAGAGACCGGCCTTCAGCTGGGACATTTAAGAGAGACCGGCCTTCAGCTGGGATATTTAAGAGAGACCGGCCTTCAGCTGGGACATTTAAGAGAGACCGGCCTTCAGCTGGGACATTTAAGAGAGACCGGCCTTCAGCTGGGACATTTTTCTATCGAAAAATTTAAACATGCATTTTGAAGGAAGGCCGTGGGTGTTATTTAAGCTTGATGGATGTCTAGGGAGGAAACTAATAACATAATATAAGATACGTAAATGACCAATTATATTCGCCCATTCCCCCTTAACAGAGTGAACACTAGCCCAATTAACCATCTCACTTCCACATACCCTTCCTAATCTGAATGAAATCGTCTAATGATAGCCAGAAAAGAATGTCATAATCCGTCATGATCAAGGGGTTAACCCTCTGAGTAGCAGCGAGGTGTGTTATACCTTATTCTAACTATATTTAGACGATATTATGCAGCTTGGGAAGGATCTGTGGTAGTAAAAAGGGTTAAGTGATATAGTACGAGGTTTGTTCATTGCTGGAAGCCTTTTTTTAAATTAATAAAATCGTCTAATAGTTGCCAGAATATGATGAAAATTACGTCCCTGGTACTGAAGGGGTTAATGCCCGCGCTTCAAGATTGAAGAGTGAACAAGGAATGTCTGGCACATTTTGATTGCCCTACTTCAACATAATAATGGTCAGCAAAGTGTAAAGCATATTTTGTGGTGGATTTATGTACTGTCACCGAAATATTGCCCAGCTCCATCTTTTATCTATGTAAGTCAACATTCAATATACCTGTTATGGGTTATGACCTTTAATCCTGTGGAGATACAAGGAAGGACTTGCACAAGCTCTGTCTGTCCAGACATTTTGACTTTATGAAACCATTAATTGGGCTCTCAATTATTCTTTCAACCTTTGTTCTGTATGCGTGTGTGTGTGTGTTTTTTTTTTTTCTTTTTTTCTTTTCTTTTTTCTGGTGGGATGGGGAGGGAGCACTTGCTACAGGCAGCTTTGCCTTTTGTTTCCTTTATGCACATGCAGTAGGGAAAAACAGCACAAGTATATCCTTATCTAAAGTATATAATTATATGGAACTGGTGAAATACTGTCTCTGAAATGTTGAGTCAGTCTTTTAGGTTGTTTGAGGATGCTTAAGCCATATAAAAACATGTGTGATATCCAAGGAAAGGGAACATTTCGTACAACAATATTGAAGTTTGGGAGTTAAACAATGTCATAACCTCCCCCTCGGTTTATCGATCCCCTAGAATACCGCGATCAGACAATTGGTTTCCCTACTGCCATTTTGGAGTCTCAGCCACGCTTTAAGACTTCGGTAGAACACTATACTCTGTTTATTTTCAACTGACGGTAAATTATAAAGTTTCCATCAAGATTGGTCGGTTATTTTGAAGATTTTGTAGCGAAATATGGTGCTAATTCTATCCACTTGGTCTTTGTATGATGCAGAGACGTAGTAGTTTCATATTGTTTCATTAAATATCAAGACATTAGCTGCTTAATAATGGATTCAATTTACCGTCAGATGAAGTGAAACAGAGTATAGTGATATATTTTAATTCATGATCATTACTCGTGTATAAAGAAAGGATTGCCAAAGTTTACCCATTCAGTATAATAGGATTGTTTTTCTATGTGGATGAGGGAGACAAAAGGCAGAATTGCCTGTGACAAGTGCCTCCTCCAGAGGTCGTTGGTGTATCACCTTTTTCTTATTTTTTAGAGGTAGTGTAGTATGTTATTGGTTTGTGGTATAATGTATAGATAGAAAGAGAAAGTGTTTTGGAGGGCAGCCCGGGGTTGCCCTCAATATTGGTGAGGCACATTGTTACGTAATATAATATATATATATTGACACCACCACACTATGTCTTCCAATGTCTCCAGTCTCTCTACTAAAGGGTCCTTAGGCCGAGTATATCAGAGGCTACTAAAGACGAGGAACATTTTCTGAGTTGGCGACACCAGACCAGCTACCACCCTGGCCTGAGAGACCTTCCTTTCTCCAACATGAGTAAGTATAAAGCTAATATTCTTCACATTTATATTAAGGGGATAGTGGCTATTTGTTCGGTCTATCAATTTATATATACATTTATTTTTTTAGTTTCCTCCCTAGACCTCCATCAAGCTGAAAAAAGAACACCCCCACTCCTTTCAAGATAATTGTGTACATTTTTCGGTATAAACATTTCCCGGCCGAAGGCCGTTTTCTCTTAAAATTACAGGCTAGCTAACGCTCGCCAAAAGTCTTAAATTGACAACGAAATGTGGTGAAAGGTGTTAAAATCGTCAAACTAATGGGCCGAACGTCTTATAATCTCAAAACAAATGGGGCTAAAAATGAGATAGAATGGGGACCAGAAAAGCGACGATTTATCATTGATGAATTTCGACAATCAAGAACTAGATTCTCACTTGATTGATGATCATATGCTTTCATTATTTTCATTGGGAGGTGTTTGGTGTGGGGAAGGGAATTTATTAATTAGATTATTCCTAAAGGTTCAGGTACATTTGATAGCGAGGTCGGTCCTTAGATATCTGTGCCCAATAAAATATGTTTTCCATTCACTTAAAACATTAGGCTATTCAGTGTGCAGTTTGGTTTGAGTACATGATTACATTGATATCCAGTATTCGATAAATGGATATAAATTCGTAGTCATGTACTTAACCGTAACTGTCTTGATGGTGTAATGGTTTGAGTGTTTAAGATCTGTATGTGGTAACCCAGGTTCGAATCCCAAATGGATCATATGCTTTCATTAATTTCATTGGGAGGTGTTTGGTGTTGGGAGTGAAATACATATATTAGATTCTATTGGGTCTATCTTATTGTCTATATATTTTTGGATAGGATCTTTCATGGGCTGATTTGTGTGGCTCCCTTCTCCCTCGTGTTTAGCATAATTAGTTTTGAGATGCTAAGACGTTTGCCTCATTAGGTTGTCGATTTTAAGACCTTTCACTCGTTTTCTTTGTCAATATTAAGACCTGTTGTGCCCTTTCGGTGTCGATTTTTTCCCTGGCAAACGAAAGCGAACCTGTAATTTTGAAGGAACTGGCTTTCGGCCGTGACATTTTTCTACCAAAAAATGTACAAATTAATTTCGAATGGGATCTAATGGATTTTAAGTATCTGGGCAGTGTGTTGAGTAAAGATGGGACTATGGATGAAGAGGTGCGGGAGAGGGTACAACAGGGGAAGAGGGTTGTAGGAACGCTAAAAGCAGTAACAAGAAATAGGGTGGTCAGTATGGAAGTGAAGAAGTCCTTGCATGACAGTGTGGTAATCCCGACACTGACTTACGGAAGCGAAGCATGGACGTTGGTTGAGAGACTCAGACCAAGAGTGAGAGCAGTGGAAATGAATTACTTAAGGAGTGCGTGCGGAGTTACATGGAGGGATAGACAGACTAATGAGGAAGTAAGAAGGAGGTGTGGTGTGGAGGTAGATGTGCTGGAAAGTGTGAAAAGGAACAACTTGAGATGGTTCGGCCATATGGAACGTATGGAAAGCGAGAGAATGACTAAGAGGGTGTACGAGAGCGAGGTGGAGGGACAGAGGGGGAGAGGTAGACCGAATATGAGGTGGAAGGATGGAGTGAGGAACTACATGAATGAAGGCGGTGCTGGTTGGGGGGAGGGGCGTCGACTGACTGGGGACAGAGGTGCATGGGGGCGGTTCGTTCGTGGCCACCCCTTCGGGGATCACGGCGTCAGGCAATAGATAGATAGATAGATCTAATGGATGTTTTTTTATTAAGTTTGATGCAGGTCTAGGGTTGAAACTAAAAAAAAATGAATATATATATATATATATATATACAGGTATATATATATACCGGTATACATATATATATACAGTATAATATATATATATATATATATATATATATTTATATATATATATTCTATATATATAGTATTTATATATATATATATATATATATATATGTATATATATATATATATATATATGTATATATATGTTAGTAAAGCCAGGTAATAAATTGTCTTTAATACATACGAGGTTGAAAGAAATGGCAATTTCTGCGTTTGGAAATTTTATTATTCAAAGTTTCCAGGTCTCTGATGAGTTTTCGCTGGGTGGCAGGAAGTAGATGAAGGAGATGAGCAAAATTCATGGTGGTACAGGATTACATAAATGTACATGATGATACAGGATATACGACGCGTTTCACTGGACAACCAGCATTATCAAGTAAGGATAGAAAAATATAAAAGGTAAACAGGAAGGGTATATATAGAGGGTGGAGGATCAGAGGAGGCGAAAATCAGGGGGCAAAAGTCTGCTATTGGTGGAGGGGTATTCTAGGAGAGAGAAAGGGAGAACCGCTTCACGCATGCACACTGGATGCGGGATGGTGGTCGGTTGGAGGGGTCGAAGCTGATTGGCTGCATGTCGAGGGGCGTGGCCTAAGTTGTGTGGCGCCTGCGGAAGACGAAGCTGAAGGAGTTAGCGCGGGGGGCTGCGTCAAGGGCACCGGGGGGCGAGGGGGGGTGTTAGGTCCTGTAGGAAAGTGCCTTTTGGCAGAAGGAAGGATCTGAAGGTCCAGAGTTTGGTTGTTGATGTTGGGATGTAAGGCTTGGATATATAAAGCTTCGAGTATAGGTAATCTCCTTGGGTCACTTTCTTTATCGAGTATGGTGGTGTGTTTCTCTAACTCGTTGCGTGTGAGGTGAGGGTGGTTAGGGGTGAGATAGTGGTCTTTGATGGCTCCAGCCTGAAGGTGAAGAGTTAACCGACGTGAAAGACGAGTCTGCGTCATACCAATATAGGAATGAGGTCCACAGTTCTCATAATTACAGGTATGTTGGTAAATGACGTGATCGTCGGTCATCGGGCTCTTTATCTTGGTGGAGGCTGGTTTGTTGCGGAGAACGAGGTTGGAGGTCTTGGGGGATTTGTAATAAATTATTAATTTGATTTTGTTTTCCGGGTTGGTTGGGTGGACATGCTTGGAGATTATTTCTTTTAAGACGGCCTCGTCATTTTTGTGTTCAGAGGACATGTAATTGCGGTAGAAGATCTTAATTTCATTGGGGGGGTCAATGTTGGGAGGGCTTTGGGTGTACCATTTTTCAAGATGGTGATTGATGGTGCTGGAGATGTCGGAGTCGGAGTATCCGTTATTTACTAAAACTTGGGATAGTCTTTCTAGTTCCTGGTGGGTGTCCAGGTAGAGAAGTGCGTGAGGGCTCTCCTAACATAGGCGGAGATGGAGGATAGAAGATAACGGCGGGGGCATTCACTATCGCCGTTGAGGCATTGTCCTGTGTTAGTTGGTTTAATGTAGACAGTGGTTTTGAACCCATGGTCGTTCAGACCTACGAGGATGTCATGGAAGGGGAGTTGTCCATTGTTAGATTTTTCAAAGGTGAAGTTAAGTCCGGAGGAGGTCATGAAGCGACGCTGGAGTTCCTGTAGTTCGTGGAGGTTCCTATATTGGTATGACGCAGACTCGTCTTTCACGTCGGTTAACTCTTCACCTTTAGGCTGGAGCCATCAAAGACCACTATCTCACCCCTAACCACCCTCACCTCACACGCAACGAGTTAGAGAAACACACCACCATACTCGATAAAGAAAGTGACCCAAGGAGATTACCTATACTCGAAGCTTTATATATCCAAGCCTTACATCCCAACATCAACAACCAAACTCTGGACCTTCAGATCCTTCCTTCTGCCAAAAGGCACTTTCCTACAGGACCTAACACCCCCCCTCGCCCCCCGGTGCCATTGACGCAGCTCCCCGCGCTACCTCCTTCAGCTTCGTCTTTCGCAGGCGCCACACAACTTAGGCCACGCCCCTCGACACGCAGCCAATCAGCTTCGACCCCTCCAACCGACCACCATCCCGCATCCAGTGCGCATGCTTGAAGCGGTTCTCCCTTTCTCTCTCCTAGAATACCCCTCCACCAATAGCAGACTTTTGCCCCCTGATTTTCGCCTCCTCTGATCCTCCACCCTCTATATATACCCTTCCTGTTTACCTTTTATATATTTCCATCCTTACTTGATAATGCTGGTTGTCCAGTGAAACGCGTCGTATATCCTGTATCATCATGTACATTTATGTAACCCTGTACCACCATGAATTTTGCTCATCTCCTTCATCTACTTCCTGCCACCAAGCGAAAACTCATCAGAGACCTGGAAACTTTGAATAATAAAATTTCCAACGCAGAAATTGCCATTTCTTTCAACCTCGTATGTATGAAAGAAAATATATATATATATATATATATATATATATATATATATATATATATATATATATATATACAAAAACGCTGTCCCCTATAATTTAATTATGGTCAGTACATCAACATAATATTCATTAAGGGCAGATGTGCTTATTGTTTTATCTTTTTATTATGTTTTTGTTTCCTCCCGCGACCTCCATCAACCTCTAAAAAACACCTCCCTAGACTCCCATTCAAGATAATTATATTTCTATATATTTCGGTAGAAAAATTTCCCGGCCGAAGGCCGGTTATACTCTTACAATTACAGGCTCGCTATCACTGACCAGGAAAACATTTGTCACCTAAATGGCACGAAAGGTCTTAATATTGACAAAGAAATGGGGCGTAAAGTCATAAAATTGCCAAACTAATGTGCCAAACGTCTTTAACTCTAAAAATAAATGGGGCTAAACACGAGGGAGAAGCTAGGGGTCTAGAAAAGTCAGCCCATCCCCCTTCAAGAAATTATGTGGCCAGTAGTTAAAATAACAATAGGGTAAACTGTCTTGATAGTGTAATGCTTAGTGTGCGGAATCTTGGTGTGAGTATCCTAGGTTCGAGTCCTTGGAGTAGGTATGTACTGTATGTATGTACAGTACTGTATATACTCTGGCACTTACCCCAGTCTTCCTTATTTTTTATTTGTTTTTATTTTATTTGTATTTTTTTTTTTGGGGGGGAAGGTGGCCGACTCGAGACAGAGCCTGAACAAGGACATCATAACACATCAGATAAACAAAGTAAAACAAAACACAAAATCACACACATCCACATCGCCCAGGAGAAATACCCAGAGACCCAGGCCCATTTGGTGTCTCCACCAAAAGATTCCCAGGTCCCAGAAACCCCGGAGAGGCTCCAATTTCCGCAGCCAGATCCGCAGTGAAACTGCCACCACACGCCCGCCCACCATGCATCCAGGCGTACCCTTTACTACCACCGGCCCCCCGGGCCAGGCGCCTGATGGATTATTATCTAGTCCAACTGGCGCATGACCCTCTCTCCCAAATGACCACGTTTACACTCATATATTCACTAGCATTCTCCATTCATTCCTATTTATTACCACTTATCTTGCCTGATCTATCGTCATTCCTCTATCTACCATCACTTATCCTACACAGTCTCTCCATCTCAATGGAGGTCTACCACTCTACCTCCCCTTGTATCTGACTCAATATTCTCTTTTAAGCCTTTCATTTTCCATTCGTTCAACATGACCATACCAGCTCAGCACCCTTCTGTCCACTCTGGCCGACAGATGTTCGTGCTGCCCCACTCTCGTACGTATCTCTTCATTCCTCAATCTGTCTCTACCAGTCACTCCACACATACTCCTCAAGCAGCTCATCTCCATCACATCCAGCTTTCTTCTCTCTTTTGCCTTTGGTACAACAATCCCTTGATACATTGCACTTTTAACTTTCATTCCGAGAGTTGTCACCTTCCACATACTTCCCATTGCTCCAAAAACTTTCCTTCCTTCACATACTCTCTGTTTTACCTCCATTTCCATACCTCCATTCATGCTTATCGTTCCTCTTTGATATTTAAAACACTCTACTTGTTCTCAATATTTCCCCATCCAGCTTCACATCCAGATTCACCCAACGATCACCCCTATTACACACTATCATTTTACTTTTATTGACGTTCATCTTCAGCTTCCTCCTCCCACAAACCACACCAAACTCTTTGACTACCCACTGCAGTTTCTCTTCAGAATCCGCCACCAGCGCTGTGTCATCAGCGAACAGCAACTGATTCAACTCCCAATCTCTACCATTCTTTCCTACTAAACTCAAACCTCTAACCATAGTTCTCATTTTCACCTCCCTAACCACACCATCCATATTTACAATAAACAGCCACAGTGACATTACACAACCCTGTCGCAAACCTACATTTACCTCACACCATTCACTCAACTCGTTATTTCCTACTCTATACCGACGACGTCCTTTTCACTTTATTTTGGCGAACATTAGACGATTTTATTCAGTCTTGGAAGGATGTGTATCATTTAAAAAGCTGTAGGCTATCTCAATTAATCCTATTAGCTACCATATATCCTTCCTAAGCTGCATAAAATCGTCTAAATCTAGCTGAAATCAAATACAAAAGACGTCAACCGGTACAGAAGGGGGTTAATAGACTCCACAGCAATACCATCCATACCTTCTGCTTTTTCCACTCTCATTTGTTTCCCTGCTTCTTCATTGGGGTACCACATTTATTCATTACTTCTATTGCTTTCATTAATTAGGTTTATTTGTAAGTTAATTGGTGGGTTGGTGAAAAATAATATAAATCTCTGTGCAGTTGATTAATGCGTTGAACTCTTTCTACAGTGAAGGTGGCAGCGGTGTTTCTGTTGGTGGCCATCATAGGAGGGGCTATGGCAGAGGAGAAGCAGCGGAAAGGACGACACATTTGGATTCCACCTAGGATTCCTAGGATTCCTCCTCCTCCACTTGATCAAGCAGGATGTAAAGAACCTGGCATGGAACCAGGATATGGACCAGGATCATGGCCCGGAATGGGACCAGGCTATGGACCAGAATCAGGGCCCGTAATGGGACCAGGATCATGGCCCGGAATGGGACCAGGATATGGACCAGGATCATGGCCCGGAGTGGGACCAGGATATGGACCAGAATCAGGGCCCGTAATGGGACCAGGATATGGACCAGGATCAGGGCCTGGAATGGGACCAGGATATGAACCAGAATCAGGGCCCGTAATGGGACCAGGATCATGGCCCGGAATGGGACCAGGATATGGACCAGGATCATGGCCTGGAATGGGATCAGGATCATGGCCCGTAATGGGACCAGGATATGGACCAGAATTAGGGCCTGTAATGGGACCAGGATACGGACCAGAATCAGGGTCCGTAATGGGACCAGGATATGGACCAGAATCAGGGCCTGTAATGGGACCAGAATATGAACCAGGATCAGGGCCCGAAATGGGACCAGGATATCGACCAGAATCAGGGCCCGTAATGGGACCAGGATCAGGGCCCAAAATGGGACCCGGATATGGACCAGAATCAGGGCCCATAATGGGACCCGGATATGCACCAGAATCAGGGCCCGTAATGGGTCCAGGAAATGGACCAGGATCAGGGCCCGGATATGGACCAGAATTAGGGCCCGTAAAGGGACCAGGATATGAACCAGGATCAGGGCCCGGAATGGGACTAGGATATGGACCAGAATCAGGGCCCGGATATGGACCAGGATCATGGCCTGTAATGGGACAAGGATATGGACCAGAATCAGGGCCCGTAATGGGACCAGGATATGGACCAGAATCAGGGCCCAAAATGGGACCAGGATATGGACCAGAATCAGGGCCTGTAATGGGACCAGGATATGGACAAGGATCAGGGCCCGGAATGGGACCAGGATATGGACCACAATCATGGCCCGTAATGGGACCAGGATATGGACCAGAATCAGGGCACGTAATGGGACCCGGATATGGACCAGGATCATGGCCTGTAATGGGACAAGAATATGGACCAGAATCAGGGCCCGTAATGGGACCAGGATATGGACCAGAATCAGGGCCCAGAATGGGACCAGGATATGGACCAGGATCAGGGCCCGTAATGGGACCAGGATATGTACCAAAATCAGGGCCCATAATGGGACCAGGATATGGACCAGAATCAGGGCCTGTAATGGGACGAGGATCAGGGCCCAAAATGGGACCCGGATATGGACCAGATTCAAGGCCCGTAATGGGACCTGGATATGGACAAGAATCAGGACCCGTTATGGGACCAGGATCAGGGCCCGGATATGGACCAGAATCAGGGCCAATAATGGGGCCAGGATCAGGGCCCGGAATGGGACCAGAATCAGGGCCCGGAATGGGACCCGGATATGGACCAGAATCAGGGCCCGGATATGGACCAGGATCAGGGCCTGTAATGGGACCAGGATATGGACCAGAATCAGGGCCCGTAATGGGACCCGGATATGGACCCGGATCAGGGCCCGGATATGGACCAGGATCAGGGCCTGGAATGGGACCCGGATATGGACCAGAATCAGGACCCGTAATGGGACCCGGATATAGACCAGGATCAGGGCCTGTAATGGGACCAGGATATGGACCAGAATCAGGGCTCGTAATGGGACCCGGATATGGACCAGGATCAGGGCTCGTAATGGGACCCGGATATGGGCCAGGATCAGGGCCCATAATGGAACCCGGATATGGACCAGGATCAGGGCCCATAATGGAACCCGGATATGGACCAGGATCAGGGCCCATAATGGGACCAGGATATGGACCAGAATCAGGGCCCGTAATGGGACCTGGACATGGACCAGAATCAGGGCCCGTATATGGAGCAGAGTCAGGGCCCGTAATGGGACCAGGATATGGACCAGGATCAGGGCCCGGAATGGGACCAGGATATGGACCAGAATCAGGGCCCGTAATGGGACCAGGATATGGACCAGGATCATGGCCCGGAATGGGACCAGGATTTGGACCAGGATCAGGGCCTGGAATGGGACCAGGATCGTGGACTGTAATGGGACCAGGATATGGACCAGAATTAGGGCCCATAATGGGACCAGGATATGGACCAGAATCAGGGCCCGTAATGGGAGCAGGATATGGACCAGAATCAGGGCCTGTAATGGGACCAGGATATGGACAAGGATCAGGGCCCGGAATGGGACCAGGATATGGACCAGAATTAGGGCCCATAATGGGACTCGGATATGGACCAGGATCATGGCCTGTAATGGGACAAGGATATGGACCAGAATCAGGGCCCATAATGGGACCAGGATATGGACCAGAATCAAGGCCCGGAATGGGACCAGGATATGGACCAGGATCAGGGCCTGTAATGGGACCAGGATATGGACCAAAATCAGGGCCCATAATGGGACCAGGATATGGACCAGAATCAGGGCCCGTAATGGGACCAGGATCAGGGCCCAAAATGGGACCCGGATATGGACCAGAAATAGGGGCCATAATGGGACCAGGATATGGACCAGAATCAGGGCCCGTAATGGGACCAGGATATGGACCAGAATCAGGGCCTGTAATGGGACCAGGATATGGACAAGGATCAGGGCCCGGAATGGGACCAGGATATGGACCACAATCATGGCCCGTAATGGGACCAGGATACGGACCAGGATCAGGGCCCAGAATGGGACCAGGATATGGACCAGGATCAGGGCCCGTAATGGGACCAGGATATGGACCAAAATCAGGGCCCATAATGGGACCAGGATATGGACCAGAATCAGGGCCCGTAATGGGACCAGGATCAGGGCCCAAAATGGGACCCGGATATGGACCAGGATCAGGGCCCAAAATGGGACCAGGATATGGACCAGAATCAGGGCCCGTAATGGGACCCGGATTTGGACCAGAATCAGGACCCGTTATGGGACCAGGATCAGGGCCCGGAATGAGACCAGGATATGGACCACAATCATGGCCCATAATGGGACCAGGATATGGACCAGGATCAGGGCCCAGAATGGGACCAGGATATGGACCAGGATCAAGGCCCATAATGGGACCAAGATATGGACTAAAATCAGGGCCCATAATGGGACCAGGATATGGACCAAAATCAGGGACTGTAATGGGACCAGAATATGAATCAGGATCAGGGCCCGAAATGGGACCAGGATATCGACCAGAATCATGGCCCGTAATGGGACCAGGATATGGACCAGAATCAGGGCCCCTAATGGAACCCAGATATGGAACAGGATCATGGCCCGTAATGGGACAAGGATATGGACCAGAATCAGGGCCTGTAATGGGACCAGGATATGGACCAGAATCAGGGCCCGGAATGGGACTAGGATATGGACCAGGATCAGGGCCCATAATGCGACCAGGATATGGACCAAAATCAGGGCCCGTAATGGGACCAGGATATGGACCAGAATCAGGGCCCATAATGGGACCAGGATCAGGGCCCAAAATGGGACCCGGATATGGTCCAGAATCAGGGCCCGTAATGGGACCCGGATATGGACCAGAATCAGGACCTGTTATGGGACCAGGATCAGAGCCCGGAATGGGGCCAGGATATGGACCACAATCATGGCCCGTAATGGGACCAGGATATGGACCAGGATCAGGGCCCAGAATGGGACCAGGATATGGACCAGGATCAGGGCCCGTAATGGGACCAGGATATGGACCAAAATCAGGGCCCATAATGGGACCAGGATATGGACCAGAATCAGGGCCCGTAATGGGACCAGGATCAGGGCCCAAAACGGGACCCGGATATGGACCAGAATCAGGGCCCGTAATGGGACCCGGATATGGACAAGAATCAGGACCCGTTATGGGACCAGTTTCAGGGCCCGGATATGGACCAAAGTCAGGGCCAATAATGGGACCAGGATCTGGGCCCGGAATGGGACCAGAATCAGGGCCCGGAATGGGACCCAGATATGGACCAGAATCAGGGCCCCGATATGGACCAGGATCAGGGCCTGTAATGGGACCAGGATATCGACCAGAATCATGGCCCGTAATGGGACCAGGATATGGACCAGAATCAGGGCCCCTAATGGAACCCAGATATGGAACAGGATCATGGCCCGTAATGGGACAAGGATATGGACCAGAATCAGGGCCTGTAATGGGACCAGGATATGGACCAGAATCAGGGCCCGGAATGGGACTAGGATATGGACCAGGATCAGGGCCCATAATGCGACCAGGATATGGACCAAAATCAGGGCCCGTATTGGGACCAGGATATGGACCAGAATCAGGGCCCATAATGGGACCAGGATCAGGGCCCAAAATGGGACCCGGATATGGTCCAGAATCAGGGCCCGTAATGGGACCCGGATATGGACCAGAATCAGGACCTGTTATGGGACCAGGATCAGAGCCCGGAATGGGGCCAGGATATGGACCACAATCATGGCCCGTAATGGGACCAGGATATGGACCAGGATCAGGGCCCAGAATGGGACCAGGATATGGACCAGGATCAGGGCCCGTAATGGGACCAGGATATGGACCAAAATCAGGGCCCATAATGGGACCAGGATATGGACCAGAATCAGGGCCCGTAATGGGACCAGGATCAGGGCCCAAAACGGGACCCGGATATGGACCAGAATCAGGGCCCGTAATGGGACCCGGCTATGGACAAGAATCAGGACCCGTTATGGGACCAGTTTCAGGGCCCGGATATGGACCAAAGTCAGGGCCAATAATGGGACCAGGATCTGGGCCCGGAATGGGACCAGAATCAGGGCCCGGAATGGGACCCAGATATGGACCAGAATCAGGGCCCGGATATGGACCAGGATCAGGGCCTGTAATGGGACCAGTATATGGACCAGAATCAGGGCCTGTAATGGGACCCGGATATGGACCAGGATCAGGGCCCGTAATGGGACCAGGATATGGACCAGAATCAGGGCCCGTAATGGGACCTGGATATGGACCAGAATCAGGGCCCGGATATGGACCAGAATCAGGGCACATAATGGGACCAGGATATGGACCAGAATCAGGGCCCGTAATGGGACCCAGATATGGACTAGGATTAGGGCCCGTAATGGGACCTGGATATGGAATTGGAGTTGGAAGACCGCTTAACCCGGGAGCTGCGGGGAGACTCTTAAGAGTTCCCCCGGCGCACTGCGGGGAGACTCTTAAGAGTCAGAGAAAATAAAAATCAACTTTTGACATCGAAAAAAAAAAAAAAATTATGTTTTTTTTTTAATTTTTTATTTTTTTTTTGGCCCCTGGGCCATGCAAAATCTCAGTCCTCTACCTCCCCTCCTTCCCCACTTTCCTCCTCTCCTTCAGTTATCACCTATTTTCCCTGTTATTCCCTTATTCTGAGGTATATTTTCGTGCTAACATTAGAAATCCGATTGGAGGGTGTGGTCATCACTGATAGCAAGCGAGTGCAAGAGAGAGAGAGAGAGTATCGATCGACTGTGTCTCAGTGGCCTTGGGGGAAATTGGCGGGAAAGCAGATTGCCTCACCCATACATTATACAACTCGCGGGCTATATCTCCGATTTTGACCATCCAAACGCTGTTTTCACTCGTTTTATTGTTGTTTCAGGTTAATACCTTTATAATCAACCCATAATAGGCGCATATGGATAAGTATTAATGCTATTAATGGCACAATGAATATTTTAGTGGCGGAAACACCTCAAATACGTCAGCACAGGGGGACGTTTCCAATTACCCCCATGCGCACTTCAGAGGTTAAGTACGGAATGTCACCAGGAAATAGTATGCTAATGAAAATGCTACTACATCATATGTATGGAAAGTCGCCACATTCTCCACGATCATGTCCATGCTCAATATTCCCGAAATTATTGGGTAAATAACCACAATATATTTCAAATTGACCACTTGTGAGTTTTAGCCTATAAGGAAGTTGGAGCTGTAGACATCGATATTTAGCAGATTTGCTAGCTAAAATGCGGTTGTAGTGCATTTACGAACGTATAAAATCAAATTCACTATACTTTCTATCCACAAGAACCTTTATTGCTATTCTATATCTGCTTAATCTGGTTGTTTACGGCTCCAACTTACTTATAGCCAGAAACTCGCAAGTGGTCAATTGGCCTCCTGGATCGAACTTCATAGGACCATCATATCCCAAATGTTGATATAATCTACTATACCCTATTCCAAGTAAGTAGGCACAAACTCTTAAATATTAACCCCTTCTGTACCGGCAATGTGTTTTTCATTATATTCTAGCTATATTTAGAGGGTTTTGTGTATTTTAACGCCTTACGAGCGGGCCCGTTAGAAACTTCTACTACCCGCCAAGTGGGTGGTTTTACCCTAAACTACCTTGTTTCTGTGCTCTTTTTCATGCATAAACAAGAGCCAGATCGTAATACAATTATGTATCCCTGAAAGGGCGATAATTGAGCTTTCCAATGACACCAGAACCATCCTTCTACGACCACGCGTTCTCTTGCAACGATCGTGCAAGACGAAGGAAAAATCGCTAAAATACGGTAATTTCCTTACATAATTCCCTGTGTAGCGAGGCAGTGGGTGTGGGTGTGTGTGGAGGCGGGCCCAGTGCTGGCGCGGGAGCCGTGCCGAACGGTTAGAGCCGACCTACGCTCCTCCCACCGCTCGTCTCTCTCTCAGAGCCAATTATTGCTCAAAATTGCACACCGCCTTAAGTCGGTCCCCGCCACATAGTTCTTTCTTCTCTAGACCAACTTAAGTTGGGTCCCGCCAAACAAGGGTTAAGAAGGATCTGTGGTAGTCAAAAGGGTTATAGAGATAGTTCAAAGCTTGTTAATTACTGATGGCCCCTTTGAAAGTGAAGTATATCGTCAAATAGTAGCCAGAATAAAGTTAAAAGGACGTCGCCGGTCCAGAAGGGGTTAACCTCTATACCTCACAAATTACTAGAGTGATCTACTTCCTATTTATACCATTTAGGAAGGGTCAGCCAGGGAATATGTGTGGAAATTTACAGCCCATTTTCTCTAGCCATTGATTAGTTACAGAGGTTAGAGTTCACGATTTCTGAACTACTATTATGAAACAGGGTATAGTATCAATATCAACAACTAAAGAGCCACCATACATATATAACCCAATTTGATTATAGCTATTTTTAGACGATTCTGTGCAGTTTAAGAAGGATCTTTCGTTGTAAAAAGGGTTAAGTGTGATAGTGTTAAGCCTGTTAATTGCTGGAGGTCCCTTTTAAACTGAGTAAAATCGTCTAATGGTAGCCAGAATCAAGTAAAAAGGACAGGACCCGTACTGAAGGGGTTAAGAAGGATACGTGGTAGTAAAAAGGGTTAAATGCGATAGTCTGAAGCTTGTTAATTGCTGGAGGTCCATTACAAGCTGAATATGTTGGCATTATAGTAGCCAGAATACAGTAAAAAGTATGGCTTCGGTACTAAAAGGGGTAAATATTTGTAAACCAAGACATTAATATCCTTACAAATATAGTATAAGCTAAAGCAAATGGTCTATTGGTATCCAGAATATGATGTATGGTACGTCATCGTGCTGAAAGGGTTAACCCCTTCTGTACCTGCAAGGTCCTTTTCACTTTATTCTGGCTACTAATAGACGATTGTATTCAGTTTAAAATGGGCCTGCAGACACTAACAGACATCCAACTATCTCACTTAACCATTTCACTACCACATATCCTTCTTAAACTGCACAAACAACGCCTAAATTTAGCTAGAATATAATTAAGAAACGTCACCGGTACAGAACGGGTTAATGGTAATCGTACAAACTGCTAAAACCTATCATCCTCAACCCTTTCAGTACCGGTGCCGTCCTTTTAACTTTTTCTGGCTTCGGTTAGATGATTTTGTTCAGTTTATAAATGGCCTCCTACAATTAACAGGCTTCGAAATGTATGACTTAATCCTTTATACTACAACATATCCTTCTTAAACTGCACCAAATCTTCCAAATATAGCTTGAATAAAATATATGAGACGTCGCTGGTCCAGAAGGGGTTAAGGGGATATGGAACTGATAAAATATTGATGTATACTGTATTTGAGCAAACCTACCATGCATTTTACCCTATATAATACAGTATATACATTACGGTTGCCTTTGGTGTATTAAATAGTATTGTAATTTAGTTAAAATAGTATTTGAGAGCCTATCAACCCTTCTGGATTATTATGCCAGCACGCTGTAAGTCAAGAATATCGTCAGGACTGGAGCCACTTTTTGAGAACTCCAGTCCCTTCATAATGATTAAAAAGTATTGCAGATACTTAATACATCATTATAAACTTACCGCCATTTATGTGAATATTTATGAATATAACAATGCATTGGTTAACAGTTAAGAGTCGTATTCTGGTTGCATAAATAGTAAACCGTTGTATAAGTAAATGTTTTGTAATTAGTCAACGAATGTAATTGTAATAATTATAGTTATTTTCATTGTATTCATATATGCATATTTTAACAATATCATAATACTATAGTATGTTTCTTTTCAAATGACGGTAAATTGCAAAGTTCTCATCAGGATTGTTCAGTTATGTTGATGAATTTGTAGTGAAATATGGTGCTGATTATATAAACCTGGGTTTAATATGATGCAGAGACATAATAGCTTTATATATTTCCATTTGGTATCGATAAATTAGCTGCTAAGGGATTCAGTTTATTGTCAGCTGAAAACAGTATAAGTATACAATTCCCCACAGACCCTGACTATACACCCTTCACCAATCATCAGACAAAGCATATCATCAACAATCTCAAGCACTGACCCGCCTGTGGCCTAGACAACATAAGCAACATACACCTCAGACACCTGGGACCTCAAGGCATAAAAGCACTCACTAACATATCAAACTACAGTTATTCACACAACACAATACCAGGCATTTGGAAGCATGGTATCATCATCACATGCCCCAAACCCAAAAAAGACCCCACGCTACCCTCCTCGCACTGCCTCATCACACTCCTTTGAACCCCGTCCAAAGTCATGGAACGCCTAGTATTACAACTAATTACACCCGACCTACCCCTAGCTCCAACACAACATGGCTTTAGGCCACTGCACTCCACAAACACTCTTCTCACAGACCTTACACAAAGAGCTTTTGACGGCATCAACTCAGCTAGACCACCACACAGATCATTATTAGCCACACTCGACATTAGTAAAGCCTTCGATGCCATCCCCCGCCACAACCTAACAAACAAAATCTACAACACAAACATGCACAACAACACAAAAAGGTGGCTGGCCAACTTCCTAGCAGGCAGATGTGAACACGTATCTTTTGCCGGTCAGTCATCTAGAATCAGAAACTTTCCAAACGGAGTCCCACAAGGATCCGTCCTATCGCCCGCACTCTTCAATCTGTACATGCACGATATAACTACACCCAATACGCCCTAAATTTACTTTGCCTCCTATGCAGATGACATAACACTCACATGCACACACCATGACCCAAACAGAGCAACAGATCTCCTTCAACCCTATCTCAACACACTACAAGGCTGGTGCACTACAAACAGACTTAATCTAGCTCCAGCCAAATCCACCGCAACCCTGCTCACAAGCTGGACAGGAGAACACGAATACATCCCTCAACTCACCATAAACAACACACCCCTAACACATACACACACACCCAAAATCCTAGGAGTAACATATGATACCCATATGACATTCAAACAGCACACCTCAAATATTAAAAAGAAACTGACACCCAGACTTAACGCCCTCAGGTCACTTGCTCACACACAATATGGACACAACAAAGAAACCACCTCCACAGTATATAAACAATACATAAGATCAGTGATGGAATACGCAAGCCCAGCCTGGGCTTCTAACCTAGCTGAAACACATAAGACCTTACAGACTATTCAAAACAAAGCCCTAAAGATCATTACAGGCTGCACAGCTACTGCACCCACAGATCACCTACATCAAGAAA
>CM064573.1:33050141-33127641 GCA_032716605.1 Paralithodes platypus | reverse complement strand
GTTATACAATTCGGCGCTCACGGTGTAATGGAACGAACCACTAGACCATTTTTCAACCGGTAGCTCTCAACCAGCGCCTATTCGACCAGTATGTTTAGGATGTATTAGATTAAGTTATGTTAAAAACAAATTTTGGTACGCATTTTATTGGTACTGGTTGAGACCTACAAGATATTACGGTCAATTACTGGTTGAGATATGCTGGTTGAACTGGTATACTGGTTGAGATGTAGCGGTTGAAATGGTCTACTGGTTGAACAGGTATATTGGTTGAGATGTAGCGGTTGAAATGGTAAACTGGTTGAACTGGTATACTGGTTGAGATGTAGCGGTTGAAATGGTCTACTGGTTGAATTGTTATATTGGTTGAGATGTAGCAGTTGAAGTTGAAATGGTCTACTGGTTGAACTGGTATACTGGTTGAGATGTAGAGGTTGAAATGGTCTACTGGTTGAACTGGTATATTGGTTGAGATGTAGCGGTTGAAATGGTCTACTGGTTGAACTGGTATACTGGTTGAGATGTAGCGGTTGAAATGGTCTACTGGTTTAACTGGTATATTGGTTGAGATGTAGCGGTTGAAATGGTCTACTGGTTGAACAGGTATACTGGTTGAGATGTAGCGGTTGAAATGGTCTACTGGTTGAACTGGTATACTGGTTGAGATGTAGCGGTTGAAATGGTCTACTGGTTGAACTGGTATATTGGTTGAGATGTAGCGGTTGAAATGGTCTACTGGTTGAACTGGTATACTGGTTGAGATGTAGCGGTTGAAATGGTCTACTGGTTGAACTGGTATATTGGTTGAGATGTAGCGGTTGAAATGGTATACTGGTTGAACTGGTATACTGGTTGTGATGTAGCGGTTGAAATGGTCTACTGGTTGAACTGGTATATTGGTTGAGATGTAGCAGTTGAAATGGTCTACTGGTTGAACTGGTATATTGGTTGAGATGTAGCGGTTGAAATGGTCTACTGGTTGAACTGGTATACTGGTTGAGATGTAGCGGTTGAAATGGTCTACTGGTTGAACTGGTATATTGGTTGAGATGTAGCGGTTGAAATGGTCTACTGGTTGAACTGGTATACTGGTTGAGATGTAGCGGTTGAAATGGTCTACTGGTTGAACTGGTATACTGGTTGAGATGTAGCGGTTGAAATGGTCTACTGGTTGAACTGGTATATTGGTTGAGATGTAGTGGTTGAAATGGTCTACTGGTTGAACTGGTATACTGGTTGAGATGTAGCGGTTGAAATGGTCTACTGGTTGAACTGGTATACTGGTTGAGATGTAGCGGTTGAAATGGTCTACTGGTTGAGATGTAGTGGTTGAAATGGTCTACTGGTTGAAATGGTTTACTGGTTGAGATCTAGTGGTTGAAACAGTCTACTGGTTGAAATGGTGTACTGGTTGACAAAATAAATACTTAAATATAATAACGTCATGTTCAAGAGCTTACTTAATTGGAATAGGGTATAGTTTAATGTTACAGTGGTTTAGATTAGGACAGTTAATACAATTGAGGTTAGGTTACAAACAGGTAGAGGGAATTTATCTCAAACACCTTCGTATCTATTCCAGGGAGATGCTCTAGTTTAAATTAGATCAGGTTAACACTGGATTTTCCGTCGTATTGCGAGTTATTGTGATAATGTTTTGTGGATTAAATATTGTTCACGATTATGCTTTCTTTTTCCCCTTTCAAGCAATATATTTGTCCCATATATATACTGGTATATATATATATATATATATATACCGGTATATATATATAACTATAAAGACAATATTGCCCACCCAGACCCTCTTCAAGCTAAATTTGTAGACTTTTCGATCACAAAGACTGTCCCGGCCGAAGGCCGCTTTCTTTTCGGTTACAGGGCTTGCTGTCGTTCGCCATGAATATATCAACACCTGACTGGCGTGAAGTGTGTTATTATCGCTAAACTGATGTGGTGAACCGTCTTAAAATGTCCAAAGTAATGGAACGAAACAAGGGGGTCCAAAAAGATCTCCCTCGGGACAAACAGGGTAAGTTAGACTAGGCTAAGTTCGGCTAAACTAGGTTACGCACACGCACATACACACACACGCACAAACATACACAGTACTGGTGCCCTCCTTTTAACTATATTTTGGCTGCTATTAGATTGTTCTATTCAGTTTAAAAAGGGCCTCCAGCAATGAGCCGGCTTCGAACTATCTCACTTAACCCTCTTTACTACTTCAGATCCTTCTTAAACTGCACACAATTGTCTAATATTGCAAGAATTAAAAAAACCGACTTCGCCGGTACAGAAGGGGTCAAGTGGACAGGCAGAGGTTTATGCAGAATATATTACATACACATGAGATTAGATTAGGTCACGCTGTTGAACTCAAGCTTGAAGAAACACTCAATCAAGCTTTAAAAAATACACAAAAGGCCTCCATTCAATATGAATTTGTACTTTTTTCGATCATGAAAGGATAAACTGGCATTAGCATTAATTAAGAATACCCTTCTGTTAAATTAATTCCCTACGAATTCATCGACACTTATATTGGTAAGCAACTGAACAATATTATTTATCTTTCATAGAAAATAACCACTGCAAAAAAGTCGACAGTCATCATCCCACTCCCTTTCTTAATCCCTTCTGAGCCGGCGACGTCTTTTTACCTTTATTCTAGCCATATTTAGACGATTTGTGCAATTTGAGAAGGATCTGTAGTGGTGAACAGGTGAAGTGAGATAGTTTGAAGCCTGTTATTTGATGGAGGCCCTATTAAAGTTATATATAATCGTCTAATAGGGACCAGAACACGATGAAAAGGACGTCACCGATACTGTAGGGGTTAATAAATAATTGTTCTCGACTCGTTCTTCTAGATTGTTCTTCTATCTCGACTCATGAAAGAATTCTACCCTCAAATTTTATGTGATTTTTTTTTTTTTTTTTTTTTTTTCAAATAATAAACTGAGGAACTGGTTTAGGTTCAAAGATAGGATCCCACAAAGTGTGCAATCGTCAGTTGTGTACATTTTCAGAAATAAGTTTCTACACCCCCTTTGCTACTCCCTTCCACATTTAATGATGATTCGTGAACATTTCGAATCTCTCGCACAAAGATATATAAAGCAAATCGAACTCGCCAGACTCCACGTTGGTGTAAGAAGGTTGGTTGATGTATGATGGCTACTGTCTGCACAACATGTAATGCTAAAAAAAAAATCTTCTGAGGTTCTATACTGTTACCTATTTTGCATTAGTATACACAATACATGTAATGATTATGGTAATGATTAATACAATCAAATATGTATATTAATGGCTGTACTGCAAACTATTATTACATCTCGCACACTCAATGACCACTCACGTCCCTCGTTACAGATATAAGTCCCATTCATTCATACAGACTTACACTACTAGAGCAACACTGCCACCTTTGGTCAGGGGGTAGGGTAGGGAAGTACAATTGGCCAACCTAGTCCTGCGCAAAAATGTTGTGGTGTGTTGAGGTGTCTGGCATTGCATCCGTAGTAAACAACGTAGTTTTATGAATGAATCCCTCAAATCCCATAGCGTGTGAAAGACGGAACGTGATTGGGTGAGACGAGAAATATTAGGAAACTCTATTTTCTTCATTATTTGCATTACTGGGGGGTTAGTAGACGTTCCTGAATGATGTAAGATAATAAATGGATATGAAATGAAGATGCTTACAGTTAGTATTAACCCTTCCAGCCCGGGCAGCATTTTAAAATGACACCGCGAAAGAAGGGCAGGAGCCCGGGTGTCCTTATAAAATCCCTGTGCTTGAAAGCGTGCTTCAAAATTCGCGCGGCCAAATTTTACTTTGCAGAGGCGATCGCAGCGCCACCAAGCCTCAACTACTACCGTTATCAGTTCCTACGTGGCCGCCATAGCGAGTTATACTGAAAAAATTAATTCCGACGCGTCCGATTCGGTGCAACCTCCCGCGCGCCCCACTGCTACCCCGCTCGCAACTTCGACGCCTGTTGCAACCGAGAAGAAAGCTCAATGAAAGAAAGTGAAGCGTTTGTTGAGTGATAGTGCTATACAGCGAGAACTTTTTTATATTGAAGAGAGCAGTGGCGAAAGCTTGGTGGACAAAGAACAATATATAAGTGCAAGCGAAGATGACGATTTCGTTGGCTTTGGAGACGACGATAATGTTGATTTATTTGAGGGGGGAGACAGTAGTGATGATCCTGATGTGGAAGTGTTTCAGGAAGGTGCTATTGAACTTCCAAGTGTGCTAGAACCTAGGCCTACCCCCTCGCCATCTTTGCTAGGTCAGCCTAGGCCTAGCCCTAGCCCAGGACCTTCCCCTTTGCCTGCCCGTACGCCCTTGAAAGTGGGCAAATATTTTTTATAAACAATCTTTGGTGAAAAGTGCAGCTAAAAAAAGCATGCAGGGCAGCAGCAGAAAAGGCTAGGGAAGCGGAAGACAGTGATAGTGACGCCGACCCTGGTCTAGCAACCACCAGCATTCCTTTGTCCCGACGCCTTGACCCGGGACGCCGCGTGGGTCACCCACAGCCCTCGGCTTCATCTCTCCTTCAGGATGAGCAAAGGGCCTCTTCAAGTGGTATTAGTAGTGTGCCACAGCCCTCAACACACCGCAGAGCATTACTTGATGCGGAGAAGCCCTCGGCTCGCCGCAAAAGGAGCCCAACTCCCGAGGCCGAGGCTCCCATTGTTGAACTTCCCGCAGTCTCCCGCGCCCCACGCCGCCGATGCCCGGTCACTTCTTCACCCAAATTGTCTCCTGAAGAGGATGCTGACGACCCCAACATTGTCCCAGATGACCTGACGTCGCCTGAGGAGGAAGAGGAACAGGAATAGGAAGAGGAAGAGGAAGAGGAAGTCCCGACAAGACGAGATAGAGGGCGAGGTCGTGGACGTGGTCAGTCTGCCGACGCCGCTGCCCCTGGGTGTGGGCGTGGGCGTGCAGGGCATCCGCGTGGCCAAGGGCGTGTGCCAGGGCATCCAGGGCGTGTGCCTGCTGCACCTGCACGTGCTCGAGCATCAGCATCCGACCTGTTTGTGTGGAGAGATGGGGCTGATTTTGAGCCAGATTGTCCTGCCTTTGACGAGGTACAGATGAGTTCCGGGGTGTCACCAACATTTCCCTGTGGCCCAGATGCTACCCCCAGTGAACTTTTCTGTGGCTTCTATGACAATGAAGTCATGGAATACCTCGTTGAGGAGACCAACAACCATCATGAGATCTGTGCCAACTTTCTTGGGAGGAAGACCAGTGCCAAGATGGTGGCATGGAGAGCTGTCACTTTGGCAGAACAATATGTGTTCTTGGCACTCACAATGCTGATGACACATATCAGGAAACACGCTCTGGCAGACTACTGGATCACTGGCGACCTCATAACGACTCCAGCATTTGGCAAGTACATGTCCAGGGACAGGTACTTCGACATCCTCTCCTATCTCCACCTGCCAAACAACATGGCAGTCTACCTTCCCGACTCATAATGGAAGATCAGGAAGCTGTATGACATGATACGTCATCGGTTCACCACCTACCTGATTCCTTTCCAGAAGATGTGCCTCGACGAGTCTCTGCTCCTGTTCCGTGGTAGGCTGCACTTCCGACAGTATATCCCGTCCAAGAGACACCGCTTCGGCATCAAGCTTTTCGTCCTCTGCGACTGTTTGACGGGGTATGTGCTGGACTTTGTGGTGTACAGCGGCAAGGGTGGAGAAATTGTGACTGACCCCCTCATTGGTTTTGGTGGCGCTGTAGTGAAGAAGATGATGGAGAGGCACTTCAATCAAAACCACATCCTCTACTCAGATAATTACTACACGTCACCTATCCTGACCAAGTACCTCTCTGACCGCAGGACCGGAACTGTCGGCACAGTCAAGGGCAAGAGGAAGGGCATGCCTGGCTACCCAACCAAGACGAAGAAGACGGACATCTTTCACAAGAAGAGTGGCCCCATCCCTCCATCTACTGGCATGACCAGCGGAAGGTCAACCTCCTCAGCACATGCCACAAGGCCCAGATGGTCGCCACAGGGAAGGTGGACCGAAGAACCAAGAACCCCGTCCGGAAACCAGCTGCTGTCCTGGATTACAACATCAACATGCGCCTCGTTGACAAGTCCGACATGCAGATGGGCTTCATCGACTGCCTGCGAACATCTTGCAGGTGGTACAAGAAGTTTATCCTGCATACGGTAGATATGTCGGTCCTCAATACTTACAACATCTACCGTCTGAGGACTCCAGGAGCCAAGAAGTACAAGTCCCTGCGGAAGTTCCACTAGCAGGTGATACTTGAGCTCCTGGCTAAGCATGCGGAACCTGGGAGACCACTACAAGGACCAGGCCAGCTGGACAGAACGGGGTGTGAGCGACTTCTTCAGGAGGCACCAGCTCAACCCCCTTCCTTTCAAAGCACCAGGTAGTGCAGTTAGGACTCAGTAGAGGTGCTATGTGTGCAGCCACACAACTCGCAGACCCCGCAAAGTGAGCAAAACCACATGGGAATGCCTCGAGTGTGAAATGGCACTGTGTGCTAGACAGTGCTTCAATGAGTTTCACACTCTCCAACAATTTTGAAGTGCCCGTGACAATAACAGTGAAAGTGACACTATAATAATAATAAAACTAAGTATAAATGACAGAGACACACATAAGTAATAATAAGTGCCTTCATAACAATATGAACAAGTGAAAGTGACACTATATATATATTATTAGCTTACCTAAAAATACATAAAAGGGAAAATGACAATATCAACTATCAAAGTCCAGTGAAAGTGACACTAAACAAGTGAAAGTGACACTATATATATTATTAGCTTACCTAACAATACATATAAGTGAAAATTACACAATCAACTATCAAAGTCCAGTGAAAGTGACACTATAATCATAATAATAATAATAAAACTAAGTAATAAGTGACAGAGACACAAATAACTTCATGTAAATAACTTTATTGAGTGAAAATAACATAATAACTATAATAAATGACATAATAAACAATAAAACACTATCAAATCGCTTCCCGGCATAATTGCGGGTGGAGCGACGAGTGCAACTGGGCGTCGTAGCCGGGGCCGCGGTTGAGTGTTCGGACGCGCCGAGGTAAATACAAGGCAAAAGTTACCTCCACTTCCATCACCATCACTCCGGAACCAGTTGAGCTAGAGAGCTCCAATCAACACCATTCTACACGGCAAGGTAAGGCGCACATTTCTATATATCTTTCAGTTAATGTAGGTAATATATTAAGTGACATTAGCCTTAGTTTACTTTTGTTGATTTTCAGCCAGATCGCCTGGATACGACCTCCGTCCTTTGGAAAGGCAGCCCGGGCCCCGAGGGTTAATTAATACATAACCTATTCTTACTCACATTTTTAGGTATGGCAGAAAAGGTGAGTGTCGGTGTCAGGTGGCTTGGGCTTCGTTTCACTTTAATGGAGAGAGCACGGCTGGTATTAATGACTCACAGGTGAATGGTTGTATTTAGGATGCCTGCATATTGATTGTTTGGCATATAACTATTAAGGACAGTAACATTTAAAACATTTTATAACATGAAGTTTGTAGTGTAAATGTTTGAACTTGCTTTTATATGAAAATTATACTTTAAGAGTTATGTGGTGGCTATTTATTACAGAGTTCTTATTCTCTTGGAAACCAAGACTCAAAAAGCGTCCTGGTAATGAATGGCTTTAATTCTCCTCATAATGTGAGAGATCCTTCTTAATCTTTTCAAATAGAGTATGTAAATATGTGTGTATATCCTAGCAATCGTTACACACTTTTATTCAACCAGTCAGTTAAATAATTAACTGAAATTCTAATTAACCCTTTGATCCTTAGAGGTCCTTTCTAATGTTAGCAAGAACACTTAGCAGTAAGGGCCCCCACCCACCTAACGGCCAAACCTATCCGGCGGACGTATTGAGGGCGTGGTTTATCGTACCTGCGTGTGTGTGGGGCTGTTTGCCACCAGGCCAGGCCTTCCAACCTCACCGGATTTGAGGCCCTTATCAGGCCCTGCCAGGCTTATCAACCTGCATGTGTGTGAGTTGAAGTGGATGGGGCCTTCAGGCCGGCTCAGTAGTGTACAGCTTAACTACAAATTATGCTATATTTTACACAACAACTGAGAATATATTAAGGTCAATGCAGATATTATTGATGAGTAACAGTGGCATTTGTCTTGGTGGTGTAATGGTTAAGGTGTATACAAATCTGATAACCCGGGTTCGAATCCTGATGGATCACATATATGCTTTCATTAATTTCATTGGAGGTGTTTGGTGTTGTGGTGAAATTAATAAAAAATAGATTATAACCACTACTTTACTATAATGCATATATTGATTAAATAAAGACTGACATTTCAGTTGTTGTTTTGCCATAACTTCATGTACTTTTTCCGAAGGACATTCCAGATGGTGTGACATGTTTCTGATATTATTTTCCCTAGTGCCTGAGGAAATATTATCACGCTGAATTTCAATTCCTCATAGCTCCTTCCAGTTATCAGGAATCTTAACGTGGCTGCTAACCACTCACAGAGTGCAATTGATGGTCTCATTAATGTTTCCTCTTTTTAGAAAAATTAGGTTACCCTTCCAAGTAATTCGAAAATGTAGCTTCACTCATTCTCGGGTAATTGTACCAGTCATCTGGCTCCCCTGTCAATTAATTTATATGCACAGTATGCAACATATTTTGTGTGTGTGAGTCAGGTTTTCCTTCAACCCCTCCTCTGTTTATGCATAATCTTTATCTTTAATTCGACACATACTACATAACACATAGCCAATGTCTGCAGCTCTGTGTCTCGGACGATCACAGTCATATCTCGACGACAGCTGGAGCAGGACTGACTCTTTTTACACAGGCCGCCTGAACAGTGTGTGCGCTTGTTCGGTCCTTGAAGCTCCGCCCCCATGCAGGTGACCGGAAGGCCAAACCCTACGTGTATGGGGGCCTTAACATTAATAACAAGACAAAAATGTCGTTGTCTGATTGAAGGGTTAAAGATAGTCAAAATATATTGGTTGTAGCTGGAATTACAAAGTAAACATCGGGTTCAAAAGGGTTGACTTATTGTGTTTAACCTTCTTACTATGATAGACGTTTCGTAACCTGAATAAAGTCGCCTAATGTTTGTCATACTAAAATCGTTATATTATTATGCAGTGCGTCAATATATTAATAAGTATGAACACATTAATGCAGAAAAATTATTAGAACAATGACGGTTAAAGGCCAGAAATATTTGTGTGTTTTTAGTGTATGTGCATTTTGCAGACTACTATCACCTCTAGTTGCAATAAAAACATGTTTGCATAGTAGTTAAGTGCATACGATGGCGTATAGTAAATACAGTATATCATGAAAATAATATATTTAATTGTTACGCTTCCTAACTCGAAATACCATTTATCTTTATTGCTTACATCACTTCAGACATTTCAGTCTTTTGCAAAGGCAATTAAATCGACTTCACCAAGCCCAAAGCCATAGAGTACATATGACCTAGAGTGAAAGAAGATGCCACAAATCTGTAAATAGGGATCCGCGCGTTCGAGAGATGGCAGCACGATCGCAAAGGACAATGGGAGGGGAGGGTCCCCACAAAGACATTATATTGACTATCCTTGTCCTTGGTCCTCATTAATTCGTAATAATCCCTACCTTGTACTAATAACGCTATTAATATTTTTTTTTTTTTTTTTTTTTTTTTTTAAGAGACAATGAACGGAGGAAGGAAAAACACAGATAAAACAAAAAGGTCCATGTGCCTAAAGGCATCCTCCATTCATAAAATGTTTGTAACAACTGGATTTAAACATTTGTAGATTGTAAGTTTGTGGAAAGTAATTCGAGGGAAGTGAATTCCAAAGAGTAGTAGCTCTGAGGATAAATGAATTCTGATAAGCAGAAGTTCTGCATTGTGGAGGAGAAAGTGTAAATTCATGGGCGCTCTCAGCCGCCCTAGTTCTACGGGGAAAGATGTGGAGAGGCGGCACAATTGAAGCAAGTTCCTCGGAACAATTGCTGTGAAAATATCTGTAGAAAAATGCAAGGGAAGCAACGTTTCTTCGTATGGATAATGTAGGAAGGTCCTGTGTGATTGCAGGGTTATTGATTTATCTAATAGATTTATTTTGAATTTTGTCCAACTGCCTCAATGCAACCACTCCACTTCCACCCCACAGAGGTGAACAGTAATCCATCTGAGAACGCACATGACTTTTATATATCACGGCCAACTGCTCGTCAGTGAAGAATTCTCGAACTCTGTACAGGAGTCCCAGTTTTTTAGAGGCATTCTTAGCAATGCTTCTAACATAATGTGTCCAGCTCAAGTTAGTAGTTAATGTTACACCGAGAATGTCAATACTAGGGGAAGTGGGAATATTTACATCATTAAAAAATAAATGGGAGTCAGTGAGATTCTGTCGGTTAGAAAATTGAATGTACTTGGTTTTCTGTGCATTAAAGGAAACTAGATTCTTTTGTCCCCATCCATTAATTCTAGAAAGGTCCTGGTTCAGAGAAATTGCAGTGTTTATTTTTGAATTTATAAGATCGGGTTGGGTGAAAGAATTGGTAAATGTGAAGGAACTGTGGAGTGTTGAGTCATCTGCGTAGGAATGTATTGGATTATGAGTGGTAGATATGAGATCATTGATATGAATGAGGAACAGAATTGGGGCCAAAACTGATCCCTGGGGAACACCAGCATTTATTGAGTGAAATTGAGAATAAAGGCCATCTACCATTACACGTATTTTTCTGTTATGAAGATAAGAAGAAATTAGTGGAACTAATGATGCAAGGCCGTAGTATGACATCTTCGACAATAAGGATTGATGCCAGACTCTATCAAATGCCTTTGATATATCCAGTGCTATTGTATGTGTTTCACCATGTTGGTCTGTAGCTTGGTTGATTTGATGCGTAAGAAGGCAAAGCATGTCTGCAGTTGATCGACATCGTCTAAAACCATATTGCCTATCACTGATTAATTTATTATTCTCAAGATGCTTAATTATGTGATTATTTAATATAATTTCAAAGACTTTACCAAGAGTGGAAGTTATAGCTATTGGTCTGTAGTTTGATGGATCTGAAGAGGCACCTTTTTTAGGAACTTGATGGATGTTTGCTTCTTTCCAGGGTACTGGGAAGCATGAGGTATGAGTACACAGACATTATCCAGAGACTCTGCAGACATGACATAGTTAAATAGACATAAGTAGAGGCTACTGTAAAGGCCAGTCATCGTGTAATTGTCGTCATTATTAGGAGGTACACAAGCAAAACTCCTCCAACACCCGCCATTGTTGATGTGAGATTAGGGAGTTGCCTGCAACGTCAATGGTGGGACAAAATATCCCTAGATGTCATTAGTATAAATGTCCAGTTTTAGTGCTACTTGACAAATTAACATCTACATAACATGTACCATACTAACATATATTCAAAATGACAATTTAATTCTTGTTGTGTTGCTTGAAGGTATACAGCTTGCATCATATATGAGTAGCCTATGTTTTATAGTGTATATGTATACTTAATGTTTTCATCTTGCTTATATATATCTAATTTATACTAAGTAATTTACAAGTGTTTTTACCAACATTAATTAACTCTTAAATACGTTCCCTCTTTAATCTATTGCTCCCTCGTTTTGCGGATATTCCCTTAACTTTTGAAACACTGCAGCAAGCTAGCTGGCAGGCGCGCGCGGCGCACAGACTATCTATAATAAGGACAAGCCACTGAGGTGCTTTGGTTGTTGTACAGTACAAAAGTGCTGCCACCAAATCCCTAGGACGTGCGGCAAACTAACCGTGTGACGTCACGCTTTCGTGTCTAGGTTATATGTAGTCTATGTCCAAAACGAACCTTGCCCGTCCTTCCACACAGCCATATGGTTGTGGTGGTGGTGGAGCTGGTGGTGGTAGTGTGGGGAGGGCAAACCAGAAAATGGTCCAGTAAAGGGTTGCCACATTTAAATAACTGGAGCCATTTCATTACACAACATGCTTATAGGATTGTGATATATAGAATAGCAGGGCTTGATTATCAATACATTATTTAGTGGATACCGGATCACATTTGCTGAAAGAGAACAACAGAGGTTTCTATCAGTCATATGAACAACATTAGTTCGGGATTGGCGAACATTTCTCTGGTAACGTGCCGTGCATGGGTTTTGTGGAAAGGATGAGGATAGGATTGTTGTATTATATTGTATCATAACCACTTCAGATGACGCCCCCCAAAACACACACACACACACACACACACTAGGGACCTTCGATGTCATCACTTTCAATAGAATACTTAGCATACTCTACAGTCACTATATTAATTGTATATACAAATAATATATCCTACAATGTCGCCACCGTATTGTTTTTCCTTGTAACCAGTAGAAATTTAATGTTAGTACTTTTGTTTTAATTAGATATATATATTGTTAACAGGTAAATTGGGAACTTGATTATATTCCTTTAATCTCTGAATAATAGACGCCTAAGCCGAATGCAGTACTATAGAAGTAACTGCAACTATAAATACCGGGAAGTGGTAATCATAGTGAAGAGGTTTATTTAATGTCTATATTATTTCTCCTTTTACTATAGGTGTTTCTAAAACTTGAAGTAATATGTTGGCGGTAACTGAAAAACACACACACACACACACACATTATATATACTGTATATATATATATATATATATTTATATACAGCATAGACACACTGTAGGCTGCTGTAAGAGAGAAATTAGGTATTTATAATTGTTTATTGATAGGCCTAATAAGGAAGTATGGTTTAGTAGAGGGGTTATTCTGTTAAACTTGTCTTTATATTCCTATAAAGTGATATTGAACATAAGATAACTCATGATACCGGTACCCACTTGTTTTATGTTATCCATGTTGCGCCTCTTGCTTTCTCTCTCTCTCTCTCTCTCTCTCTCTCTCTCTCTCTCTCTCTCTCTCTCTCTCTCTCTCTCTCATATATATATATATATATATATACTGTATATATATATATATATATATATATATATATATATATCCACAAAGGAATGTGAAGACAAAAAACAGAAAGGCTGCTACTTGCTAAGAAAACGAAGAGGTAGAAGTAACTCAGTTGATTTTACTTCACATATTGAGCAATGGAGCGAAGTTGATTAGAGTATGATTGCGTGAATTAGTCCTAACGGATATTGAAAGATTATATAGTCTTACAATGAATATTAAAACTAGCTAGCCAGTTAAATAGTTAATTAACGTCCTGGTGGTGTAATGGTTAAAGTGGCAAAAATCTGTGTGTGATAACCCGGGTTCGAATCCCGGTGGATCATATATAGCCTACTTTAATTAATTTCATTAGGGGTGTTTGGTGTTGTGGTGAAATTAATAAAATATAGATTGTTATGAATCTTTTGAGTCCTAGAAGTCCTTCGGAAGTCGAGTATGGAAATGTTGTAGTTGTATTAACAAAATCAAATAATTGTCGTCTGATTAGCTGTATAAGGGTTTAAATGTATAAGTTCGACTAAATAAGTTATCCTTTTGTAGGGCTGCAACCGAGACGCCAATACATATTTAATGTGTTGGATGTTTATGTTTCATATATTATGTGTAACATACTACAGAACATACATATAGACTTAAAAGATTTCTTTTAAATGAAACCCAAATAAAACAAGCATAAAACACCAACAATATCATCACCATAATAAAACCGCACTAGTTGCATCCCTACACTGGATGGTGTTTATCAAAGGTATGTTTTCCCCTTCCATTTTCTGGAATCCTGGAGGTGTAAAGGTGGAGCAGGGATGAGCTAGGGTTGGAAGAAGGTATTCTAAATTTGGCGAAAGCTATTGTATGTTTGGGGAGCTAGTATTGTTTATAATTATGAATAGGTATTGTGAATGATATAAGCATGCACATTGAATATTTGCTACCTATTTTACCAAAGGGTTTCTTATTGAATAATAATACATGCTGGTATGGTTTACAAACGCTAATGTAGCAGGTAGTTGGTAATGCTATACAAAATTCTTAATACGGTGATCTAAGTCATGTTAGGGGTTGGAGTGACGCTGACCTGTTGGTATTTGTCTATTGAGCGCCCTACCATCGGCGACAAGGAGTTTTCCATACCATTCGAGAGCGAGAGAGAGAGAGAGAATTAGCACGGGGAATCTTGAAACGTGTACCGATATAATCACTTGATATGTGTGCACAAAGTTACAAAGGAGTACAAAGGAGTACAAAGGAGTACACAGGAAATCAAGCAACAACAGATCTAGTGACCCTTCTAGGTTGCTTGTCCTCCAAAACACTGAGGATCAAGTGTCCAAACAGTGGTTTAGAGTGGGTAAGGGAACATTGGAAAGGGAATTACTGCCCTGGAACTAATGTCCGTGGCAGGATTAGGAAGTTAGTAGGGGACAGATGGGTTAGTAACTGAGGGGGGGATAAAATAAAGTTATTCATTTACAAACGCAGTCAGTCGCGGGTTTGATGCGAGATATTTGTCTAGGCGGAGTTTAAATGAATCAACGGTGATGCAGTCTATAACGTTTCGGGGAAGCCCATTCCACAAGTTGACAACTCGATTGAAGAAGAAATTCTTAGATTCGTGTGAGTTAAAAGATTTACCAATAATTTTGCAACCGTTTCCCCACGTGTAATTAGATTGATCGATAGTGAAGTACTTACTAGAGTTCATATTGTCGATGCCTTTGATGATTTTGAACACTTGAATTAAGTCACCTCTTAATCTGCGCTGGGTTAAAGGAAATAGATTTAATTCTCTAAGACGCTCTTCGTATGGTTTGTTCTTTAGGCTAGGTATCATTTTGGTAACTCTACGTTGAACTCGTTCTAGCTTGTTTATGTCTTTTTGGTAATAAGGGCACCAGGATTGAACGCAGTATTCCAGAAGAGGGCGGACTAAGGAATTGTAAAGGGTTAGGATAACTTCTTTGGATTTATGCTCAAATGACCTGCCTATAAAGCCAATTATTTTGTTTGCCTTCTTAACAACTTCTGAACATTGTTGACTCGGTTTTAGGTTACTCGATATTGTTACTCCCAGATCGGTTTCTCTGTTTACATTCTTAAGCTGAGTGCCATTCATCGAATAGTTTGCTTTCTCATTTAGGTATCCGATATGTAGTACTTTACATTTATCCGCATTGAAACTCATTTGCCAAATTTGGGCCCAACATGACAATTTATCTAGATTGTGTTGCATATCGTCAACTTGTTCTTTTGAGAGTACGCTATTTGCAATTTTTGTATCGTCAGCAAATTTTGAGATTGTACAGACGAGACCCTCATCTATGTCGTTGATGTAAATTAGAAAGATAATTGGTCCTAGCACCGATCCCTGGGGTACCCCGCTACTTACATTGGTCCATTTAGATGCCTTACCGTTTATGACTACTCTTTGCTTTCTGTCGCTGAGCCAATTTTCTATCCATTTCAACACACCGTCTTGTATTCCATGCGCTTTTAGTTTTATCAGTAAACGTTTGTGGGGAACTTTGTCAAAGGCCTTTTGAAAATCAAGGTATATAATATCTACAGCTTTACTCTCATCGTAGAGGTTGAGGATATCGTGGAAGAAGTCTAAGAGGTTTGTTAAACAGGAACGTTTTTTACGAAAGCCGTGTTGAGTATCTTTAAGTATGTTATTTTCCTCTAAGTGATTTACGAGTCTGTCTCGTATGACCGTTTCTAGCATTTTACATACAACTGAGGTTAAGCTAATTGGACGATAGTTAGTGGGTAGGGATTTGCTGCCTTTTTTGAATATCGGTGTTACGTTGGCTAGCTTCCACTGATCGGGCATAGTTCCAGACTGCAAGGATTTATTGAATAGTAATGTCAGTGGTTTGGAGAGCTCATCCTTAGCTTCCTTTAGAACTCTAGGCGAGATTGTATCAGGTCCAGGCGTTTTATTTACCTTGAGTTTATCTAAACAATTCAATACTTCTCTTCTCTTCTCTATTACGCAATGCATAATAGGATAACCCCTCAAGTAATATGCATATCCTAATTATCGGTAACTGTTTATTAAGATCTTAAGCTCTAGCAAACTTTATCTACATTTATGTGTTCCCAGTTATCGCCAACATATGCCATTTAGTTTCAAAAGGATCTCTTTTAACATGAGTATTATAATACTCAATAACCCTCTTCAAGACTATGATCACCTATTTATTGTTCCAGTTGCTTTATTGTATTGCATTAAGCTTAGGAAAGGCCTCTAATAGTCATAAGACAACAGAAAATTTTAAGGATTCTTATTTTTGTATTATCAATATAAATATAAACAAAGTATGAATCGAATGTCTATTTTTACCGTGTGTTAGGAAATGCTATGTAGTAACAATATTACAGTATATTGACCTCCAAGCGGCAGAGTGTATTTGGTTTCTTCTTATCTGAAGTTATGCTGTTCCATACTATGTTATAATCCTATACATTATTTGTTCACTATAAGCCGATCACATTGTTGTCTGGTACTCCAATTCAATTAATGCTGTTGTTTATGGGTTTGATTGATTCAACCTGTCTTGTTATCACCAAATTAGTACCGGAATGCAGTAAACTCCCTGGTTGGTAAAAATAATATATAAACTGTAAATCCCTGCAATTCTATATAATATATTAATGTTATTACATTATGCAATGCAATGGTGGCAATTACCTAAAAGTAGCAACTAGTCATTCAACAATGTGCCAGTTTATCCCCTGCACTCGCTCGCACCACGACCTCCACAACCATGGGTGTGTGGAAGGACGAAAGGGGCTCATTTTGGGTTTGGTATAAATTTTGCAATTTATGGGCCTATTAAAAAAAGACTGTAACAAGTACGGCACGGTACGGTATAGCGAATTAGTTAGCATGACAATCCATTAGATATTTCTTAAAATCTTCTGGTAATTGCTAGGATTGCTCAATTGTCATTGGCGTCATCCTATTGCATAGTTTAAGAAGGACCTCTCATACACAGAGGAAAAAACCCATACTTTACCGGGGAGCTTTTGTTATAGGCTATTTGCAATCTTTATAAAAATAAAACTTAAGACGGTAATTAAGATATTTCAAAAACTATACATTCATACAGGCATAAGTTCATATTTCAATACTATGGGTAATAAGTCCGTACAATAAAATATTACTAAGCAGTTTACTTTCTACAGACATTGTAAGCTAAATTATTGTAATCAGTTTACAGGCATCTTGAAAACAACCATTCACTTGTTAGTTAATTGTAGTCCCACCGCACCGTCTCGATTGAAATTATTCGAATTCTATCCCTCCTGCCGCCACCACACTAACCTTCTTGCTATGTTTATTTATATAGTTATGAATAGTTATGTGTTGATGTTAATTAGAAACTTCTGTATTTTATTTTCCTTAATACTCAACGACTATTTGGAAATTATATTAACCTGCAATAATGCAAAAATTTAAGAAAATTTAGCTTCACGATATTCCTCACATCGACCAATCATGTCCCTCCTTTCACACACCTTTCGGTTTGAGGGATTCATTCATATAGTAGGGTCATTTGCTTGGAGTCTATGACCATTTTGTTCCTACCTTTTTCTCTCGATGGATTTGACAACCTGAACCATTTTAAAGGAAAATTAGCTCCTTTGCCCCTCTGAAAAATGACGGCTAACTCTGCTAGAGCCCAATATTCAAAATGGCCGCCAACGCCATCTTGAAAAACATGAAATGTAATATCTCTGGCATCAGATGAGCTACAAGGACGAATGAGGTGTCCTTTTTCACTAATTCTGGCATTACAAATCCACTGGAATGGTTATTGTATTGTATTGTATTGTATATTGTATTGTTATTGTATTGTATTATACTAATTGTACATACTAATCTGCCACTTCACTGTCACTACATGATTCACTGTATGAGCCACTATCAGAATCACTGTCCTCACTTTCGCTGCTATCATCACTGTTGTTCTCTGCCTGCGGATTTGTAGGTAGTGGTATGGATGGGGGTAGTGGGGGCGGGGTTGAACGGACAGGCAGACATAGACCATTTACAAGATGCCATCCATGGCCGATCGGTGAGGGGTGACTTTGGAGCTGGTAATGCTTTTGCAAATATGCAAGATAGTTTGCACGCTCCAAGTGTGGACGGAGACTGTCCAAGTCAGGCACAAGTCGGATAGTGCTTTTTTTCTTCTGAGCTCTCCACTTCGCTGCCCTCGCATCTCCCAGGGTCTTGCTTTTGGTATCACCATAGACGTATCGAATGACAAACCGCTCCAATTCACTGATGACCTGTTCTGTGACTAGGAGCTGTGTACCACATGCTGCTAGCAGGTCGTGTGCCTCTTTAGACTTCTCCAGACGATCGGCGATGAACTTCTTGCTTGCTCCATAGAAGCCAGAGTTGTGGTCACACCCAATGAGGACATGAAGTGGTATGATGGATGCAGCCATTGCCTCACTGCACAAACATCAGGCATCGATAAGCTGACGTTTGCGTTTCACACACAGGATTCCTGTTGTCTTCTGAGCAACATATGCTGCTTGCACGTAGTTGTCTGTGTCCTCTGTATCAAGAACGACAGCTGCTGTGTAGCTGTCTGACCGGAGCACACTATATATTATGGTGAGCATTGCCGTATCTGCCTCTGCATGGGAGCATGTGAGCTCTGGCACAAACTTGCCTGTGGTGAGATTCTTTGCAGTGCTGCCAACTACACAGTAGATGATCTCGGTGCTAGTTGTTGCTGCTGTTCTCTGGAATTCCGTTTGAAGAAATACCTGAAGGCGGATTTTGTTCTCAGGTTTACCCAGGAGAGCATGGAAAACTTTACTAGAATGAAATTTATCTTCTGTCTTCATGAAGACATTGCTGATTGGCAGGTTTGTTTGGCGCAGTATTCTCTCACTGTCCTTGATCGTGTAATTCTGATCATATGAATCATTATAATCAGTATGCAACTGTGCCAAGTCTATTAGAAAGACCTGGTATTGTGAGTTTCACTTCGATATCCTTCTAATTGCACATGTCTACTTTTGCCGTACCTCTAAGCATTTTTGTTTCAATAAACTTTTGTGTAGAATGAGCCAATAGAGTGTTATCAGTTTCGGGTATGAAATTGATAGTGGCAACGTCGCATCATGGTGCAAGCGAGGGGAGGAAGTAATGTTGCTTGTGTCCGGGGGGGGTGGGGGGGGGGGGGGGATTTTGTTGGCACACAGAGTTTTTGTTTAATTACGTTACCATTGCAAGTTTAGTTGTGTTACAATATCGAGATATACTTTATTTTATCTGCCACGCTGTTTTAGCCAATATGTTAACACGGGAATATGTTATTATAAGTTATTCTTGTGAAGTGTCCTAGTGTTATCATATCGTGTGGTGATATATTGCAAGCATTTAGTTTTGAGGCCAGCTGCCGCTAGTGACGCGAGGCCTCGCCATTCTCTGCTAGGCGGCCAGACGCATAGGTGGTGCTCTCTCTCTCTCTCGTTGCCCACCAGTCTGCCCCTTGTGATGTCCTTGCTTGCACAGATTTTAATGTAACGTAATTAACAGAGAATCCTAGACATTCATTTATTATTTTGATTATTCTTTTCCTCTGATCAGCATTTATTATATTTCCATTTTTATCATATGTCCTGTACCTCCAGTGGCTTACTTCGGGATCCGTGATAGGGAGAGCTGGAGGCTTGCCGGGGTCCTTACCAATAGCACTGTTAATCCCATAGACATTCCACACACACACACACATCCATACCCCTACATATTTGTCCCAGTGTTTGTGCTTAGGACCCGATAATAACCTTGGCGATTCTGCCCCAGCGATTGTGTTTGTTCCTTGTCTCAGGTTTCGAACTGAGGCAACGGAGTGTTTAATATTAATTAGAAATCCAGCTTCAGTCTGCACCCCCCCCCCCCACCCCCCCATAGTTAAGTGAGTGTGGGAGGTGGACTCTCTTGAGTTCATTGTTTTGGGCGGTATCTCACTGGGGGAGAGCTCAGGTTGAAGTAGGATATATTGGTGTGATATTAGGTGTGGTCAGGGCAACCTGCTTCCACTAATATCACCCAAAGGTTAATAGTCATATTAGGACACTGCCTTGTATTGTTAGTTCATTATTATGTGCTTGATAATATATTATTATGTGCAACTCTCTTGGGTTGAGAGTGGATTACCGTTGGCTGGTTTGCGCACGGTTTAGTACTGTCGAGGGCGCGCATAGCCTGTTATGCTCGAAGTACATCTGCACTTTCTTGTTTCTTTGATGTCTGCTGGTAGCCTATGTATTTAACTGTTTTGATTATCCAACCCAGCATTGCTAATCCCGGTGTTGGGTTCGAGTTCTCGTAGCTAGTAGGTTACATGAATCTTTCTGTTCTACATATTATTCAGAATAGGAGCAGGGCAGGGTGCACCTTAAGCCCTGAGAAGAGCCTGGAAGAGTTTATTGTGCTCTTACCTGTTGCGTCGTGGTGTTGCTTGGTAGAGAGACAAGGTGCATTTGCTTTAGTAATTATTTTTGTATACAGTCTCTAAGCGACTGAGGTCCAGATTCGTAATAATATATATATACTGTATATATATAAATATATATACTGTATATATATATATATATATATATATATATATACTGTATATTGAGTATATATCACAAATACACGTGAGCCACTATACGTTTCTAATCTCTCAGTGGGGTTCGAGCCGCCGACCGTCAGGACGATAGCCGACGCTTTAATCAATTACACCACGGCAGACTGCCGTGGTGTAATTGATTAAAGCGTCGGCTATCGTCCTGACAGTCGGCGGTTCAAACCCCACTGAGAGATTAGAAACATATACTGTATATAGTCACGCTACCCTAATTAATAAGTAAATATAAACTCTGGCATTACTTATACATACCAAATTAGTTGATTACGCGCAAGGATTTTCACGGCAAACATTCCAGGCACGAATGTGTTAAGGGGGCCCAACTCGTTTTTTTTTCTCTTTTGTTTATCCCTTTCTCTTTGGCTTGTATCCAGTCGGCCCCATTCATCCCTCTATTTTAAGATGCTTACCCCCATCCAGGTGTCAATATTTTCCTGGCGAGTGGTAGCGAGCCAGCCTATAAATATTTTTGTTTTTACAGCAAGCTAAATTTGTACATTTTTCGATAGAAAATTTCTCCGGCGAAGCCGGATTTCTCCATACAATGCTGGCTCGCTATCGCTCGCCAAGAAGAAATCGACACCTGGATGGGGATAAACGTCTTAAAACAGCTGGCTGAATGGGGCCGAATGGATACAAGCCAGGGAAAGACGAAAAGGGAGAGAAATATAAAACAAACGGTGACCCCTCCTTATTATTATTTAGTTAATTTCGATTTCAACCCCTGCTGTACCAGCGACTTCCTTCTAACTATATTCTGGGTACTATTAGACAAACTGACTGTTTCAAAAGGGCCTCCAGCAATAAACCGGCTTCGAACTATCTCACTTAACCCTTTTTACTACAATAGAACCTTCTTAAACTGCACACCATCCTCTAAATATAGCTTGAATGAAATATAAAGACGTTGCCTTTCAAGATCCAAAACGCATTTCTGTGTTGTGGCTATTAGTTGACTATTTTACTCAGATTAGGAAGGATGTATGGAAGTCAGAGGGTGAATTGAGATGGTATTTACTCTTAGCATTCTCATAGATCCCTTTTAAACTGTATATAAGCGTCTAATGATAGTCAGAATAAACTGTCAAACTGCTTCACAATCTTCCTTGACTGTGATAGGTGTTTCCTGAACTGAATGAAGTAGTTTGAGGGTAGCTGAAATTCTATAAACCAGTCATTATTGATTTGTTTGCAGGGAATACTTAATTATTTTTCAACCTTCTTTTCATCAAACAACAATAGCTTCTTCCTGGTCTGAAAACAAAATGTCTTGTTAAGTGGGATGTAATTATTTGTCTAGACCTACTTCTCCTTCATGTTTAGCCCAATTAGTTTTGATATTTTAAGACGTTCGCCCCATTAGTTTGTCGACTATAAGACCTTTCGTCTAATTTCTTTATAATTATCAAGACCTTTCTATATTAAATCAAGACTATCTAAATAATTCTATTGGATCTTTGCGCGTGCTTGTCGATCTCTTTCGAAAGCGATGATTCACGTAACTTTTCTAAGAATGTGTATATCATATATAATAATTGCATAGAATATAATTATTATCAGTTTGATCCTTCTGATTATCGTCATGTTATGGAAGCTTTAACCTATTATGTACTGGTGAAATCCTATTCATTATAATATGGCTACTATTAGGCGATTGTATTCAGCTTAGGAAGGACGCCTACCAATTAAAGACTGCAGATTATCTCAACTTATCCTTTAGGCTACAACATATCCCTCTTAAACTGCATAAAACCGTCGAAATACAGCTAGAATATAATTGTAAAAGACATCGTCTGTACAGAGGGGGTTAACTTCTTCCAATGCATTATTAACCCTACTGTACCGGCGAAGTCTTTTAAAATGTTTTTCTAGTTATATTTAGACGATTTTGTGCAGTCTAAAAAGGATCTGTTGAAGTAAAAAAAAAGGTTAAGTGACAGTTCGAAGCCTGTTAATTGCTGGAGGCCTTTATTAAACTGAATAAAAGCGTGTAAATGTAGCTGAAATAAAATTAAATATGACGTCACTGGTACCGTAAGGGTTATGATATATGATGCCATGTTCACTATCGGACAAGAACTGATACGATCTTCTGTATCACAGTTCCCGTGCTAAATATTGAAGGAGAGTTAGCTCATAAGCCTGGCGAGGACGTGAGTCATAGCGGTAATATTCAGCGCTCAGTATATGACTATTTATTAAAGGGAGATTCATTGTTTTTTCTGAGCCCTCTTCTCCCTCATGTTTAGCCCCTTCAGTTTTTAGATTTGGTGTCGTTCGGCCCATTAGTTTGGCGATTTACAGACCTTTCTCCCCATTTTTATGTCAATAGTAACACATTTGGCACAATTTAAGTGTCGATTTTGTTTACTGGCGGGCGATAGCGAGCCTTTAATATGGTAGTAACAAGCCTTCGACCTCCATCAAGCTTAAAACAAAACACCCCGAAGACTCCCCTTAGAATTATATGTGTACATTTCTCGGTAGAAGGATGTCTCCGGTATTGAATGAGTTAATAAGTTAGTTAGTTACAATAGGACTTTAGAGGCTATCAACCCGATTATTAAGCCAGCCGTATGTCAGGAAGAACGAGCCGGAGTCCCCGAGACCCCCCAGTATACTGGGAATATAAACCCTGAGGTTGTCCTGCTCGAGAACCCGACGCCTTCCTTAATCGCGACCAGGACTAGGGCCTCTGAACGAGAACCCCAGTCCCTTCTTCGAGTTAATAATGATTGCAAACATGAATTAAATACATTGTGACTGCAACACAATAGGTAGTAACAATGTCATTAGCACCAATGTTTACCAAGGCTTCGTGATCTGTAAAGAACAAGTGGGCTATTCAATTGACCACTTGCGAGTTTCAGGCTATAAGGAAGTTGAAACCGTGAACTTCGATATTAAGGGGGTAGTACTTGCTTCTTCTGGACCCCCTTCTCCCTCGTGTTTAGCATATTAGTTTGAGATTTTAAGACGTTCAGCCCATTAATTTGGCGAGCATAACACCTTTCGAGCCATTTGGTTGTCAATTTTAAGACCTTTCGTTCAATTTAGGTGTCAAATTGTCCTGGCGAGCGATAGCGAGCCTGTAATCTTTCTACCGAAAAATGTACAAATATATATTGAAGGGGGGGTCCAGGGGGTGTTTTTCTAAGTTTGATGGAGGTCTAGCAAGGAAATTAATACATAACTAAATAGATGAATGAATAGACCAACAATACAAACACCAGCGCCTTAACAAGAAATGCATTAATATATTGGGTTTCTGATGGATTAACAGTATGATAAATTTGGTTTTATGGATTAATATATGTATAATTATCGTATTATAGCTGATAATTCTGCTAAATATTGACGGCCACAGCTCCAACTTCTGTATTGACCAAAGCTCGCAAGTTATCAATTGTTAGCGCTATTTCATATTGGTTGATAATGACCGTATCCTGGATATGCTACTGAGTTGACTCCCTTTCAATAAGTAGATTACCATTTCGTTCCTATAACCTATGCAAAGTCTTTATCACTAATGCTAAATTATATTGGTTTCCCAAATACCATCATAATTAAACAAATCATCACATCATCCAGAAAAAACAAATACCTGCCCCTTAATATGGAACACCCAATTTTATACTGTGAGAACAAACACCGAAAATAGCCGAATTAGTTTCCTTGCTAGACCTCCTTCAAACTTTAAAAAAAACCCATCCCCTAGACCCTCCTTCAAGATGAATGTGTAAAATTTTCGGTAGAAAAATGTTCCGGCCGAAGTCCGGCTCCTATTAAAATTATAGGCTCGCTATCGCTCGCCAGAAAAATATCGACACCTAAATGGCCCGAAAGGTCTTTAAATTGACAACTGAATAGAGTGAAAAGTGTTAAAATCACCAAGCTAATGGGAAAAATATCTTAAAATCTCAAAACTAATGTGGCTAAATACGAGGGCGAAGAGGGGCCCGAAAAACGGCCCATCTCCCCTTAACTTCCAGGACCCTCTGATTACGAAGATTAATTTACATCTCATTGAATATGTATGTAATTAATTAACTCTTTCATGAGACTTGGGGAAATGTGTTCTATTATGCTAGAGCGTCGGCTGCTGATCAAAGGGTCGGCGGATCGAGCTTTCACTGTCAAAATTGTATTAGTAGATGTCAAGCCCGGACAACTTGACCTAGCAATTCGTTACAAACGCCTAGGCCCGAAATCAGAACAACGGTTTAAACCTCGGATTTCGGAGCAGGTTTAAACCTGGGACTGAGATTACTCGATCCTGGATCGAAAACAAAGGTTTGTTCGTATTCAGAACACGGGCTTAAGATCGAGATCGAGTAATCCACGGCTTAAAACTCTGTTCAAGTCGAAGGTTTGCAACAGCCAATCACAGTGCCGTAAGGAATGCAGTCAGCAAATAAGAACACGAACGAGAAATTGTATCTATATATGTCCTTATTTTCGTCTTTTGCTTTCGCTCAGGTGAATTCTAGTCTGTAATTACCAATTCACAAACTAAATTATATAATATAATAAGTTGTGTTACCAAGAGAGTAGGCTACACATTAAACAAATATGTATATAGAATTCGAGATGATCCGGTACCGGGTAGCCTATACTGTAGGAGTAGCCTACTCCTGGCATGTCGCTACTGTCCTATTTATTTCAGTTACTTCAAGCTTCTGAGAGTTTCGAAAATTTAAAAAATATATCTGAGCATATAGATAATGGCATATATCGGACATAATATTTAATTTACGAGTATATAATTATGACTGTACAGTATATGTATGTCATGAAAGATAGGTCTACTGTTGGATATTGGCAGGTAGCCTAGTCAGAGGAAAAATACAAGCAATCGAGCTTTGCCAAACTCCATTAGTACTGCGATAAACTGCAACCTGTTATTTTTGTATTGTAATAAATTATCAACAAATAAATGTTCCTTGATTTCTACATGTAGGTAGCAGGATATCAACTGCTCCATCTATCCAAACCAATTGCATGGCAACCAAAGGCTATTAATAGGCTACACTTGAAGTAACCAAGCTAATAAAAACAGAAAGCACTCTCATTGTAGTTACAGTTCGAAATATTGATATTGGCTTATGTATTAATGCAAAACTAATGTGTACTCCGTGGTTCGACTTTCAATCTATCAGTTAATACATTTAAGAGTGATAATGATGACTAAAACGTTAAACCAAATACTGTAGGCTGCTACATTAGGTATTGTACAGTAAGTCAAGCTTATTTAAGTTACTGCATCTACCTCATATTCAGCACTGTTAATACTCCCTCAATTGGACACATGTATATAGGATAAATAGCTCAACTGAAATAATTTGTAACCATTAGGTATGTAGGTGAAAACCGTTACCAATGTGACTCAATGTGATTTAAACTACGCAGCATTGCAACTACTAGGCTATGGAAAAGACAACTCGTACAAATTATCTCTCTTATCCTACATGTTAAATGTATTTGAAGAAAATGGTTCACTTGTGATTCCTTATTTATATAAGCTATATCTTTTAATTCGTACAAAAAAATAATAACTGCATGGCTACAGTGAATAATTATATTTGCTGTGCAACATGTAATGAACTAATACTATTGGTTCTATGATAAACTAATAAAATACAAACATATAATATATGTTCGTGGACATTTAATTATAAAATTAATTTTATTCAGCATATACGCACCTCAGGTTATCAAGACACAACTATTATCGAATAACCACATCAGTGATTAGGCTACGGCGATGCTTCGTTCCCTTGGCACTTAGCCTATTATTTATTTGTTCGAATGTTTAGACAATGTCCAACGTAATGTAAACACTGTTACCGTTTTTTACAATATAATAGAATCGGTTTAATGACAGTTTGTGTTAGTTGGAAGTAATAATAAGAGATTTTAGTGGCGAGTGGGAAGCCTTCGATCGATCGTCTGTCAAGCCTCCCGCTGGTTTAAACCTCGGATTGACTGCCTGAGCTGCATTCTTACACTTGTCATCCATTATTTATATAAATCATTGCTTAGAATGACTGCAAATAGTCAGTGCCAGTTTTTAATCATTTATATTATGGATTCCTTGTGGATTAGTGTAAGCTATCATAAGTAATTTGAGGCTTTTATAACTTCGATCTAATTTCAAACCTACCCTCCCGCAGGTTTAAACCTCGGATCGAGTAATCCGTGGATCGACTGGATAGGCGGCTCAGGATTTTATTCTGAATACCGATACTCCTGGATTGAGTTTCAATCTCGGGTTTAAACCAGCGAGGAGGTTTAAACCACTGTTCTGAATTCGGGCCCTAATATTATGGGCCCGGGAATTATCGGGAATTAAGGTGTCTGGAAAAACAAATAAAAAATATTGGTGATTCCTACTAACTGAGAGAAGCTAAATATTCTATACAGAACTACGATAATATACAGTACAAGGCAAATTGTACAGCCGGCCTCATAAGTCTCTGCACCATGTATGTTTTGATCAATAATTGGTATCAGTAATATTTAAAACTTGATTTCTTCGTTTCGAGTGAGATATAATAACATGTTCCTACACTTACCCACCCAATTCAACATCTGGCAGACATTAATACAGCACAGAGCGAGCCAAACGTAATGACAGACGAGCATTACTTATTAGCGCCACTGTACAGCTACTGACAAATGTTCGTGAACTCTTAAGTATTTTCTGTATGCAAATATATCCATTCTGACTGATGTTGATATCAAATCAGCTATATATTAATAGATACTTAATGTGTACTAAGGGGGTAGTGCTTGTTTTATCTGGACCCCCTTCTCCCTCATGCTTAACATATTAGTTTTGACATTTTAAGACGTTCTTTCAATTAGTTTGTCGATTTTGTGACCTGTCGGCCCATTTTTGTCAATATTAGCACCTTTCGTGCCATTTAGGTGTCGACTTTTCCCTGGCAAGCGAAAGCGAGCATGTAATTTTAGAAGGAACCGGCCGAAGGCCGGTCCCTTCTTAGCCGTTTCTGGCTGTCTCTTTTACTGTCCAACTTTTTTCTTTTAGGGGCAGGGGGCTAAGAATCCTCCTCCCCTTGTAGAATTCACCTACTAGACGAGACAGATTAATGGCCGAGGGAACAGGAAAGTGGTCCCGGACCCTAAGAACTGGAACTTTAAATGTTGTTTCTGTTCTGGCTCTGTCTCGAGTCGGCCACCACCAGCTATGGGGTATGTGCCTGAGAATATACATGCTTAATATACATACATACAATTTTCCCGGTGTTGGAGGGGGACTTGGTGATTTGTCGTAATGGTCTTCTGTTACGGCACTCGTCTCTCTTGGGTGTTTGGTTGGGCCCGAAAAAAAACAACCATCCATTAGCATATTGATTCCCGCCAATGTCTACTGAACTAATTATATTCATCTAATGGTAGCCAACATAATGTAAAGGAAGGGCTATCGTCTTCTGAAAGGGTTAGACTGTACAGGGTTATCAACTAAAGTTCGCTAGCTCGTAAATTAATGCAGAAAATCGCTAAAATAATGCCACAATCTCTAGAATATCACTAAAATTGCTCAAATCTCCAGAATATCTCTAGAATAATGCGACAATCTCTAGAATATCACTCTAAATGGCTCAGATCTCCAGAATATTGCTAGAGTTCATATTCCTAGATGTAAAAAGTTGGCCTCTAGATCGAATTAAATGCCACTAAATCTAGCGGGAAATTAGCTAAATTGACAACACTATAGTAGGTTTTATTTCTATTTCGACTGACGATAATCTGAATCCCTTCGTAACTTAGTTGTCAAAAGTTAACCCCCTTTTGTCCCGGCGACATCTTATTAATTTTCCTCTAGTTATATTTAGACGATTTTGTGCAGTTTAAGAATGATCTGTGGTGGTAAAAAGGGTTAGGTGAGATAATTCGAAGACTGTTTATTGCTGGAGGACCTTTATAAACTAAATACAATCTTATAATAGTATCTAGAATAAAGTTTAAAGAACGCCCCGTCCACACGATCGAGCAGTGTCCAGTGGGCTGTGCCCCCTCACCAGCCAATCTCTGTTGAACACGCTTGTGTTGGTGTCCACACGGCAGCCGGGCAGTGATTGGCCAGTCAAAGTCTGCCAGTGGTCATAGTAGGTGCTCGGCAAGGCTGGGTCAGTGGGTCCGGTACGATCACCATGGTCCCCAACAACAATAATCACAGGCCAGTTATATAACCTATATATCCAAGCAGATACCAATAGGAAGGAGTGTATATCGGCAGAAACTCGATTGAAGGCAACACCTCATGTTTGTTTCAAAAGTATGCAGCTACACTTATTTTCAGTATACTACAAGATTATCCAAGCATATTTTGGCTTGCATAATTCCTGAAACGTGTCGAGCAATATACGAAGTACTCAAACAAGAGTAGTTGCAGGTGAGATTTGTATTGAGACGACCCAACCTAAGTCTACATAAAATTAATTAAATAATGTAATTACGGATATGTATCGACAGGAAGCTATTATACAAGAATGAGAAGACCGGCAAGAAGGAAACCTACACGAATGTCCATATTACATAATAATATGTTGTCTCCCCTTTATTGTCACGGTGGTACTGTACAGTCGGCGGTAAAAGACCTGGTGCATCTACTGCCTCACCGTGACTCCCAACAGTCATTGACTCAATAATGTATTGTGTACAAAACGTGCATAATTGTGGCAAAACATGGCACAATGTTAACTCTGGTGTTGGAAAGGAGGGGTAACCGATATTGGGGGTCGGAAGGGGGGGGGGGGGGGGGGGAGGGAGTTTGAAGATAAATAATATTTCCTCGTACTTATAATCTTGATATATATTACTAATATTGTTAATAACTTATCAATATAAATGGGGACGCTCCCTATACGTTATTCTGAAGCTAACATTTAATTCATCCCATCAGTCACATTTAATAAGTGATTACACACATTACATCCTGGTTACCTTCCACCAGATTTTCCTGATAGATACCCGCATAATAGGATCAAATATATTATATATTGATTAACCCCTTCTGTACTGGCGAAGTATTTGTTGTATTTGTTTTGAGTACATTTAGACGATTGCATTAAGCTTAAAAATATATATGGTAGCTAAAGGGATTGAGATCGTCTGTAGCCTTTTAATGGGTAGACGTTCTTCCAATGCTGAGTAAAGACTTATAATTGCCAGAATATAATAAAATGGATGTCAATGGTATTGTATGGGTAAAATATCAAGCTACACATTATTCCCCTCCTTCCACAGGCCCCCTTTATCCCCATTCCCGCCGGCAAACTGCCGGACAGTGTCTGGTGTGCCCGACGGGCAGTGCTCGACCATGTGGACGGGGTTTTAAGGGGTAGGTAGTGGCTTTTTTCTGGATCCCCTTCTCCCTCGTGTTTAGCATATTAGTTTTGAGATTTTAAGATGTTCGTTCAATTAGTTTGGCAATTTTTTAGACCTTTTAGACCTTTCATCCCATTTCTATATCAATATTAAGACCTTTCGTCCCATTTAGGTGTAATTTTTTTGTCATGGTTCGCGATAGCAAGCCTGTAATTTTTGAAGGAAACGGCCTTTGGCTGGGACAATTTTTACCGAAAAATGAACACATTTGTCTTGCAAGGGAGTCTAGGGTTTGTTTTTTAATGCGTGATGGAGGTCTAGCAACGAAACTGAAAAATAAAGAAATACATAAATACATAGACCAAAAAACAAGCCCTACCCCCTTAATGGGAAAATGGGAAACTACTACTCTCTTCATAATATTACCAAGTGTTCATAATTAACAGATTTCGCTGCAAAATGTCAAGTAATGAAGTTGGATACACTCGGATGCCATAGTTGCTAGCCCACTTATGCAATTATAACTATCTGGATTAATTTGTGGATAAAACTTGATTTTCAATAAATAGTATAAATAGTATTGTGGTTGATTTATATAACAATATATTCATAAATTCGTTTCCAGAGATATACTTCCATAATTAAAAATAGATGAAGCTCACGAATTTGTGTAAGTGGGCTCGAGCTATGGTATCTGTGTGTACATGTCATAAGATGGAAAGAAACCGAGTATAGACCATGGTTTTCTGAAAGGTTCATATACCATTCCGTAGAGTATATTTGGTTGCCATGGCAACAGTAAAAAGCAATCTGTTAAGGGTAGACAGGCCGTTTTTCTGGATCTTCTTTTCCCTCATGTATAGCCCCACTAGTTTTTGAGATGTTAAGACGTTCGGCCAATTACTTTGGCGATTTTAATATCTTTAGCTCCGTTTCGTTGTCAATTTTAATACCTATCGTGCCATTTAGGTGTCGATTTAACCCCTAAGTGTCGGCGCGCAACATAAGTCGAGTATAATAAATCTGGACTATCTGGCGGCGCTCGACATAGGTCGTGTGGCAATTTCAGCATGTAATGTTGCTGGGAGAGAGAGACAAGTGGTGGCAGGAGAGTAGCGAGCGTATGACTGCTCCAGACCACCGCGGCGAACCTACTGACACGAATCCCACCTCCTCCCTCCCTCTCTCACTCGCTACATACGGAATTGTATGGGGAAAGTGCCGGATTACATGCTTTTTGCGCTCGCGTTGCGTGGTTGTTGCAAGAAAACTAGCCATCATAAAAGGATCGTTATGGTGTCATTGGAAAGCTCTGTTTATGCCCTTTCAGGGATAGATACTTGTTTTACGCTCTGGGTCTTATTTAGGCATGAAAATGATCACGTAAACAGCCCTATTTTGGATAAAAACACCCCGCTGGGCGGTACATATAAATAAACCGCTAGCCAGCTAATCTAGTGTTAAAAAAAAACAGCCCGTCTCCCCTTAAATTTATTTTTCCTGGTTACAAGGAGCGGATGGGTAGGCTACATATTCAGGGAGAAGGGGTTAATTATTGGTTGTTATATTAATTTTATCTATTTATTATATTTTAATTTTCCTCCCTAGACCTACATCAAGCTTAAAAGAACATAACCAAGATCCCTCTTCTAGATACATTTGTACATTTTTCAGTAAAAAACTGTCACGGCCAAAGCTGAAAGTAGTAATGTCATATATATAAATTCATTTAGAAAACAAAATTCAAGAACTAAATATAAAATATACATTGATGATGAAATAAAATAAAATAATGTATAGCATCCAGCCTTCACTTAAGTATTACTGATAACGTCTTGAAGATTATGACGCACTTTGGCAGGATATTCTGGTTATCAGTAGAAGATTTTATTCATAATACGAGGGATCTGTGGGAGTTAAAAGAGTAAAGACGGTCACCAATAACGCTCTGACTGCCATATACCCTTCCTATAGTCATCCTCCTATGAAATGAGCTACAAGGTGGACTCCCTCGCCCTGTGCGGTGTTGTCAAATATTCAAAGCTTTAACAACAAATGTTAGTTTTTCAGGCTATTAACAAATTAATTTTAGCTTTTATGACTATATATATTATATTACAATTTGTAAAGGTTATGTGATGTTAAGAAACATATCATTTTAAGGATATATAGAAGGAATTTATACAACATATGCCACGCTATTTAGAACATGCTGCCATTTTTCTGGGGACAGCTATAAATAGATTATTATGTTCCTTCCAACAACCAACCATACTCCTAAAATCGATTAATGAAATTTACAAACACATGTGGCAGTCCGTGGATTCGAACCCAGGATGCTCACACCGAAAATCAACACCTTATACATCGCACCACGAAGACAGTTAAAGGTTGGTGGACACTGCCTACGATTTATTATGCAACTTCGAATCCTGCATATCAATCTAAGCATGTACACACATCCCAACTGCAACTCACGTAGGCTATGCATATGTGAATGGAAAGAGCAATTAATGGGGCCTTAACCACTTAGGGAAGTCCTCTCGATAAATTACTCTTGAACCAATATCAATTATTATGTTCCTTCCAACAACCAAACATACTCCTAAAATCGATTAATGAAATTTACAAACACATGTGGCAGTCCGTGGATTCGAACCCAGGATGCTCACACCGAAAATCAACCCCTTTACATCGCACCACGAAGACAGTTAAAGGTTGGTGGACACTGCCTACGATTTATTATGCAACTTCGAATCCTCCATATCAATCTAAGCATGTACACACATCCCAACTGCAACTCACGTAGGCTATGCATATGTGAATGGAAATAGCAATTAATGGGGCCTTAACCACTTAGGGAAGTCCTCTCGATAAATTACTTCTGAACCAATATCAATTATTATGTTCCTTCCAACAACCAACCATACTCCTAAAATCGATTAATGAAATTTACAAACACATGTGGCAGTCCGTGGATTCGAACCCAGGATGCTCACACCGAAAATCAACACCTTATACATCGCACCACGAAGACAGTTAAAGGTTGGTGGACACTGTCTACGATTTATTATGCAACTTCGAATCCTGCATATCAATCTAAGCATGTACACACATCCCAACTGCAACTCACGTAGGCTATGCATATGTGAATGGAAAGAGCAATTAATGGGGCCTTAACCTATTTGGGGAAGTCCTCTCGATAAATTACTCCTGAAGCAATATCAATTATTATGTTCCTTCCAACAACCAACCATACTCCTAAAATCGATTAATGAAATTTACAAACACATGTGGCAGTCCGTGGATTCGAACCTAGGATGCTCACACCGAAAATCAACACCTTATACATCGCACCACGAAGACAGTTAAAGGTTGGTGGACACTGCCTACGATTTATTATGCAACTTCGAATCCTGCATATCAATCTAAGCATGTACACACATCCCAACTGCAACTCACGTAGGCTATGCATATGTGAATGGAAAGAGCAATTAATGGGGCCTTAACCACTTAGGGAAGTCCTCTCGATAAATTACTCCTGAACCAATATCAATTATTATGTTCCTTCCAATAACCAACCATACTCCTAAAATCGATCAATGAAATTTACAAACACATGTGGCAGTCCGTGGATTCGAACCCAGGATGCTCACACCGAAAATCAACACCTTATACATCGCACCACGAAGACAGTTAAAGGTTGGTGGACACTGCCTACGATTTATTATGCAACTTCGAATCCTGCATATTAATCTAAGCATGTACACACATCCCAACTGCAACTCACGTAGGCTATGCATATGTGAATGGAAAGAGCAATTAATGGGGCCTTACCACTTAGGGAAGTCCTCTCGATAAATTACTCCTGAACCAATATCAATTATTATGTTCCTTCCAACAACCAACCATACTCCTAAAATCGATTAATGAAATTTACAAACACATGTGGCAGTCCGTGGATTCGAACCCAGGATGCTCACACCGAAAATCAACACCTTATACATCGCACCACGAAGACAGTTAAAGGTTGGTGGACACTGCCTATGATTGATTATGCAACTTCGAATCCTGCATATCAATATAAGCATGTACACACATCCCAACTGCAACTCACGTAGGCTATGCATATGTGAATGGAAAGAGCAATTAATGGGGCCTTAACCACTTAGGGAAGTCCTCTCGATAAATTACTCCTGAACCAATATCAATTATTATGTTCCTTCCAACAACCAACCATACTCCTAAAATCGATTAATGAAATTTACAAACACATGTGGCAGTCCGTGGAATGGTAGGATATGCGACATTGCCAAGTAATGTCAATGCGGTTTTGTTGGCTACGCACGCACTCACACACACCCCTACAGATACACACACATACATACACAATCTCCAAAATGCAATATAGCACAATGTAATCCCATCAAAAGAGAGAGAAAGAGAGAGAGAGAGCTGGATACGAGTAATGGCAACGGTTTAAATGGCCTCAAACTACGACAACAACATCATCCAGGTCAGACGGTCACTAACCCTCATTCATAGCGCGACCACCATGGAAGGAAAAATTCGCAAAAGTTACTCTCATCTTCATAGCCAGGCAAGGGAGATGCTGTACAATGTAAATAGGTATATACAAATATAGCCTACCTATTATTTCGTTTCTGTAACTTTTATACAAGAATACCAATAACCCTTCCTGACATAAAAACGTCTTTTACATTTATTTAAAGTTTCCCTTCTAAATGTGGCTTTCCTTGGTTTCCCGTTTTCTAAAAGGTTTGTTTTGGTAGAAAAGTGGCAACACCGCACAGGGCGACCTTGACCTCCTTGGAGCTCATTTCAGTTGAGTTTGACTCTGAATACAAATGTCTAATGATACCAGAATAAACGGTTACATTGCGGCGAAATCCTCAAAGGGTCTATGATATTCAGATATATGTTGTGATATTTAAATTGAGGAATAATAATAATAAGAATAAGAATAATACTTAAAATATAGAAGTACATTGCACTAAATAAAATATGCAGTATTAGCTTAAGGGGGTTTTGGTTATTTGTTGGTCTATTTGTATTTATTTACGTATTTTTTTTATTTCCTCGATAGAACTCCAAGCTTAAAGAAACACCCCATAGATAGATTGGCATTTATGCATCCCTAATAATTATCTTTTATCCGAGCTGAATTGAGTATCATTAACTCCCGTCCACTCACCAACTCTCCGCAATCTCTCTCTGTCCGCCGCAATGTTGCATCTCTCTCACTATTCTATCGCTACTATAATAATCAGTGTTCCTCAGATCTCTCCCAGTGTATACCACCTCCTCCTCTACGTGGTAACGTGGCACGTGGTAACCGTCTTACAACACACTCCCACCCCTACTCTGTTCAACTCTCCAACCCAAGAGTGAAACGCTACTCTGTCTTTCTTCTATTCAACAGCTGAGCTCTGGAACTCTCTCCCAGAATCAGTCTTTCCCTCTTCCTATGACTTAAATTGCTTCAAACTCCGTGTGTCCAGGCATTTTGGCTCGAACGTCCCTTGATATTAGCACTGTCACTCTTTCAACTTTGGGGGAAGCACTCGCTACAGGCAGTTCTGCCTTTTGCCTCCCACACTCGCATAGAAAAACAAAGTTTAGGGCTTTCGTTCAGAGAGAGAAAGAGCGAGAGAGAGAGATTTGATGTTGGTAAACCATAATTGATCCTTTCATATTTACATTTTATAAGTTCCACAGTTAGCTGGAATTAACCGGTTCAGTACTAGTTCCGTCCTTGTCATTTTATGTTTGCTACTAATAGACAATTCTATTCAGTTTAAGAATGACCTCTAGTAATTAACAGGATTCCAACTATCTTAATTAGCCCATTTTACAGATCCCTCATAATCTGCGCATAAATAGGTTTCTTTATTGCTATAGGTCTCTGTATTGCTATAGGTCTTGTGATTGCTATAGGTCTGTATTGCTATAGGTCTTGTGATTGCTATAGGTCTCTGTATTGCTATAGGTCTCGTGATTGCTATAGGCCTCGTTATTGCTATAAGTCTCGCGATTCCTATAAGTTTCATGATTGCTATAGGTCTTGTGATTGCTATAGGTCTCGTGATTGCTATAGGTCTTGTGATTGCTATAGGTCTTGTGATTGCTATAGGTCTCGTGATTGCTATAGGCCTCGTTATTGCTACAGGCCTCGTTATTGCTATAGGCCTCGTTATTGCTATAAGTCTCGCGATTGCTATAAGTTTCGTGATTGCTATAGGTCTCTTGATTGCTATAGGTCTCTTGATTGCTATATACCTCTTGATTGCTATAAGTATCTTGATTGCTATCGGTCTCTTGATTGCTATAGGTCTCTTGATTGCTATATACCTCTTGATTGCTATAAGTATCTTGATTGCTGTAAGTATCTTGATTGCTATAGGCCTCTTGATTGCAATAGGTCTCTTGATTGCTATAGGTCTCTTGATTGCTATAGGTCTCTTGATTGCTATAGGTCTCGTGATTGCTATAGGTCTCTTGATTGCTATAGGTCTCTTGATTGCTATAGGTCTCTTGATTGCTATAGGTCTCGTGATTGCTATAGGTCTCTTGATTGTTATAGTCCTCTTGATTGTTATAGGCCTCTTGATTGTTATAGGCCTCTTTTAAACCCAGTGTTATACTAGTGCTTTCTCCGGCAATTTTTCGATGAGCATGTTTGTTCTCGTAATATGTTGAGGCCTATATAGCAGGGGGCTAGGAATCCTCTTCCCTATGTTGAGGCTATATAGCAGGGGGCTAGGAATCCTCTTCCCTATGTTGAGGCTATATAGCAGGGGGCTAGGAATCCTCTTCCCTATGTTGAGGCTATATAGCAGAGGGCTAGGAATCCTCTTCCCTATGTTGAGGCTATATAGCAGGGGGCTAGGAATCCTCTTCCCTATGTTGAGGCTATATAGCAGGGGGCTAGGAATCCTCTTCCCTATGTTGAGGCTATATAGCAGGGAGCTAGGAATCCTCTTCCCTATGTTGAGGCTATATAGCAGGGGGCTAGGAATCCTCTTCCCCTTGTCAATTTCACCTACTAGACAAGACAGAATAAGCGGCGAGGGAATCCGAAACTGATCCCTGACCCTAAGAATTGGAACGTTGAATGTTGTTTCAGCTCTGGCTCTGTCTAGAGTCGGCCACCCCCAGCTATGGGGTATGTGCCTGAGTATATACATACTGTACATACATAGATACATATCCAATTCATATCGGAAACTAGACTGAAGGTAAATTTGTTTAGGATAAGTTAATTTTAATGAAGCTTAAATTATAAAACTGGCAAACTATAATTGCCTGTAAATATTGGGGGAAAAAGCGCTCGTGTGACACCGCCTTAAGCTGTATGAAATAATCTATTGCCAGCAAGAATACACCAATAATCTATTATATTTATTTAACTCACAACACCAAACACCACCCAATGACATTAATGAAAGCGTGTGCTCCACCAGGGATTTGAACCTGGGTTACCACATACATATCCTAAACACTCAAACCATTACACCATCAAGAAAAAAACAATAACTATAAAAACATGAACAATAATATAGATGCTACTTTACTCTAAGGGAGCATTTTATTGCTGCTCACCACTGGCCAGGTTCCTACAAAGTACAGTATATATGTCTATCTATCTATCTATATACTCAGGCCCAATCCCCACTTTTCCAAAACATTTTGTTTTGGGGGGGGAGGAGGGGGGGGGGGGGGAGTGGCCGACTCAAGACAGAGCCCGAACAGGGACAACACAACATAAAACAAGGAACACACTCAAAGAAAATACAAACTGACACACATCAAAGTATATAATATTAAGTAGAGTATATAATAATTATAGAATGTACTGTATATACTTTTTTTTTTTTTTTTTTTTTTTTTTTTTTTTTTTTTTCGATGTGATTGAGGGAGGCAAAAGGCATAACTGCCTATAGCGAGTGCCTCCCCCATAGTTGAAAGAGTGACAGGGCCAAAATCAAGGGAAGTTCGAGCCAAAATGCCTGGACACACAGAGTTTGAAGCAATTTAAGTCATAGGAAGAGGGAAAGACTGATTCTGGGAGAGAGTTCCAGAGCTCAGCTGTTGAGTAGAAGAAAGTTTGAGAGTAACGTTTCACTCTTGGGTTGGAGAGTTGCACAGAGTAGGGGTGGGATTGAGTTGCAAGACGGGTACCACGTGCCCTACGTAAAGGAGGTGGTATGCACTGGGATAGCTCTGAGGAACACTGATTACTATAGTAGCGATAGAATAGCGAGAGAGATGCAACATTGCGGCGGAGAGAGAGAGATTGCAGAGAGTTGGTGAGTGGACGGGAGTTAATGATACGAAAGGCCTTCCTTTCAACTTTGTCTAGGAGAGCGGTGTGAGAGGAACCTCCCCACACATGTGAACAATACTCAATACAAGGGCGCACTATGCCCCTGTACAGAGCAAGAAGCTGTGCAGGGGAAAAGAACCCCCTAAGGCGGTTGAGCACACCCAGCTTCTGGGAGGCTGCCTTAGCAAGACTGGTAATATGGTCCTTCCAAATGAGAGCAGAAGAAAAAGAGACACCAAGAATATTGAGAGAAGATGAAGGGTTGATTTTTGTATTGTTGAAGAATAAGGGATAGTCCGCTGGGAGATCCTGACGGGTAGATAGATGGAGAAATTGGGTTTTGGAAGCATTAAAGTTAACAAGGTTTTCTCTGCCCTAATTGGAAATAGTATTTAGATCAGAATTTAAGAGTTCTATGGCTTCATTACGTTTGTCGTTGAGGGATTGCTGGCTGGGGCGTTCTGAAAAACTAATGGAGTAGTGTAAGGTTGAGTCGTCTGCGTATGAATGGATGGGAATTAAGGTACAGTTAAGGAGATCATTTATAAAAATTAGAAAGAGAATAGGAGATAGGACAGAGCCCTAAGGAACACCGGAGTTTATAGGGTGAGGAAGTGAACAATGGCCGTCGACAACCGCGGCTTTGGAACGGCCGGAAAGGAAATTAGAGACAAAGGCACAGATGGAGGGATACAAACCGAAGGAGGGTAGTTTAGAAATTAAATATTTATGCCAGACTCTATCGAAGGCTTTCGATATGTCTAGTGCAATAGAAAAAGTCTCACCGAAGTCCCGAAAGGAGGATGACCAAGAGTTAGTAAGATATGAAAGAAGATCACCAGTAGAGCGACCCTTAGGGAAGCCATACTGGCGATCTGAGAGCAGATTATGAGAAGAGAAATGCTTAAGAAATTTAGAAGCAAGAATAGTTTCAAAAACTTTAGAAAGACAAGAGATAAGAGCAATTGGACGATAGTTGGAGGGTTGAGAGCGGTCACCCTTCTTTGGGACAGGTTAAATGTGAGCAAACTTTAGTTCTTATACCCTGTAGGCTACCGGTCTTCCTAGGATAAGAGTGTGGCTTGGTTCGCATACCAGGGAAGAGGGACTGGGATCCCCTCTTCCCTTACCCCTGGTCCAGCGTACGTAGGTCCACTCCCAGGCATACCAGGTCCACTCCTCTGACCCTCCATAGTGGTAGGTCCAGCATTCACGGGGATTCCAGCATTCATGGGTATTCCAGCATTCATGGGTATTCCAGCATTCACGGGTATTCCAGTATTCATGGGTATTCCAGTATTCATGGGTATTCCAGCATTCATGGGTATTCCAGCATTCACGGGTATTCCAGTTTTTATGGGTATTCCAGCAGTCATGGGTATTCCAGCATTCATAGGTATTCCAGCATTCATGGTTATTCCAGTATTCATGAGTATTCCAGTATTCATGAGTATTCCAGTATTCATGGGTATTCCAGCATTCATGGTTATTCCAGTATTCATTGGTATTCCAGTATTCATGGGTATTCCAGCATTCATGGTTATTCCAGCATTCATTGGTATTCCAGTATTCATGGGTATTCCAGTATTCATTGGTATTCCAGTATTCATGGGTATTCCAGCATTCATTGGTATTCCAGTATTCATGGGTATTCCAGCATTCATGGTTATTCCAGTATTCATTGGTATTCCAGTATTCATGGGTATTCCAGCATTCATGGTTATTCCAGTATTCATGGGTATTCCAGTATTCATGGGTATTCCAGCATTCATGGGTATTTCAGTATTCACGGGTATTCCAGTATTCATGGGTATTTCAATATTCACGGGTATTCCAGTATTCACAGGTATTCCAGTATTCATGGGTATTCCAGTATTCATGGGTATTCCAGTATTCATGGGTATTTCAATATTCACGGGTATTCCAGTATTCACAGGTATTCCAGTATTCATGGGTATTCCAGTATTCATGGGTATTCCAGTATTCACAGGTATTCCAGTATTCATGGGTATTCCAGTTCTTACGGGTATTCCAGTATTCATGGGTATTCCAGCATTCATGGGTGTTCCAGTATTCATGGTTATTGCATTCTGAGGTATTTTGGCACCTATGCATATTCCACTATCCGCACGTATTCCAGTATTCACGGGTATTCCAGCATTCACGATAAATCCAGTATTCGCGGTCTCATACCTCCCCATAGGTCTCGCATTACCAGGAGTAGGCATGTTGTGATAAATTTTATCAAACTTATGCTTATCCGCGTATCTATTCATAGTGTGGACGTGACGTCAGATCATGTGACAATAATAAACAAATCCGTACCTGGCCGTATGGTGTGGGTCTGCCGCGCGCTTGTACACAAAAAGACTGGTCAAGTTTGTGTTGTACAGTCGAGGTTAGTAAGTGTTGTCAGATATTTGACAAAATTTCGGACACTGACTAATACTCTGAGGGATAAGCACTTTTCCCCGCAACTATAAAGATACCAATAACACTTGTTGAGCGAAAACCACTGGAATATATGACAACACTTAATATCCCCGATTGTACCAGGCTGTTTTAGCACACAAGGACAAGACAATGTGCTTTTGTATTGATGTCTAGCAATCAAAGATGTAAGGAAGATATATTAAGGAAACAATAACAAGCTTCAAAGCAGTAACATAAAGCAATATGATGAATATATGATAAGACTGAATATTGAGCTCTCTCCTTTATTACATGTGGATGATTGTATTGTTATTAACATATCTTAAGTAATTTTACCCATAACTATATAGGCCTAGTTCATTCATAAAGCTACAGATACATACCTATCAGACGGCAACGGTCAATAAGAGCAAAGTGTTGTTATAAAAAGGAAAGCTCTTTATCACCCATGGCCGTCTGGAAACTATTTAATATATTGTTGTATAAAGCCTAGGCTTAACAATTAGCTGTACTGACATTTATTGTCTCATTTTACACAATATATTTTATACACATGTATTTTTATCGATATATTTGGGAGAACACCGCGATTCACGGCAAATCGTATACCATTAGCCTTCACTAGATTACCGTGTAGGCTACTAAAGAAAAGCCAACTGAAAACAAAATATTTATAAGACACCAACAATCTATTAACCACATTAGTTGTGTATATTAATGTCTGTTATGGTGGATGGGTGTGGGTAGGGGAGATATTCCATGTGTTTTCGACGATTCCACTCTTACACAAGATATACCTGTATACCAGTATTTACATAAATCTATTTTACCTTACATAATGAAAGAAAATACGATTCATCACGAGGTGTAGCCTTCCGGCAGATATAAAACGTACGTATATATTATAAACTATATGAAGAGACCAGGAATAATCGTGTCTTTAGACCTCTTCATATAGATTAAAATGTAGGTTAAGGTACAGATATGGCACAAGTATATCGTTTGCTTCAACAGACAAACTTTATGATAAATCGTATAAGGAACAGAGCACAATGTAAGGCATTGATCTCAATGATCTTGTTACAATGGCAAAGTGGCTAGATATGAAGTAAGTAGTATAACGAAAAATATCAAAATAGTTGAATATGACATATTTATTAACTGAAAATATACATATGCCAATTTTGTGAATAGATCATTTATACAATACCATATAATTATACACTGACTTACGGAAGCGAAGCATGGACGTTGGTTGACAGACTCAGACCAAGAGTGACAGCAGTGGAAATGAATTACTTAAGGAGTGCGTGCGGAGTTACATGGAGGGATAGACAGACTAATGAGGAAGTAAGAAGGAGGTGTGGTGTGGAGGTAGATGTGCTGGAAATTGTGAAAAGGAACAACTTGAGATGGTTCGGCCATATGGAACGTATGGAAAGCGAGAGAATGACTAAGAGGGTGTACGAGAGCGAGGTGGAGGGACAGAGAGGGAGAGGTAGACCGAATGAGAGGTGGAAGGATGGAGTGAGGAAGTACATGAACGAAGGCGGTGCTGGTTGGGGGGAGGGGCGTCGACTGACTGGGGACAGAGGTGCATGGGGGCGGTTCGTTCGTGGGCACCCCTTCGGGGATCACGGCGTCAGGCAATAGATAGATAGGTAGATAATTATATTACGTGTCGGATATATTTCGTCTATACATGCAGCGATATAAAGGCTAAATTAAGTAGTTTCGTTGGAAATATAAGCGAAATACATCTTAGTCTTACCATTTTAATGCGGCAAAATTATATATATCTGAACTTAGCTCTTTTACCAACCACTGGCGTGCAACAATATCAAACCCACCAAACCTATCTAAGAATTAACTTAACTAATGGGTTAGTTGAGAAAGTTTAAGCAAAGTCAGTTGTTTAAATATATGTTACCTTCCATAATAGGAGAATATACAATTTATCATGAAGTTTGTCAGTTGAAGCAAAATGATATACCGGTACATCTCATGTAGTTAATAATATAAAAGTACGTTTCATCTCCACAGGTAGGCTACGCTTCATGATGAATCATATTTGCTCTAATTGTGGAAGATAAATGTATTGATATAAACCTATCTTGTGCAAAACGATCCATATAAATATAGCTTGTGTAAGGATGGAATGGTCGAAAACACAGAAACATTTCCCTCTATCTAAACCCATCCACCCACACAAACACTACCTTGTGTTAAATTAATCAATAACACTTAGCATTTTTAAGTCTATCCCATATGTAAGGCGATACTTGGTGTAGGTTTTAACTTTTGAAATTGTTTGACGTCAAGTGTTCATTAAAATACAAACTCGATCGGTTGTATTTTGTCAACTCGGGTCGTTTTGTGGTTGCGGGATTTTTGCGGGTAGAGGGTAATGCAATAGGCTAAATACATCGGAGATTTCACCATATTAATTCACTAAACCTGTATATATGCACTGAAATTAAAAGTATGTACCGGTAGCTTGTGTTAGGTGCCTTTAATATTCTGTTCACAAAGATTTCGGCTTGTTCACTCTTCACCCTGTTTTTATCTTCCTCGTCACAAGGCAGCAAGAAATCTTCATTGTCGTAATTTCCCTCTATTTTACCTTATCCTCCCCTCCTTCAGAGCACTAAGAATGTATGACGATAACTCAATTCTCATAGTGTTCATGTTAGACACGGCATTACGAGCATATAAATTAGAAACCGATTCAATCACACAGAGTTTAATGTATTTATTTACTAGGGACTACGGCCACTGACGCCCTGCGCCGTCTGGTCGAGAAATCTGAACTAACCCGGGGCACACTATGAATTGCCTTTTGGTCCGCGGCAGCTAGGGGGTTGCCGCAGTAGTCAGCACATTCCTCAGGGCTCGGAAACCTGTTATCGTTACCTCCACAGCCTCCGAACAGAAACCTGAACAAAACAGAAAACATTATAGGCTTGGTGAAATATATATAGTTCATTAACCCACTGAACCCCAGCTCTTTTAGAATATATGTAGATCAAGAGACCAGCGGATTTGGCCTTTTTTTTTTTTTTTTTTTTAAATAGCTTAAATAGGTGAGAAATGAAGAATAACACAACAAAAAAACACTCACCTCGGTCATTTGGGGGTCCTATGGGAGGGGGAGGGGGGGGGGGGGGGGGCACTTCAGCAATCAGCTGATGCCGGGCGGCCTTCAAGCTTCCCGCCCTCCTCCTCTTCTTCCCCACTTGGTGGGGAGTCAACTATGTTATGGGAAGCATTAGGGGAGCGATTAACATAGCGAGGCGAGGAGGTAAACAAGGTAACTGGCCGGGAGGGAGGTGGGAGGCCGCCCAGTCCTTCCACTCCCGCGTTCTCTCTCCCCACTCCCCACCGCGGCGGGACTTGGGTATTGCCAATTGATAAGTATTGCCACTGTTGGGCAACATCATAAGGTAGTTTTCCATACCATCCTCAACCCTTTAGCTACCATAGGACAAGAGTAAATCATTTCGAAGTAGCAGACACAACGTATGCGGCGCTGAGGTTTAGCGTTACATACGTTGCCGACGCATACGCTGCGGCGCTGGGGTCCAGTGGGTTAAGGGGATAGGAGGTATTTATTAGGTTATTTATATATATATATATATATATATATATATATATATATATATATATATATATATATATATATATATATACAGTATATATACAGTTTATATATATTTGTTTTTCTTTCCATAAGACCTTTCACCCACTTTCTTTGTCAATATTAAGACCTTCCATGCTATTTAGGTGTCGGGTTTTTTTCAGGCGAGCTATTGTCAATAATAAGACCTTTCGAGCCATTCAGGTGTCGATTTTTCCCTGGCAAGCAATAGCGAGCCTATAATTTAGCAAGAACCGGCCCTTGGCCGGGAAATTTTTCAACCAAAAAATGTACGAATTTATCCTGAAGGGGAGTCATGCCATGCATGGGAGTGTTTCTCAAAAGATTGATAGAAGTCTAGGGAACCCCCCTACAAAAAAACAAAAAAAAACAAAAAACAACAAAACAAAACAAACAAAAACAGAAGATAAAAAGAAAAAACAAACAAAAATATATTAGCCCATTTTGAGTTACAAGCTTGGATATATATATATATATATATATATATATATATATATATATATATATATATACAGTATATATATGTAATAGGGAACCAAAGTACGTACAAGTCACACTGTCCTTGCTCCACATCGTAGTAGTAGTGGACCACAAACTTGTCATCTCCAACGGGCTTACACTGGGTGTCTCCTCGATCCCTGGGCAGCAGACACAACGGGGGGATGTCCTCTGTTGGGAAAGGTCGAATAGTAAACCCTCAGTCATCAAGATGGAGACCTCAAACTTGGCATGCATACTAAGGGAGTGCCAAAATAGGTTTTAAGGATGGGCGGCCAGAGCCCGCCCCCCTAATCCCTCAGTGTTCAAAATGGAGAGCCCATACTTGGCATGCATTCTAAGGGGCAGCCAGAATAGGTCTTAATCGGTTTTTGTGTACACATTTATATAATAGAGTAAAATATATGAATCTTGTTGGTACAGCAAAACTATTTTGACAACCATTGATGAATCCAGAATAATGACTATCTGAAGTTCAACCTCTTCAAACTAGTTCATAAAATCAAGATACCGAATTCCATGTGTACATATAAATGTATTAATTTACATTAAAACTATCCGTTAGATATCAGGGGATTATGGCCATTCAGATACCGTTATTAAATTATTCAGTCATTCGCACTGCTGTAAGGTAACGTTTACTATATGTTATTTATCGCATTCCTATTTAACCAACATTTGCAGTTCCGTGTTTCATTTCCCTCGCGAGTACAAGACGTATATTAATCACGTATACCTGTGATTATTTCTCTTGATAAGCATATTATACCTATTTGATTTCTGGACGTAAATGAAGAATGCCCTCTGGTGTGCTTGTAATGGGAGGTAGTTTTGTTTCTGGACCCCCTTTTCACTATGGTTTATCCCCATTAGTTTTGAAATGTTAAGACTCCCTTAGTCTGACGATTTTAAGACCTTTCACCCCATTTTTTTGGCAGTAATAGGACCTGTCATGCCATTTAGGTGGCGATGTTTTACTGACGAGCAACAGCTGAGAATGTAATTTTAGGGTGATCATGCCTTTGGCCGGGTTATATACGAACAATTTACAAATGTATCTAGATGGAGGTCTAGCGAAGAAACTATAAACTTAATAAATATATAAAACAAATATATACCGAATCCTCATTAAGAGCATCCCCATGGCAAGTCCGTGTGGAATTCTCACGACAGATTAGTAGTTCATTAATCCTTACCAAGTAGTGATATACAATTTGGCTGTACATTGGTTACCCCCCACATTATTTTGCTGAGCTTAAGAAGAACCTTTAATAATCGAGTGTTTACAGAGTTTCTCAAACAATCCTGTAACTTTGACAAATCTCCACTAAATTAACATTGATATGTGCTAGTTACCAATAGTTACAATTATTGACCTTATACTGTTGAAGGAATAAATAGTGACCCCATAGAATAAACTAAAAACAGCAGTACAAATCATTTTAAAATCCGAGAGGACATTACTTTTTTTTTAACAAAATAATTCGATACGATTGTCATTATATGAATATATTGCGAGCTCCAAACGATTGCTGTAAGTTTATGAAGAACCATTAGGAATCTAATAAGTAGACCTTACTGAACCCTGTCCTAAAACGTCATTCGTAATTTGAATATATTATCCTGTAGGTACTGAAAAGATACTCAACATAACGGCATTTGATTGAAAGACATTTATTCTTTACTTACGCGAGTAGGCTTCCTGAATGATGATAGACGCCAAGGTCGTGAAGAGGAGGGCAGAAGTTCTCACTGGTGGGACAAAAGAAAAGTTAGTGGTTAGTTTTCCAAACACTAAAAATAATACTGTAAAGACGGTATCACACAAGATATGTGTTCTTCGACTTTCTTCTGCGATAATAGTCTGACTGTTTATAAATTGATTTACAATATAATTCAGCTTCCTAAATTAGCATTCGCACTTTCGTGCGTTTCCACAAATACCTACCTTATAACACTATCGTTTGTGAGGTGTTGTATGCATTTTGCACTATAGTTAATATTTTGTCAAATTGCAAATTTGTTTGTATATTTTATCATTTTTTTTTTTTTTTTTTTTCTATATTCCAACTACTCCCTCTTGGGCATAGGCTGAGAGCCTGTACATTCCACCGCCCAACACGGTGAAGCCCGTGAGGTCTTGTTCCAGTCTGGGGAGTGAGACATGCGAAGCATCCATCATGGCTCGAAGCAGCTCCATCTCTGAAGCGGTCGGTTGCTTCGCTCAAGTGCTTCACCGTCTCACCCTCCAGACTCAGACCCTCACTCTCAGAACGCCACCTATTGAGCAGTGAACTTAAATTCTATCTATCTATCTATTGCCTGACGCCGTGATCCCCGAAGGGGTGGCCACGAACGAACCGCCCCCATGCACCTCTGTCCCCAGTCAGTCGACGCCCCTCCCCCCAACCAGCACCACCTTCGTTCATGTCTCATATTCGGTCTACCTCTCCCCCTCTGTCCCTCCACCTCGCTCTCATACACCCTCTTAGTCATTCTCTCGCTTTCCATATGTTCCATATGGCCGAACCATCTCAAGTTGTTCCTTTTCACACTTTCCAGCACATCTACCTCCACACCACACCTCCTTCTTACTTCCTCATTAGTCTGTCTATCCCTCCATGTAACTCCGCACGCACTCCTTAAGTAATTCATTTCCACTGCTCTCACTCTTGGTCTGAGTCTCTCAACCAACGTCCATGCTTCGCTTCCGTAAGTCAGTGTCGGGATTACCACACTGTCATGCAAGGACTTCTTCACTTCCATACTGACCACCCTATTTTTTGTTACTGCTTTTAGCGTTCCTACAACCCTCTTCCCCTGTTGTACCCTCTCCCGCACCTCTTCATCCATAGTCCCATCTTTACTCAACACACTGCCCAGATACTTAAAAGAGTTGACGATCTCCATAGCCTGACCGTTCAGCTTCACCTCACACTCTGTGACTTCACCCCTTTCGAAGACCATAACCTTAAAATAATATTGTTAAATATGCATTGTTATCATCTTATTATACAATTAATTTGAATATAATATTTTGACTTGAATTGTAGTCTATTTATGCCTACATAATATATTAGAACGTCCTGAACTTCCCAAGTTGACTAATTCCTTGAATATGACGTGAGTGCGTTAATATATGTGCGACTAATTTACTTGGGACCCAAATACACTTGCTCATATACAGTATATGTACATCATATGTGATGGTTTTGTGTTTTATTTCAAAAATATATTTTGCTAAACCGAGATTTCCACATAGTGATTATGGTAAGTTATTTTGTCTTTATATTGTGCCGTTCCTGTTCTGGTTTGTTTATTTCGCAAGTCTTACATTATAATATATATTCCTTCAGTTTACTTTCCCATACTTATGCAAAATATCCCATGCATGTTGCCAGGAAAATATTGACCATCAAATGTAGCGATAAAAGCTCTAGTGTGATACCGGAATAAGTAAAGGACAAAGCCTAACAAACTCATACTGTATATTCCGTAGCACTTAAAAAAATAAATAATAATAATCAATTAGCAAACTAAAATACTTAATTGTATTCTAGCGAATAGACGGTCATTATTATTGCAAACAAGTAATGCAAACTATTTAGGCAATATTTCAACGAGTTTAGATATATTTTCCGTTGTTACAGAGATTACAAATATTACGGTACTGAAAGTTGAAAGCCCACGTAATGTTGAAAAGGAAATATTACACAATGTTGCGTTCTTCTCATCGACGTATTTTTATACTTAATCAATAATATTTTAATAATATATACAATAAATTATTCATATTGCTCTTAATGGACCTGTGAGCGTTCGGAAAAATAATATCATAAGAAATAATACTGGTATGATAATTATATATTGATATACTGTTGGTTCCTTAATATATTCATTAACATACATATACGGTATTACTATTATTAGTTGGTGGTATATACTTATTCATTATATCTCACGTACAGACATTCAGATCACCCATTTTTTTTTTTTTTTTTTTTTTTGCTGATATATACTTATGCATGTTCTATGAACATGATAATGATAGTCAAATGAACCTATTAAACACGATTGCTCTTTGTGCTATTGTTCTTAATATGTTCATTTCAGTCTACTAAAATAGGTATGAGGTACTTTATTATGAGTATAGAAACCGCATTATATACAGTTACAAAGAACATATATTATCTGGGATCTATGGTGCAGTATATATAGAAACCGCATTATATACAGTTACAAAGAACATATATTATCTGGGATCTATGTATTTATACTGTAGGTTTCTATAGAAAAGAAGTATTTCTATTAGATCTTGTTGATTATAATGCAAATATAGATAATTGCTTACAACTATTTATTATTAGGTGGTGTGACATTAATGATATATATTTACATTTATCTCCAACTATCAATCTACATAATCAAATGCATAACAAACTTCCAATCGACTTACTTGTGCCTTCTAGCCTATATTTAGCGAACATATGTTGGTTGGGCGCTGTTCAGGAGGGGAGTGGACGTGCGCGCGCATTACCCCACTCTTCTATATCCCCTCCACTCACGGGGGTTGGCTCAGAGCTGGTGGTTATTTTTTGGTTTATTTATTTTGTTATTTATTAAATTATTTATTAATGATTTTAGTTTCATACCTAGGCCTCCATCAAGCTAAAGAAAACGCCCCCTGAACCCACCTTCAAGATAAATGTGTAAATGTTTTGCTAGACAAATTTCCTGCCCTAAGACCAATTCCTCCTAAAATGAAATCTAAATATCACGACAGTTCATAATATTGGCAAAGAAATTAGGGCGAAAGGCCTCAAAATCGCCAAACTAATGTAAGGGACATTGGGAATATTCAAAACTAACGGTGCTAGGCATGAGGGAGAAGGAGTTCCACAAAACTAACGGTGCTAGGCATGAGGGAGAAGGAGTTCCACAAAACTAACGGTGCTAGGCATGAGGGAGAAGGAGTTCCACAAAACTAACGGTGCTAGGCATGAGGGAGAAGGAGTTCCACAAAACTAACGGTGCTAGGCATGAGGGAGAAGGAGTTCCACAAAACTAACGGTGCTAGGCATGAGGGAGAAGGAGTTCCACAAAACTAACGGTGCTAGGCATGAGGGAGAAGGAGTTCCACAAAACTAACGGTGCTAGGCATGAGGGAGAAGGAGTTCCACAAAACTAACGGTGCTAGGCATGAGGGAGAAGGAGTTCCACAAAACTAACGGTGCTAGGCATGAGGGAGAAGGAGTTCCACAAAACTAACGGTGCTAGGCATGAGGGAGAAGGAGTTCCACAAAACACAATTACCTGCCCATTAAATCTTTCAGTTCCTTGACGTTTGTCTCCTTTTCAATGGGTAGAGGTAGTTGCTTTTTCTGGACTTCCCTCTCCCTCATGTTTAGCCCCATTAGTTTTGAGATTTTAAGACGTTTTTATCCATTAGTTTGGCGATTTCACCCCTTTTCTTTGTATATATTAGGACCTTTCATGCCATTTAGGTGGCGATTATTTCCGGCAAACGATATCGTGCCTGTAATTTTATGAGGAACTGGCCTTCGGCCGAAACATTTTTCTACCGAAAAAGATATATATTTATCTCGAATGGGGGTCTAGGGGGTATTTATTTTATTTTTGTTTTAAGCTTGATGGAAGTCTAGCGAGGAAAGTAAAAAATACATAAGTAAATCATTAAAGAAACCAAAAAATATATACCTTATCCCCCTTAAGGCGATGTCATAAAAGCGCTTTTTCCGGCAATATCCGATGAGCAAGTTTTTGTATACTCTTTTGTTTTTGGTATGTTCTCAATGGAATCGACAACTACAAAGACTGTATATGATTTAACGCTTTTTAAGGGTTAAAGAGGCTGCAATAACATAACACTTTATTTAAGGGGGAATAGGCTGGTTTTTCTGGCCCCTTCTCCCTCGTGCTTAGCCCCATTAGTTTTCAGATTTTAAGACCTTCGCCCCTCTAGTTTGTCGATTAAAAGACCTGTCGCCCCATTTCTTTATCAATATTAAGACTTTTCGTGTCATTTAGGTGTCAATTTTTTTCCGTGCGAGCAATAACGAGCCTGTAATTTAAATGGAACCGGCCTTTGGCCAGGACATTTTTCTATCGAAAAACTTACACTTATACAGGTATCATTGAAGGAGGGTCTTGGACGGATGTTTTTTTAAGCGTGATTGAGGTCAAGCGAGGAAGCTAAAAAATTAATGAATATATAAATATGTTTAGACCCACAAAAATAACCACTGTCCCCGTAACCCTTCCCGCCCGGGCTGCCTTTCTAAATGACGGAGCTCGTATTTCCGGGTGATCTGGCTGAAAAATTACACATGTAAACAAAGGCCTATCTCCCTTAATTCAGTAGCTACACTAATCAAACAAACGTCAGTCTAAATGTACTCCTTACCTTGCCGTGTAAACTGGCGTTAAGTAGAGCTCTCTAGCTCAACTGTTTCCGGAGTTATGGCGATGTTAGTGGAGGTAACTTTTGGCGTGTATATACCTAGACGCGTCCGAACACTCAACTGCGGCTCCGGCTACGACGCACTGTTACACTCGTCGCCCTCCCTGCAATTATGCCGGGAAGTGATTTGAGTGTTTTTATTGTTTATTCTGCCATTCATTATAATTATTATGTTATTTTCACTCAATAAAGTTATTATTATGAAGTTATTTGTGTCTCTTTCACTTTTACCCAGTTTTATTGTTATTATAGTGTCACTTTCATTGGACTATGATAATTGATAGTGTCATTTTCACTTTATGTATTGCTAGGTAAGTTATAATATATATTTTAGTGTCACTTTCACTTGTTCATATTGTTATGAAGGCACTTATTATTAGTTATTTGTGTCTCTTTCACTTTTACTCAGTTTTATTGTTATTTTTGTGTCATTTTCACTTTTATGTTTTGCTAAGTAAGTTATATCATATATTTTAGTGTCACTTTCACTTGTTCATATTGTTATGAAGGCACTTATTATTAGTTATTTGTGTCTCTTTCAATTTTACTCATTATTTTATGTTATTATTACTCTACATTTTAGAGTGTCACTTTCACTGTGATTGTCACAGGCACTTCAATATTGGACTAGAGTGTGAAAGTCGTTGAAGCACCGTCCAGCGCACAGTGCCACTTCACACTCTAGGCATTCCCATGTGTTTTTTTTTACTTTATGGGGTCTGCGGGTTGTGTGGCTACAGACATAGCACCTCTTCTGCTTTTTGGCAGCACCACCTGGTACTTTGGGAGGAAGGGAGTTGAGCTGGTGCCTCCTGAAATAGTCTGCACATGCTGTGCGGTCCAGCCGGCCTGGTCCTTGTAGTGGTCTCCCGGCTATAGCATGTTTTCCCAGGAGCTCAAGAATCACCTGCTTGTGGAACTTGCGCAGGGACTTGTACTTCTTGGCTCCGGGAGTCCTCAGACGGTAGATATTGTAGGCATTGAGGGCCAACATATCTACCGTATGCAGAATAAACTTCTTGTACCACCTGCAAGATGTTCGCAGGCAGTCGATGAAGCCCATCTGCATGTCGGACTTATCAATGAGACGCATATTCATATTGTAATCCAGGACAGCAGCTGGTTTCTGGACAGGGTTTTTGGTCATCCTGTCTACCTTCCCTGTGGCGACCATCTCTGCCTTGTGGCATAAGGTGAGGAGGTTGACCTTCCACTGGTCATGCCAGTGGATAGAGAGGATTGGGCCACTCTTCTTGTGGAAGATATCCGTCTTCTTGGTCTTGGTTGGGTATGTTGGCATGCCCTTCCTCTTGGCCTTGACTGTCCCGACAGTTCCGTCTTGCGGTCATGGAGGTACGTGGTGAGGATTGGCGACGTATAGTAGGTGTCTGTGTACAGGATGTGGTTCTTGTGGAAGTGTTTCTCCATCATCTTCTGTATGACAGCGCCGCCAAATCCAATGTCGGGGTAGTCACAATTTTGCCACCACTGCCGCTGTAGACCACAAAGTCCAGCACATACCCCGTCTTACAGTCGCAGAGGACGAAGAGCTTGATGCCGAAGCGGTGTCTCTTCGACGGGATGTACTCTCTGAAATGCAGCCTACCGCAGAACAGGACCAGAGACTCATCGAGGCACATCTTCCGAAATGGAATCAGGTAGGTGGTAAACCGATGACGTATCATGTCATACAGCTTCCTGATTTTCCATAGTAGGTCGGGAAGCTGGACATGCATGTTGTTGGTCAGGTGGAGATACGAGAGGATGTCAAAATATCTGTCCCTGGACATGTACTTTCCGAATGCTGGAGTTGTGATGAGGTCAGCAGTTATCCAATAATCAGCCAGTGTGTGCTTCCTGATGTGTGTCATCAGCATAGTTAGTGCCAGAAACATATACATTTCTGCCACAGTGACAGCTCGCCATGCCACCATCTTGGCACTGGTCTTCCTGCCAAGAAAGTTAGCACAGATCTCATGGTGATTATTGGTCTCCTCGACGAGGTATTCCATGACTTCGTTGTCGTAGAAGCCACAAAAAAGTTCACTGGGGGTAGCATCTGGGCTACAGGGTTATGCTGCTGTCACCCCTGAACCATTCTGCTGCTCGTCAAAGGCAGGACAATCTGGCTCAAAATCTGCCCCATCTGTCCAGACAAACAAGTCAGATGAGCGTGCACGCGTAGGCACACGCCCTTGCCCACGAGGACGCCTACGCCCACGTCTACGCTCAGGGGCAGCAGCAGCGGCGTTGGCAGGCTGAGCCGCACGCCCACGACCTCGAACTCGAACTCGTCGTGTTGGAATTTCCCCTGCTTCCACATCCTCTTCGTCCTCCTCCTCCTCCTCCTCCTCAGGTGATGTCAGGTCATCTGGGGCAATGTTGGGGTCATCAACATCTTCTTCGGGGGACAATTCTGGCAAAGAAGTGACCAGGCGTCAGCGGCGTGGGGGGCGGGAGACTGCGGGAGGTGGAACAATAGGAGCCTCAGCATTTGGAGTTGGGCTCCTTTTGCGGCGAGCCGAGGGCTTCTCTGCTCCAAATAATGCTCTACGATGTGATGGCTGTGGTGGCACACTGTGGGAGGACAATGCCGCACCACTATTTCCACTTGTAGAGGCCCTTTGGTCAACCTGAGGGCGAGATGAAGCCGAGGGCTGTGGGTGACCCGCGCGGCGTCTCGGGTTAAGGCGTCAAGACAAAGGAATGCGAGTGGTTCCTAGACCAGGGTCGGCATCACTATCACTATCACTATCATCGCCTTCCCTAGCCTTTTCTGCTGCCCTGCGTGCTTTCTTGGCTGCACTTTTCACCAATGTTTGCTTATAAAAGTATTTGCCCACTTTCAAGGGTGTACGGGCAGGCAAAGGGGAAGGGGAAGTTCCCGGGGTAAGCCTAGGCTGACCAAGCAATGGCGGCGGGGTAGGCCTTGGCTCAAGAACACTGGGAAGTTCAACTTCACCTTCATTCACCACTTCCACATCAGGATCATCACTACTGTCTCCTCCCTCAAACACATCAACATTGTCATCACCCTCAAAGCCCACAAAATCATCGTCTTCACTCGCACTAATAAATTGGTCTTTATCGATCAAGCTTTCGCCACTGCTTTCTTCGATGGCAAAAACTTCTCTCTCAATCGCACTATCACTCAATAATACCTTTGGTTTCTTACGTTGTGGCTTTTTCTTGCTTGCAACAAGCGTAGACGTACCGAGCGGGGTAGCAGTGGGGCGCGCAGGAGGTTGCACAGAATCGGACGCGTCGGAATATTTTGTTTTGCTATAACTCGCTATGGCGGGCACATAGGAACTGATAACGGTAGTAGTTGAGGCTTGGTGGTCCTGCGATCACCCCTAAAAAGGAAAACAAAATCCGCGCTCATTTCAAAGCACGCTTTCAAGTATAGGGATTTTAAAATGACACCCGGGCTCCTGCCCATTTGCCGCAGCGTCATTTTAAAATGCTGCCCGGGCGGGAAGGGTTAAGAAGATGTCAGACCACAGTTGCTGGAAAGAAATGCCGGAAAAAGAACGCAAGCCAATGTCACGAGCGATTTTTCCGGCAATTTTCTAGGATCAAAATTTTTCCCGTAATTTTTGAGGCTCTTTCACATCGGCACCGGAAACTAGACTGAAGGTAGATTATGATATGTGGCTGATTTCTGATATAAGTAATAATAAGTAACACCCAGTTCTTAACACTGATCATCAATTACAAACCCCAATGTACTTGAATAAACTAATTAGAGCATATGCTCCTCCCGGGATTCGAACTCGGGACACCACACCCAGAACATAAGCACCTAAACCATTACACCACCAACACAATTAAATGCTGAATAAACTCCCAATTAACCCTCTGACCTCCATATACCCTTCCTCATCTGAATAAACTCCCAATTAATTCTCTGACCTCCATACACCCTTCCTCATCTGAATAAACTCCCAATTAGTTATCTGACCTCCGTACACCCTTCCTCATCTGAATAAAATCGTCTAATATTAACCAGAAAAAGAGCTAAAAAACGTCATGATCCTCAAAGGGTTAGCATATGTGTGGTGCAAAATATACATGTGTTCTAAATTGATGAGTATAGTAAAGTGAAATTTTGTTTTTGTTCGGGCTCTGTCTCGTGTCGGCCACCCGCACCAATGGGGTATGTGCCTGAGTATATACATACATACAATACAAATGTATGACCCTATTGAAGCATTTTAACCCTCTCAGTACCGGTGACGTCTGTTTTGTTTTTATTCCAGCTGCTTTTTATACTATTTTATGAAGCTTAGAACGGATATATAGTAGCTAAAAGGATTAACTGAGATAGTGTGTACCCTTTTCATTGGTAGACGTCCTTTCTAAGCTGAGTAGAATCATCTTATAGTTACCAGATTACAATGGAAATGTCGTCACCGGTACTGAATGGGTTAAATTGATATTCTTAAACCCTTCTGTACCGACGAAGTCTTTTTTTATTTTATTCTAGCTATATTAAGACGATCTTGTGCAATTTAAGAAGGATCTGTGGTAGCAAAAAGGGTTAAGTGAGATAGTTCGAAGTCTGTTTATTGCTCGAGGTCCTGCTTAAACTAAATAAAATCATCTATTATTAGCCAGTATAAAATGGAAAGGACAGAACTGGTAGTGAACGGGTTAACAGATATTAAGGAACACCCCGTTCTTAACATTAATCCTCCATTACAAACCCCAATGCACTTGAATACATTAATGAAGGCATAATATGATAGACAATTAAGTAAAGGGAGAGAGAGAGAGAGAGAGAGAGAGAGAGAGAGAGAGAGAGAATGAGAGAATGAGAGAGAGGTAAGTAGATAGATAAATAGAGAGAAACACAGAGAGAGAGAAAGAGAGATTAGATAGATAGATAGATAGATAGAGAGAGAGAGAGAGAGTGTGAGAGAATGAAAAGGTGACATGATAAACAGCCCTCGGTCATGCCAATTAACCATCTTGTATGTATTTCGTGACTCCCCGAGACATGACCCTCTCTGTCTAGTGGGATGGTTGGTTGGAGAGGTGGGAGAGGTGTGAGGTGTGAGGAGGGGGTGGGAGAGGTGTGAGGTGGGGGTGGGTGAGGGTTAAGGTGGGGGTGGGAAAAGTGTGAGGTGTGGTTGGAGAGGTGTGAGGTGGTGGTATAAGAGGTGGTAGGTGGTGGTGGGGAGGTACAAAGGAGTACAAAGGAGTACAAAGGAAATCAAGCAACAACAGATCTAGTGACCCTTCTAGGCTGCTTGTCCTCCAAAACACTGAGGATCAAGTGTCCAAACAGTGGTTTAGAGTGGGTAAGGGAACATTGGAAAGGGAACTACTGCCCTGGAACTAATGTCCGTGGCAGGATTAGGAAGTTAGTAGGGGACAGATGGGTTAGTAACTGAGGGGGGGATAAAATAAAGTTATTCATTTACAAACGCAGTCAGTCGCGGGTTTGATGCGAGATATTTGTCTAGGCGGAGTTTAAATTAATCAACGGTGATGCATTCTATAACGTCTCGGGGAAGCCCATTCCACAAGTTGACAACTCGATTGAAGGAGAAATTCTTAGATTCGTGTGAGTTAAAAGATTTACCAATAATTTTGCAACCGTTTCCCCGCGTGTAATTAGATTGGTCGATAGTGAAGTACTTACTACAGTTCATATTGTCGATGCCTTGGTGATTTTGAACACTTGAATTAAGTCACCTCTTAATCTGCGCTGGGTTAAAGGAAATAGATTTAATTCTGTAAGACGCTCTTCGTATGGTTTGTTCTTTAGGCTAGGTATCATTTTGGTAACTCTACGTTGAACTCGTTCTAGCTTGTTTATATCTTTTTGGTAATAAGGGCACCAGGATTGAACGCAGTATTCCAGAAGAGGGCGGACTAAGGAATTGTAAAGGGTTAGGATAACTTCTTTGGATTTATGCTCAAATGACCTGCCTATAAAGCCAATTTTTTGTTTGCCTTCTTAACAACTTCTGAACATTGTTGACTCGGTTTTAGGTTAGTCGATATTGTTACTCCCAGATCGGTTTCTCTGTTTACATTCTTAAGCTGAGTGCCATTCATCGAATAGTTTGCTTTCTCATTTAGGTATCCGATATGTAGTACTTTACATTTATCCGCATTGAAACTCATTTGCCAAATTTGGGCCCAACATGACAATTTATCTAAATTGTGTTGCATATCATCAACTTGTTCTTTTGAGAGTACGCTATTTGCACTTTTTGTATCGTCAGCAAATTTTGAGATTGTACAGGTGAGACCCTCATCTATGTCATTGATGTAAATTAGAAAGAGAATTGGTCCTAGTACCGATCCCTGGGGTACCCCGCTACTTACATTGGTCCATTTAGATGCCTTACTGTTTATGACTACTCCTTGCTTTCTGTCGCTGAGTCAATTTTCTATCCATTTCAACACACCGTCTTGTATTCCATGCGCTTTTAGTTTTAGCAGTAAACGTTTATGGGGAACTTTGTCAAAGGCCTTTTGAAAATCAAGGTATATAATATCTACAGCTTTACTCTCATCATAGAGGTTGAGGATATCGTGGAAGAAGTCTAAGAGGTTTGTTAAACAGGAACGTTTTTTACGAAAGCCGTGTTGAGTATCTTTAAGTAAGTTATTTGCCTCTAAGTGATTTACGAGTCTGTCTCTTATGGCCGTTTCTAGCATTTTACATACAATTGAGGTTAAGCTAATTGGACGATAGTTACTGGGTAGGGATTTTCTGCCTTTTTAATATCGGTGTTACGTTGGCTAGCTTCCACTGATCAGGCATAGTCCCAGACTGCAAGGATTCATTGAATAGCAATGTCAGTGGTTTGGAGAGCTCATCCTTAGCTTCCTTTAGAACTCTAGGCAAGATTGTATCAGGTCCAGGCGTTTTATTTACCTTGAGTTTATCTAAACAATCCAATACTTCTCTCTCTGTAATGGTGATATTGCTTAGAACATCTGAATTATCAATCTGAATCGGCGATGGTGTAGGGATATCACTGAGGTCTTCGGTTGTAAAAACTGATGCAAAGAAGGTATTGAGGGCATTACTCATTTGTACTTCGTCTTTGGTGTATTCTCCATTTTCATCGACTAACGGTCCAAAAGTTGAAGTAACTACTTTTTTCTTTCTGATATAACTATAGAATTCTTTCGGGTTTGTTTTACTTTGATTCGCAACATGTAACTCCAGGGTCTTTTTACTTTGCTTAATTAACTTTTGGCTTTGCGTCGTAGCTCTACAAATTTCACCCGTTCTTCGTCATTTTGTGAGGATTTTAATCTATCATTAGCAAATTTTTTAGCAAGCAGACAGTCTGAAATATCTTTATTCCACCATTTGGGCTTATCATTATGGCCTGGACGCCGTATTTTCGATGGTATGCAGTCTTGCACTGCCTTAAGGTAAGTGGTTGTGAAACACTCCCAAGATGTATTTATGTCGTTATTGTTAGTCAGAAAGCTCCAGTCAGTTTCTTTAAGCTTTGATTTAAGTTTATGAAAATTTGCTTTCTTGATATTAGGGACTTTCTCAATGCTGCTATTTGATTTGTTACTAGTAAACTTTAAAGTGAAAGTTATCGTACGATGGTCGCTGTTACTGAATTCATCACCAACATTCAAATTCTCTATTAATTCTTCTTTTGTTGCGAGTACAAGGTCAAGCACATTATTACCACGGGTCGGAGATTGTACAAATTGAAAAAGTTAGCTCTCTTGCAAGTTAGCATAGAGGTCGTGTCCAGAGTGTGAAGTAAGAATATCGCCCCATTTAGTCACGGGTAAGTTGAAATCGCCAAGAATTACGGTATCTTGTAGGTTAGTTATTTCTGCAATTTGTTCATAAATTTCACTGTCAGTTTGCAGTGATTGAGCTGGGGGTCTGTATAATAAAGCTAGTGTTATTTTAGTTCCTCGTTTATTATTTAATAGTACGTAAGATATGTCTATATTCGCAATTTGAGGTTTTGACATTAAGACGGGATTAAGACTTTCCTTTATAAAAAACAGAACTCCTCCTCCATTTCTATTGATCCGACTTTTCTCAAACATTGTATAACCAGGAAGCATATATTTGGCTAAAAAGACTCTGTCTTCCGTATTTAACCAAGATTCTGTAATGCCGACTATATCATAATGTTCTGTAAACACGATTTCCTCTAGATCTGAAAATTTATTGCGTATGCCACGAGCATTTACATAAAACACCTTAAGAGGTGTGAGGTGTGAGGTGGGAGTGGGAGAGGGGGGGTGGGAAGGTGTGAGGTTTAGATGGGAGAGGTGGTGGTGGGGGTGAGGAGGTGTGAGAAGTGTGAAGTGGTGGTATTGGGATGGTGGGGGAAGGGTTATTTTAATATCATCCACTCTATGGTCACGGGAGTTCGAATAGTGGGCCAATACACACACACGCACATATACACACACACACACGCACCTCCCCGTGGCGTAACTGATAGCGCGTCTGGCTCACAACCAGAAGGTCCCGGGTTCGAGACCCGGGCGGGGAAGAGACATTTGGGCAAGTCTCCTAACAGTGTAGCCTCTGTTCACCTAGCAGTATAAATAGGAACCTGGAATAAGTGGACGAAGTTGTGACGTCCCATCTGGGGTTGGTGATCGGTTACAAGGTGAGATGGGTATCGTACTGGTCAACCTAAGCTACTGGTCAACCTAAGCCTTCGGGTGAGACTGGTACCGTAGTGAGAATGGTATCGTACAGATTAACCCTAAGCCTTCGTTTCCAGATATCGCCAATTGGCTAAAATACAGACTACACACACATCCACAGCCATTCCAACCATACATAAACACTTAACATGCATTTCACGCAATACATTCCCAGTTAAGGAGGCGCGATAATAATGAGCTTAGCTCGCATTGCGTGGATTCCCCTTGACTAACAAGCAAGTGAATAACACACACATACACACGCATACTTACGTCTACATGCACCCACACACACAATTTCACACACTCTCATGATATACACACACACACACACGCAATTTGCTTTATACATAAACATAATACAGTTAAATCCTTGATTCAACTCTCATCTCAATGTTAACCCGTGGAGCCCCAGCTAGTTTTGTATTGTTTGTTCACCAGAACCCGGCCGGTTTTCAAAAAATGGTTTTATTCCAGAAACAATAGCGAATTGGTTAGGAATGAAGGAAAAACCACGAAGAACCGGTCAAAAAGCTTAAAGAATGGTCCTACAGAGCCCTCGAAAACGTATTTTACAAGAGTAAAAAATTGAAGGCAATTACCCCAAAAAACTAGGTTATTGCGCGCTCACACGCACGCACGTGGACTTTGAGAGTTTTCAACCATCGGCACGGTTGCGTGGGATACGTACACAGTTCCCATACAAATCTTAGCCCTCTCGAGTGGCTACACCTGAGGTTACGGTCAGAGCAATTAGGGTGACTCGTCAGACGCGTCGCTGGGGCTGTGCGTTACATACATCGCCGACGCGTCAGACGCGTCGCTGGGGCTGTACGGGTTAATTAGAGAAAAACAATGATTGGGATGATTGTAATCAATTTTTCAACTGAATCAGTCTTAACCTCGTAATTATGAACTCTACTGTATATGCTGGTTAAGGGGGAAGGGTTTATTTTTAAGTCGATTATTTCATATATTTAAGAACATAAGAACATACGAAAATGGGTGTCTGCAGAAAGCCGATTGGCCTAAGCAAGGCAGATCCCTGTCCCACACAACCCCAATTACAAAGCCCAATTATAGGCTCAATACTCTAATACCCTGAGGATCGTCTTACCAAAACGGTTAGAGATTAACACAGGATTACGGGGGTCTGCAGAGCGCTGATTGGCCCAACCCTGCTGATCCCCCTTCACACCCAACCATTCTCGTCCATATGCTTATCCAATTTTATCTTAAAGCTCCCTACCGTTTTTAATCCCACTATAGCACTTGGTAGTCCATTCCACCCATCTACAACTCTGTTACCAAACCAATATTTGCCTATATCTTTTCTGAAACGAAATTTATCTAATTTGAAACCATTGGTACGAGTTCTTTCGCTATCACTGAGCTTTAGTACATTTGTCATGTCCCCTTTGTTAATCCCACTAACCCACTTGAACACCTCTATCATATCCCCTCTAACTCTGCGTCTCTCTAACGAATGTAAGCCTAATTTCTTCAACCTTTCTTTATACGGAAGATTTCTAATAATTTGGATAATTTTTGTCATTCTACGTTGTATTCTCTCCAATGAATCTATGTACATTCTGTAATAAGGACACCAAAATTGAACAGCATAATCCATATGGGGTCTCACTAATGACAAGTAAAGTTTTAAGATAACATCAGCAGTTCTGTTACTCACACTCCTAGAGATGAACCCGAGAATCCTGTTTGCCTTGTTTCGAACGCTTATACACTGTTGTCTAGGCTTCAAATCATTGCTAACAAACACACCTAGATCTTTCTCACAATTCGAGTTTTCTAATTCCATATTAGCTAGTTTATATTTAACATTTGTATGCATCTTCCCTATCTTTAATACCTTGCATTTGTCAATGTTAAACTTCATCTGCCAATTTACTGACCATTCGTGTAAGGTATCTAGATCCCTTTGGAGGCACTCTATATCTCTATCTGAATCAATTGTTCTCCCCATTTTGGTACCGTCTGCAAGTTTACTTATACTACTAGTTATACCTAAATCAAGGTCATTTATGTATATAACAAACAACAGAGGACCTAATACAGATCCCTGGGGGACACCACTTTTGACTGCTCCCCATTCTGACTTCGTACCATTTATGGTGACTCTCTGCTTCCTACCAATTAGCCATGACCTAATCCATCCCAACAACGCCCCACCTATTCCATGCGCCTCAACCTTTCTCATCAATCTCTCATGGGGGACTCTGTCGAAAGCTTTACTGAAATCTAAATATATTATATCATATGACTTGGCATTATCTACTGCTTCATATACCTCTGAGAAAAAACTAAGCAAATTAGTAAGGCAAGAACGTCCCTGAGTGAATCCATGCTGAGAAGAATTTATTAAATTAAATGTATCTAAGTGGTTTCTAATTTTACTAGCAATAATTGACTCTAGTAGCTTTCCTATGATTGATGTAAGACTAATGGGACGGTAATTGGATGCTATTGATTTGTCACCATTTTTGAAGACCGGAACTACGTTTGCAAGCTTCCAAGCTTCTGGAACTATACCTGGCTCCAATGACTTGTTAAATAAAAATGTTAATGGGTAACTTAACTCATCCCTACATTCTTTTAATACTCTAGCATATACCTCATCAGGACCAGGCGATTTATGAGGTTTCAGTCTGTCAATTTCCTTAAGCACATCATTTCTACTTATAGTAACCGTACTTAACCTATTTTCTATACTATCGCTATATACCTTACGGACTTCTGGAAACTGTGCCAAATTTTCATTAGTGAAAACGGAAGGAAATTGACTATTTAATGTACTGCACATTTCTAAATCATTTGCTGTCATTTCTCCTATCGAAGTTTTAAGGGGACCAATTACATCTCTAACCTTGGATTTATATAGTTGGTAAAAAACTTTAGGATTATTTTTTGAGTCATTGGCAACCTTAATTTCATAATTTCTTTTTGCTTTCCTAATATCCTGTTTTACCTGTCTTGATAGATTCTGATAGTAAGCAAGTAGGTGAATTTCGCCTTTCCTAATTTTTCTATATATTCCTCTCTTTTGTCCTAGAAGATCTAATAGTCTATTATTCATCCATTTGGGTTGGTTCTGTGTTGATCTAAATTTTCTTTTTTGGGGATGTATTTATTTTGTGCATTGAATACTGACTCGATAAAATTATCGTATGTATCTACCAAGGTTGACGTCTCTTCCTGACTTAAGATGACAGGTGCCTGAGAAGGGGTACACTCATTTGGACACCTGGATCGACTTAATTTTTTGACCATAGGGTCAGCTAATAGGGCTCTTCTTAACCCACCATAATTGGCTTTTCTGAAGTCAGGTATTAATGTTGTATTCTCTCTGGTATTACCTTTCCATTGTATATTACAATACACATAATTGTGGTCACTATTTCCTAGGTGGTCCCCTATCTCTACATTATTTACCATATGTTCATTGTTACTGAAAACTAAATCGAGAATATTATTACCTCTAGTCGGCGTATCTATGAATTGAAATAAAAAACTATCTTGTACTACCTCTATAAACTCCTCAGAATCAGAGTCTCCTATTTGATGCTGCCAATCTATATTCGGAAAATTAAAATCCCCCATAATGCACACATTGCTAAACCTTGATGCCATTTTAATTTCCTCCCATAATGACGTTCCGTCATTTCTACTCATATTTGGCGGTCTATACATAACTCCAATAACTATGGTCTCACTACCTTCGTTAACCTCTACCCTAACACTTTCACTATCGTTATTTAGTCTAATACCTGATTTAATACAGCTTTTTAATGTACTCCTGACAAACACTGCTATACCGCCACCCCTCTTACTTGTTCGGTCATATTTAAACAAACTATATCCTGGTATATCAAATTCTGCTAAAAAATGCCTGGTTTCTGTAATAATCCACGTTTCAGTTAGCGCTATTATGTCTATATTTTCTTTGCTAACAAGGGCTCTAAGTTCGTTCATTTTGTTACATAGACTCCTACACTTTGTGTAATATACTCTCAATTTACTTCTTTTCTTTATACCTAATTTACCTTTATTTCTAACAACATTTCCATCTTCCGTTGCACCATCACTACTATCATTTGCAATATAGTCATCATTTTTAGCATGAGACTGAATATCCTTATCGCTTTCGCCTGACGCTAAAATTGTTCCATTTAACCTCTCATTTACACTCTCAATATTTCTGTTCAAAACCCCACAACCACCCTATCTAAAGAACTAGCTAATGTAGAAACCCCTAACCGTGAAAGATGAACCCCATCCCTTGCGTACATCCCATCTCTCCCATAGAAACTATCCCAGTTATCAATGAATGGTATTGCTTTTTCTTTGCAATATTTCTCCAAATGGCAATTGACACCAATCGCCCTGGATGTCCATTCCTTGGGAACTCCTCTTCTGGGTAGGATACAATGTACTACAGGGATCCCTCCCTTCATCCTAACCTTATCTAACACATCCCGATACTGCTGCAGCAGTTCCTCACTTCTACCCTTACCAACATCGTTACACCCGGCACTGAGACAGATAATGGGGTTATCTCCACTATCTTCCAAGATGTGGTCCATCTTCTCTAAAACCCTCCCAACTCCATGGCCAGGCAGACACACAACCTTCCTAAGTTTAGTGCGGGTAGCCCTAACTAAATGTCTTACCATGGAGTCGCCCACAATCGACACAGACTTACCTTCTCGGGACACAGACTTACCTTTCCCTCGGGAGGATCCAGCAGCTGCAGTTGGAGAACCCCCGGTGGTGGCAGAAGCTCCCTTGGTGGTGGTGGTGGTGGTGGTGGTGGTGGTGGTAGGTAGCACAGCGTCAGCGGTTGGAGCTGAGTCGGCGGCAGGCACTTCGGCTAACCCTCCCTTATCCTGACTATCTTTTCCCTCACATTCGTCTCGCAAAGGAGAGAATGTATTTGTCACACTCATACCTATTCTACTATCCTGCTTCTTGAGTGTGACTTTCCCACCCGTATTTTTAACAACCTGCCATGAATAAAAAATGTCATCAACTTCCTCCCTTTTCCCCTTACTCGACTTAATTTCCTCTTGACTAAGCTTGAAAGCTAGATTTTCGTCTTTAATCAAATCCACTTCCCTCTGAAGTTTAACATTAACCTCACTTAGAGCCAAGACCTCTTCCTTCACGTCAACCATCTCTTCCCTTACCTGGAGAATAAGATGATGCAGTTCAGTAAAGGACTCGCACTCCATACCTGCCATGATCCCAAAAAGCTTAGCGAGGAGCAAACAACTAAGTAAAGAAAACAAAAACAAATAAGTCAACTAACAGCTAAAAACTGAGCTAAAACACTTTTATATATACACGAGTGCACTGCCTCCAAACACAGGTAGGTGCGTATGGTCACTGGGTCACGAGCAGGTGGTCCGGGCAGGAACCCAATTAACACAACCTCCTCCTGTCACTGACTGAACTGAACTGACTGACTGAACTGAACTGATATTTATTATTGTTTTTAGTTTCCTCCCTAGACCTCCATCAAACTTTTAAAAAACATCCAATGGATCCTCCTAGATTAATTTGTAATTTTTTTGGTAGAAAAATGTTCCGGCCAAAGGCCGGTTATCCCAAAATTCAGGCTCGCTTTCGTTCGCCATGAAACAAATCGACACCTAAATAGTACAAAAGGTCTCAATATTGACAACTAAATGGGGCGAAAGGTCTTAAGATCGCCAAACTAATGGGCCGAGCGTCTTAAAATTTGAAAACTAATGGGTCTAAACATGAGGTAGAAGGGGAACCAGAAAAACTACTAATCTCCGCTTAATCAGGCATTAGTGTTGACAGTTAATTATATTGCCTTATACATTTGTAATGAAAAGAAACGTGGATATGAGAGAGAGAGAGACATTTACATATATTTACATAGCTACACTGGCCACACAGACCTTATATACGATCCAAACGACGTGGTAAGGACTTAATTCTAGTAGAGATGGCATACCCGATGAAAAAGGAAAGTTGAAGGAAAGGATGGAAAAGAATTAGAAGAAGAGAGAGAGAGAGTGTGTGTGAGGGAGGTTGTTATGGCTGGAGAGAGTGAGAGTGAGGGAGGTTGTTATGGCTGGAGAGAGAGAGAGAGAGAGAGAGACAGACAGACACCCACTCACTCAGCAGACTTAATTTTGTACATTTGTCGATAGAAACATTTCTCCGGCATAGCCGGATTTTTTCATACAATGCTGTCTCGCTATAGCTCACCAAGAAGAAATCGACACCTGGATGAGTAAAAACGTTTTAAAACAGTAGACTGAATGGGGCCGAATGGATACAAGCCAGATCATGAGAGAAAAGGAGAGAAAAAATGCAGGTCACCCCCGTTAAAACCTATACTGGTTCATTACTTTATTAGGTAGTTTATTCTAGCATGGAAGTACAACATCTGAGGTGAAGCCATTGATTTCGGGGGCTGACGAGTGATTGGTGCTCTGGAATACTTGTGTGCTTGCTTTTTGTGGGCGAACTGTTATGTGTGTTCTTTTCCTGTCCCCTCTTTTTCCTTTCTCAGGTCTCTTGCTGATCCTCCCTACCCTTTGTGGGAGTAAGGGCTTGCTACTGACTGACTGATTCTGACATTTATTATTTATCAGAATTTCACAATTTATAGTTCTATCCTTCAGCCCGAATGAAGGAATAACACCACTATTATTCTAGTTTATAGATATAAGCAGAGTCCAGGAAAATTTATCTCGCTGAAATGCACGACAATATTGTAACTGTTCTGAAGTTCCTGAGTTCCTCTTGCATAATAAATAGCTCAATGTTGATGTAGATAATTTCGAATATCAAGATAGCTTATATAGCTAACTAGAAGTTGAATGTGCTTTGTATATTGCTAGTACATGCAGGTAAATGTGTATAACCATCTATATATATATACTGTATATATATATATATATATATATATATATATATATATATATATACTGTATATGTACAGTATATGCATATACTGTATATATGTATATATATTTATTTATTTATTTATTTATTTATTTTGTTCTCTCTCTCTGAGGATTGCTGATTATGCAGTGATTTCTATATCATACTTCATCCAATTATTATCCAAGTATTCATAGTATTTAGAATAGCATCAAATGTTCTTATGTGTACAATATGCTCATACGGTTACTATGGTAGATATTTTTAAAGGGGTACAACAATTCAATTCAACAAAAAGATAATTTTTGTATCAATTATGTACGATTAAGTACGACAGGTTGGGTAAGAGGTATCCTCACCAGGATTCGAACCCACTCACTCCAGGTATATTTGGAAGAGTCGGGCACCGTAACCACTCGGCCATGAGCGGATATAAGGAAAGCAACCTTAGTTTTTATTTGAGGAACCAGGTTTTTAGTCTCGTGGAGGACTATGCCTTCGAACACGTGGTGAGTTTATTAGACTTCGACCTTGACTATTGTTACGCTTCCCCCCCCCCCCCCTCGCCAACTCGGTTAAGTGATATACGATTTTTAATCGTTTTGGTACTATTATGGAACCTCTGAAAATGACAAATATCAATTATGTACGATTAAGTACGACAGGTCTCCACGAGACTAAAACCCTGGTTCCTCAAATAAGAACTAAGGTTGCTTTCCTTTTTATCCGCTTATGGGCCGAGTGGTTACGGTGCCCGACTCTCCCAAATATACCTGGAGTGAGGGGGTTCGATCCTGGTGAGGATACCTCTTACCCAACCTGTCATACTTAATCGTACATAATTGATATTTGTCATTTTCAGAGGTTCCGTAATAGTACCAGGACGATTAAAAATCGTATATCACTTAACCGAGTTGGCGTAAAAATAGTCATGGTCGAAGTCTAATAAACTCACCACGTGTTCGAAGGCATAGTCCTCCACGAGACTAAAAACCTGGTTCCTCAAATAAGAACTAAGGTTGCTTTATGGGGGTAGTATTTGGTTTTTGGTCCATATATTTATTTATTTATTTATTTTTGAGTTTCCTCGCTAGACCTCCATCAAGCTTAGAAAAAGACTCCCTAGACACCCTATCAAGATAAATTTGTACATTTTTCTATCGAAAAATGTCCTGGCCGAAGGCCGATTCCTTCTAAAAGTAGAGGCTCGCTATTGCTCTCTAGCAAAAATCGACACTTAAAGGGCACAAAAGGTCGTAATATTGATACGAAAATGAGGCGAAAGGTCTCAAAATCGCCAAACTAACGAAACAAACGTCTTATAACCTCAAAACTAATATGCTAAACATGAGGAAGAAGGGGGTCCAGAAAAAAACGAATACTACTCCTTTAAACAAAAACTCGCTATTTTTAAAGAGGCACAACAATTCAATAAAAAAAAAAAAAAAAAAACACACATTCTGAAGATATGGACATAGACCCGAAGGCCGAAGCAAACTTTATATTATATATTTCGTTCCTTTGAAGCTCCTAATACCCAGCACTGAATACCGAGAATTCCAGTGATAAGAATAAACTTAATATGGGAAAATTGCAATATGTTTTGGTTACAAATTAATTATGACAGGTTTTGAGCGAGGTATTTTCTGCACTTGTATGACATTTGTTCTTTGATGATCGCTGTTGATGTATATTTGTCACGGTGTTATCAATCCATACACATATCCACGACAGACTCTGCGTACACACACACACACACATACACATACAAACACACACACACACACATACACACACACACACATACAAACACACACACACACACACACACACATACACACACACACATACACACACACACACACACACACACATACGAAGACTTAAATCTGAATGTTTACGATACGCATTCCTTCTCTGTTTTCTGGCTATTATTAAACGATTTTATTGAGATTAGGAAAGTTATATGGCAGTCAGAGGGTTAACTGAGATAGTCTTTACCCATATAATTCCCATAGATTCTTCATAATCTGTATAAAATCGTCTAATGATAGCGAAAATAAACTGTCAAAGTGCGTCATAATCCTCAAAGGGTTAAGTTCAATTGAAATAAGTTAAGTCTAAACATAGCATCATACGTCTTTGTTAGACTTATTCTAGCTATATTTAAACAAATGTATGTAGTTGAAGAAGGAGCTGTGGTATTGAAAAAGGTCCAGCGAGATATTTCGAAGCCTGTTTAATTTCTGGAATTTTTTTTTAAACTGAAAAAATCGCTTAATAGTAGCCAAAGGAAAGTGAAAAAGGACGATGCCGGTGCAGGGGTTAATATGAGCAATACAATTGTAATTTCTCCATTAAGGAGAGATGAGTCGTTTTTCTGGCCCACCTTCTCCCTCGTGTTTAGCCCGATTAGTTTTCAGAGTTTAAGATATTTGCCCCATTAGTATGTCGATTTTTCAACCTTTTTCCCCAGTTTTTTGTCCATATTACCTTTCGTGCTATTGAGGTGTCTATTTTTTCCCGGGCTAACGATAGTGAGCCTGTAATTTTGGAAGAACCTGGCCGAAGATATTTTTCTACCGAAAAATGTACAAATTAATCTAGAAGGGGGATATAATGGATGTTTTTTATAACATTCATGGAGGTCTAAGGAGGAATCTAAAACAACAATAGATATATGCAATAATCGATCAGAAAATAAATCCTTCCCCCTTAACTCCCCAGATTGCTGTGGTGATGAAGGTTCCCTAGAGACACCTGCCACGGTCCTATTAGTCTACGGGTTCTACACGGGAGCGGGCATAGGCCATTATGGGTGAGTATAGATTAAGTGTAATGTTTTACCAACGTAGTAACCCATTCAGTACTAGACCGGTACTTTCATATTTTACAATCATAACGGTGGTGATGGGCTGGTCTATCAAGGTGAGAGCTGAGCGTTCTCTGCCATACCCATAGCTTACTCTGACTGTTCCTTTCGCTTATATATTTTCTAGATCTCAAGTGACGGCGTCTCTTCCGTGGATTGACCTCTCTACTGCCAACCTAGAGGCTGGCAGACTAGGAGCCAAAGTGTCACAGTTTTTTCCTTTGCCCCTCAACTTTTCGTTTTTAATTGTTAAGGGTGCTACGCTGGCCAGCTTGCCAGAATGTACTCGTAACTCGCTAGCGCTCGCCAGGGCAGTGAAATGGGCTATAATAATCGTAGAACGATGTTCTTTCTTTCTTAGTGTTCATGTTGTCACAGACAGATCTGTGGTGGTCTTTATTCTTGTCTGTGACACTTGGAAGTATTTTATATCATTGATTGAGTATAAGATATGTTGTGTGAAGTTGTAAGGAGAAAGAGAGCGACAGCGAGGTGGCATTATGTGCGTGTGTATGTACGTGTGCCTTCCTCGCTCGGGCGGAGTTTCCCACGCTCGTGATTGGCCGGCGGGCCTGACGCGTCATATGACGCCTGCTCTTCATGACGTAGTCGTCTGTGATTGGAGGCCGCTGTCCTGGTAAGGAGGTGCGGGCTCCTACCCGCGTGTCTCCTTCAGAGCTTGGCATGGCGTGCTTGGTCCTAGAAGTCCCTTGCAATCTGTCCCCAATCTAACCCCCTGTACTACTGTTTCTCTCTCTGAACTTCTTCTTTTCCAATACTTCTTATCTTTATTCAATTACTTATCCCTTCTGGTTCTGCATACGACTTCCATAGTCGGCCAGTCGTATTACCAGCACCAGTTCTCACATATATGTTTTGCACTAGCTTTAGGGATTATTAGAGTCATAGTCACATGGTAGCATAGTATTGGGGTGCTTCTAATTATTGAGCTGTTCTTTCCTACCATTTAATGCTAGACAGTGGAGGGTATCTTTGGTCGTTGTCTGAGTTATGTATGTGGCAAGTCAGAGCCTGTACGACTTCGACGAAGCTAGGTAGCCTGTAACCCTTGTGCATATTTTTCCTTTGCGAGTGTAGCAGTATACAAGCGAAGGGCTTTTGCCTACTCTTACCTGTATGCTTGCTACCTCATTTTGTTGATCTTTGTGGAGCGCCAGGGTAAGACCAGATACTTGAGATCTGGACTTACCAGGAGAGCCTTCTAGTCACTTAACGTAACATAAGGGAAATCTGTTCAAGGGGAGACAGTAGGCTATGAGCATGCTTGCGCTCTGCCTAGGTTCCTGGTACCTTTTATGCCACTGCTAGACTTTATTAGTGAGAAAGACAGCATTGTGTTTATTAACTTTAATTGCGAATGTTTTAGGAATTATTCACGCCTTATTTTAGCCTAGGTTGATGCATAGTGCACAACCCAGTTTGGCTGTTACATTGGCTAAGGAAGTACTGTTTTGAGTGGCTATTTTTAGTGCTGTCACAGAGTTGTTGCACTCCCATGTTTTATATATATATGTATCCTACTTGTTGGTGTATTTAAGATACACGCTTTGGTGTCCTGCCCCTGCATTATTTCTGTTCTATATTTGACGAGCATCTATATTAGATGTTCTATATTAGAGCATCAGACGTTTTCAGAAGATTCCATATCTGATTGCTGTAGGACTAGACTTCCAGTGTTTTCATAGAGCATTAAAGAGTTTAGTGTTGAGTTCAGACTCACACTAAAGTTAACGTAAGCATATACTCCTTTATTAAATCTTGTTATAGTTTATTTAAGCATTGTTATTACTTAAGAGCATTTTATTAACGTAAAGTACTCCTGTTGTGAGTAGGCTTTGCCGTCACCAGAAAGCCTTTGTAGAAGTGCACTAAAACCCAGTTAATTGATACCCCGTTATCCAGTAGATTAACTCTGGAGGGTTTAAGTGTTTTGTTCACCGGGGTAATAGTTCGAGGGTTTGAAATTAGCGTACCATTGTTGCAGATATAGCCTATCATCTAGTCCATTATTAAGTGCCCTTGTTTATTTCGTAGTGCCGGTCGTAACAAATGGCGACCTTAGACCAGTATATAGTGAACTGAATATTGCAGTTTTTGTTTTGGAGAAATCTTATTGCCATTTGGGGTTGAATTTATTTCTCGCATTGTTGGCAGTGGACATTGTTTTGAGGATATATAGAACTTGTTGGAGTTTATTGGTGACCTAGTATTGCACTCAAGAACATCTTCGAATATTTTTGGTGAATAAAGCTACGCGAGAGTTTGGCTATTTTTGTCTTGACTTGAGATATTTTTTTGTTGACTCCATCATGTCACTGGACGGGTCTGAGCATAGTGAGGGCACAGTGCGAGAGACAGGCGAGGAGGTGGAGAAGGTGGAGTTGTTTAACGGAGTTCGGGTGGTGAACAATGAGGAGGATGCTCGGATTTTTTTGGAGGAGCCTGTGTCGGCGGACCGTGTGTCAGGGCTAGACCGGTACGGACTGCAGTGTGTAGCCACGGTCTTAGGGTCTTCCGGTACTAGCGGTTTGTCGAGAAGTGAGCTGGTTACCGGTGTGCTGGGTTGGGTGTATGAGGGTTCGGGTGGAGCGGGAGCTGGGGCACCTTCGTCCCAGCCCCCATTCCACTCAACTCCTATCGTGGCGCCCCCTCGGGTTCCGGAGCCGAGTATGTTCCCGCAAGCCGATGCCCGCTGGCGGTTGGGTAAGCCTCTAAGTGACTCACGGGGTGGGTCCCCGGTAGTAGCACCCCCTCCTCAGGGTTTGACTCCCGAGATGTTGTTTCAGCTCGAGCTCGCCAAACTTAAGCAGCAGGAGCGACAGGCCGAGCTCGAGCAGCGGAAGCATGAGTCTGAGCTCAAGTATAGGTATGAGGCTGAGCTCAAGCAGTGAGAGGCTGAGCTCAAGTTTGAGTCTGCAAGGTATTGTGCCGATATTGACCTAGAGAAAACTCGTGTAGAGGTGACGAGGAACCGGGTCGTCCAGGGGGGTCGAGCCCATGACCAGTCCCTGTCGCATCTACTAAAGTTGGTTCCAGTGTTTGATGAGTTAGGAGTTACAGAATTCTTTCTCCGTTTTGAGAAAAAGTGCCGGGAGCACCAATGGCCCGAGGAGAAGTGGGCAGCCCTTGTTTCTTCACGATTGATGGGGAAAGCACTCAAGGCGTATGATGCTTTGTCCCTAGATTCCTGTGTGTATTATGAGTTGTTGAAAGAGGCTGTCCTGAGGCGTATGAGCTACAGCCAGAGACCTATAGGCTGAAGTTTAGGGCTGTTCCTAAAAGAAAGGAGAGTACTTTCCAGGAACACGCTAGAGAGCTGTCAGATGCATTTGAAAATTGGTTGAGGTCGGAGAAGGCAACTACTTTTGATGCAGTAAAGCAATTAGTGTTGTTAGAGCAATTTTTTAAATGTACTGGCAGTGACTTGACTCTTAACCTGAAAGAAAAGCAACCTAAAACTCTGCAGAAGGCGGCTGAGCTGGCTGACCTCAGGGTGTCATTGATTCGTGGGTGCGGGTCTGCACAGAGAGCTGAGGCAGGTAACCAGGGGCGTACCACTCCACCTCCCCGAGTTAATGACACAACAAATTACCCATTTAAGAGTACTGGTGCCAATTTTTATCCCAAGTCGAAACCCTTCCCGTTAAAGAAAGGCCAGGGCCCTTCCTCACCTCAGAGGAAGTCCAAGAGTGAAGTGGAGTGTTTCAAGTGTCATGAGAAGGGGCATATTGCGCGCTCATGTCCGAGCACACCGCCTACAGCAGTGGTGTCACTAGTGAGCAACATCGGTGTGTCATTGAGGTCTTCTGCGTTTGCCCGGGGTAATATGTCGGTTGCGAAGTCACAGTCGGTGCAGAAGCAGCAGGAGGGCTCGTCACTCGTCCGGGATGCTTTTTGTAGTCATAGGGGGCATGGCACTGTGAGGTGGGCTGGTGTTGAGCATAGGCTTGAGTTGCTGCGTGATATGGGCGCTTCCCAGACACTTGTTAAGAACTTCACTGGCAAGCCTATTAACGTGGCTCGGGTTGTGGTGGTTCAAGGCATCAATGCTACACGGTCTTACCCGCTGGTCAGAGTGGAGCTTGAGGTGGACGGTGTGACACGGGAGTTGGATGTGGGTGTGGTGGAGAAATTGCCAGTTGAGGGGGTCGATCTCCTTCACGGCAACGACTTTGCGTTGCCCACTTCCGAGGTTCCACCCTTAGTCGTTGCCGAGAGGGCGACCGACACGAGTAGGGAGGGGCAAGAGGGGCTCGAGAGATCTCAGTCCGCTCAGGTGTCACAGCCTAGTACCCAAGTTTCAGACCAGCGGAGGAAGGGTCGGAAGGAGAAAGTTGAGGCTGGTGGTCGGGTTGAGAGTTTGGACACAGCGACACTCCTTGGTGACTCGGTACTTGAACCAATGTTGAGCTCCGGAGTGGCCCCAGAACCTGTCCCCCCTAGTGACATGGTAGGGTGTGATGGCACTCCGCGACAGGTAGTTCCCAGGTACAACTAGAAGATCTTAGTCTTGAGAGTTGTGGGAACGGGGTTATTGAACTCGATGAGGACAGGGAAGCATGTCATGTGAACCTGTTAAAGGAGTTTGCGAGGCATCCACCTGAGCAGCCTACTGTCCCTGTGTTGGTCTGCAGCGGCCAAGGTGGAGAAGGAGAGGGGGGCAGTGGGGCACAGGTGGAGGAAGGCTGGGATTGTCATGTCTCGCGGAGCAGTGGGCGGGAGACACGAGTCAGGTGGCTGTGGAAGCGCTTGAGCACCTGCCTGAGCAGCAGCGTGCAGCGATCCAGCCCCTGCTCGGTTCATACCCCACTGTTTGTGCCGAGCACCCAGGCCTCACAACTCATGCGGTGCACGATGTTCCGCTGGCAGGTCACTTGAATGTTTGTAAACCGTTGGCCTCGTTGTTTCAGTGGTTCAAGGTGGACGACGAGGCTTTGGCATGGTTGTTAGGTCAGGGTCGACCCATGGCTGCAAAGGGTGGTGGTCAGAATCAGGACATTGAGCAGATTGGTGAGGTTGGCTGTGGAGTGGATGCGCCCGGTCGTCGCATAGCCTCCCAATGCTGCTCTAGTCGAATGCAACAGCCCTACCATAGACCGACTGTATCTGGCCGTGGCGCTGAAGGCGGTGATGCTGCGCTGGCAGGTGTAGTCGCAAGGAATGCGGGGGTGCGCATGTACGGTATCGGCGGGGAAGCCTTAGCAATTATGAACTATGGGAGTGACTGCACAGGTGGTACAGATTGTGCCTCTCATGACCTGGCTGTTCTAGGGACAAAGGTGGAGAAGGAGGGAGACTATAGTGTAGAAACTATGGTCCCGGCTGGGTTGTGGGAGGGCACTAGGCATGTTTTTCTTCGAGATAAGGTGCAACCTCTTGTTCCTAAGCATCAAGAGAAGTTGTTTACTAGGCTGTGGCAGTACGTCCGCATGCTTGTTGATTCTCCAGGCCTGATGTACGGGGTAGAACCCGACATGGAGGCTGGAGACAGTGCAAAGCTCAAATTGGCTCCCTACCGTATAAATCCTGCTCAACAGCCTGTCGTGAAAGCAGAGCTAGACTTCATGTTGGAGAAGGGTCTGAGGGATAAGGGATATCGTGAGTGGTCGTTGCCAGTGACTTTGCAACCTGAGTTGAGTGGCAAGATCCGTGTTTGTGTTGATTGCAAGAGTGTTGGTGCATTATCCCTGACAGATGCCTATCCATTACCCAGAGTTAACGACCCCATAGACCGCATCGGGGCTGCCTCGTTTATCACTAAGGTGGAATTAGTGAAAGGTTATTGGCAGGCCCCGTTGCCGGAGAGAGCGAAGAGAAGTGCCAGTCTTGTGATAGACTGGGCAGTTTATCAGTGTTAGGTGTTGTTTTGCTGCCGGAACACAAGTTGGATGTGTGGCATGTTGAGGGCACTGATAATGTCCTGGCTGATTGTTTGTCATGGGAGGGTATGTTTTAAGGAGAACCCTCGCCGTTCAGTCAGTGTTTGATTGAGAGTGGAGAAAAAATTAGGCTTGCCCCTGTAGTGCAAAGCTGCCAAAAACACTATTAAAAATATAAAAACCTCACATAAAAACTCTTTCTTTTTGATAGTATATAAGTGCAGTATGTTACAGCAACAATCTGAGACACTCTGAGTTTTTGTCTTAGTAGGCTAGGCTAGGTGAAGCTTGCTCGTTGAGCGTAATATTATTATTATTATATTATTATTTTGGGGAAGTGTTATGTAGATTTGTTTTCATAAAGTGTTTTATGTTTGTGATTGTGCCTTGTTTTCACAACTTGGGAGAGTAGCTGGGTGATGCGGGGTTGGTGGGCATTCTGTCTGGTCAGATGTGGTGTTCACCTGAGGCTGAAACGTCCCACATCTTGGGCGGGGTGTTACGCTGGCCAGCTTGCCAGAATGTACTCGTAAATCGCTAGCGCTCGCCAGGGCAGTGAAATGGGCTATAATAATCGTAGAATGATGTTCTTTCTTTCTTAGTGTTTATGTTGTCACAGACAGATCAGTGGTGGTCTTTATTCTTGTCTGTGACACTTGGAAGTATTTTATATCATTGATAGAGTATAAGATATGTTGTGTGAAGTTGTACGGAGAAAGAGAGCGAGCAGCGAGGTGGTATTATGTGCGTGTGTATGTACGTGTGCCTTCCTCGCTCAGGCGGAGTTTCCCACGCTCGTGATTGGCCGGCGGGCCTGACGCATCATATGACACCTGCTCTTCATGACGTAGTCGTCTGTGATTGGAGGCCGCTGTCCTGGTAAGGAGGTGCGGGCTCCTACCCGCGTGTCTCCTTCAGAGCTTGGCATGGCGTGCTTGGTCCTAGAAGTCCCTTGCAATCTGTCCCCAATCTATCCCCCTGTACTACTGTTTCTCTCTCTGAACTTCTTCTTTTCCAATACTTCTTATCTTTATTCAATTACTTATCCCTCTGGTTCTGCATACGACTTCCATAGTCGGCCAGTCGTATTGCCAGCACCAGTTCTCACATATATGTTTTGCACTAGCTTTAGGGATTTATAGAGTCATAGTCACATGGTAGCATAGTATTGGGGTGCTTCTAATTATTGAGCTGTTCTTTCCTACTATTTAATGCTAGACAGTGGAGGGTATCTTTGGTCGTTGTCTGAGTTATGTATGTGGCAAGTCAGAGCCTGTACGACTTCGACGAAGCTAGGTAGCCTGTAACCCTTGTGCATATTTTTCCTTTGCGAGTGTAGCAGTATACAAGCGAAGGGCTTTTGCCTACTCTTACCTGCATGCTTGCTACCTCATTTTGTTGACCTTTGTGGAGCGCCAGGGTAAGACCAGATACTTGAGATCTGGACTTACCAAGAGAGCCTTCTAGTCACTTAACGTAATATAAGGGAAATCTGTTCAAGGGGAGACAGTAGGCTATGAGCATGCTTGCGCTCTGCCTAGGTTCCTGGTACCTTTAATGCCACTGCTAGACTTTATTAGTGAGAAAGACAGCATTGTATTTATTAACTTTAA
>CM064573.1:32880141-33047641 GCA_032716605.1 Paralithodes platypus | reverse complement strand
GCCGATTAGTTTTGCGATTTTAAGACATTTCGCCCCATTTCGTTGACAATTTGAAGACCTTTCGTGCCATTTGGGTGTTGATCTTTTCCTGGCGAGCGATATTTTAAGATATATTTAAAGAGAAACCGGCCTGTGGCCAGGACATTTTTCTACCGAAAAATGTACAAATAAATTTTGAAGGGGGATCTAAGGGGTATTTTTCTAAGTTTGATGGAGGTGTAGGGAGGAAACTAAACAATATATAAAACAATAATTAATAGACCAAAAACCCAGCCACTCTCCCCTTTATACCGGGGAGTTTCTCTATTTATCTCCATCACTCAATATACTCTCCTTTGGCCCTTTCTGTTTGCCCTGTCTGGCTTCATTTTCCTTTGTTTTCGTTTTTCCTTTCATCTGACCTATATGTCCTTTCATTTTGTCCATGTCTATCTTTACTGTCATTTCTTTATTTAGTTGTCTTTGCTGTTCATTTCACCTTATATATACCCTCTTTTTATAACTGTCTGTCTTTATAATCCTTAAATTATTTATTTTTGTCATATCCAATTTCGTGTACCCTTCTTTTTTTCCTGTCTCTCTTCATTTATATTTATCTATTTATGTCTTCGTTATTCATGTCACCTTACATAATGCCCTTTTCTATTTACCCTATTTATTATATAATGTTTCTATTTATTTGTGTAATCGTTAATCCTTTCACCTTAGCTATGCCCTTTCTTCTTTTATTTATCTTCATCACCCATTTGACTCTTTTTTTACCCTTTCCTTTCTCTTCTGTCTTCGTTTTCATTTATTTATTTATATCTTTGTTATTCCTTTCACCTATACCTTTCTCATTTACACTGTATATCGTTATTATCTTGTTTTTCTTAATATAATTATTTCACCTTTCTTTTACCCTTTTTTCTTTCCCTGTCTGTCTTCAATTATTCTATTTATGTATTTATGTCTTTGTAATTTCTTTCATCTGCCCTTTTTCGTTCCTCCGTCTCTCATCATTATCATCTCTTTATTACATTATTTGTGTTCAATACCGGTAGTCATTTCACTTTATCTTTACCCTTTCATTCTTTTTCCTGGCTATCTATATATAATGCAGTTGGGTCTAAGTACATGATTAGATTAATATCCAGAATTCGAAAATGGATATTAATCGTGATCGTGTACTTGGCCTTTAACTGTGTTGGTGGTGTAATGGTTTAGATGCTTATGTTCTGGGTGTGGTGTCCCGAGTTCGAATCCCGGGAGGATCATATGCTTTCATTATATTTTATTTCAAGTGCGTTGGGGTTTGTAATGGAGGATTGGAGGTGTTCCTTAATTATCCTTTATATATATATTTGTCTTCACTATTTATTTCACCTTAACCCAACCCTTTCTTTTTCCCCTGTCTATGTTTATTATAATGTTTTTCTGTATTGGTTTTCCCTATTGATTTCACAATTAAATGTTTTTACCTTTTTTTCCTTCCCTGTCTTCATTGTCATTTCTATATTTCTTTATTTCTATATCAATTTCGTTTCATCTTACCTATCCTTTTTTAGATCGGTTTTTTATATAATTAACTTATTTTTCTATTTATCGCCAATATTATTTGATCCTCACTTGATCTTACTGTAGCAATTAAAACAAAATCTGTCTATACTTCTCCACTTTCATTTTCTCTTCATTTTGTATTTGACCCACCATATTTTCATTTGTTCTAACATTTGTATTATTATGTAAGCTTTGTCTCACCTATCTTTATTATGCATATGCCCCTACATAAATTACTTTTGTATCATCTCTTTATCTTTATTCTTTTTGCCATTTTCCCTTTGTTTGTTTATAAATCTCTCTCTCTCTCTCTCTCTCTCTCTCTCTCTCTCTCTCTCTCTCTCTCTCTCTCTCTCTATATATATATATATATATATATAAATATATATATATATATATATATATATATATATATATATATATATATATATATACCGGTATGTGTATATATATACCGGACTACCGGTATATATATATATATATACTGTACATATATATACTGTATATATATATCCTCCTTCCTCCGAAATAAAGCAGTTGACATAGTTTACCTTGATTTTCAAAGGGGATTCGATGAGGTGCCTCACAACAGACTGATAATAAAACTTAAAGTTCACGGTATGTCTGGGTCTTTTCTTCATTGGACTAAGGATAGGCTAACTGAGCGAAAGCAACGAGTAGTAATTCATGGCAAAGCCTCAAATTGACTAAATGTTGCAAGCAGTGTAACCTCTCTCTCTCTCCTTCCTCAATCTCCCCCACCCCCTTCACCCCATCCCGTACCATCCCTCTACCCCCTCCCCCACAATGTACCCCACCCCCTCCCTCCCCTCCGTCCCACACATACATACATACATACATACATATATACATACATAAATAACATTTTAAAACTGAGTGCTCCAAACATATCTGCAGTTTCAGTCTCTTGTCCTAATGGCGGCGTTCCAGGCAACCCTGTTAAGGGCTGCTTCACTTGTCATGTTTTTGTATTCGAGATCGGCACTTATAATCCGATCCCAGGTCTTCCTCGGTCCACCCCTTGGTGCAGCTCCCTCCACAATCACAGACCTGCATCTTTTCACCCAATTTTGTTCATCCATTCTCTCCACATGCCCATACCATCCCAGTCCACTTGTATCATCTCCTCACAAATACTCTTTATACCTAAACGTCTCCTCAGCTCATCATTTGTTATTCTATCCTGCAGCCTGGCCCCACACATGCATCTCATCATTCTCATTTCATTACGTTCCATTCTGTTGACATCCTCTACTTTAACGGCCCATGTTTCTGAGGCATATGTCATTGCACTGCTAACACATGAGGCATACACCTTTCCCTTCAGGGGGTTGAGGCATTCTTTTCATGGTCAGAATTGACAGCAGTTCTCTGAACTTCACCTAGCCACATCTAATTCTAGCGACAGTGGCAGCCTCGGCACCACCACCGGCAGAGATGGTATCTCCTAGGTAACAAAACTTGTCCATATCTCCAATGACTCATTTCCAAAATTCACAGCCACAGGATCATCATTTAACACAAGCTCGCCCTTGCAAACTACATACTCAAATTTCTCGATGTCTGAATTATCCTTCGGCACAGGTCCTTTTATTCTACTACAGCGCTTTCTTCCCAACCCAACATCGACAGACGCTACACCGAATCGAGTTAGCGCCCACACCCTCTCCACACACTGCACATGGGAATGAACCGCTCTTTTCCACATTGCCTCGTCTCAATCTCAAGATACAACGTATCATCCAACTACCCCCTCCCCCACAATGTACCCCACCCCCTCCTTCCACCCATCCCGTATCATCCCACTACCTCCCTCTACCCCCTCCCCCCATCTGTCTCCTACGGTGACTTAACTCGCCCCCGGAGACCAGTACACCAAGTTAAGGCAGTAGTGGGCGTTTACTTAATATACCTCGGGGTAATAGAGAGGCGGCGTTCGGGGGCTATAGGAAACGTGTGCGTATAGGAAATGAGATGTTAATATATTTGGTTAGTGGTGGGGAAGGGGGCGGGGCTTAATATACGTATAATACCCAGAGAAAGGAGAGAGTGAGAGAGAGAGAGTTACATATAGTTACATATATGCACAGACCTTGCAGTCCCTACAAGGCAGTCCGTCCGGATTTAATGCTAACATAGAATTTGCCACAAAGTGGAAGGTAAGGCTAGCAAAGCAGAAGGCTCTCTCCCCACCCACCACACAGAAAGAGAGAGAGAGTGAGTGAGAGTGTGTGTGTGTGTGAGAGAGAGAGAGAAAAAAAAAAGAATGACAGAAAGAGAGACAAATAGACAGACGAGACAAACCAGACAGACACAAGAGAAAGAAAGAGACGAAACAGAGTGAAAATAAAAACAAAGAAACCAGTAAGCCCTGAGCACAAATAGACAAATAGACAGACGAGACAAACCAGACAGACACAAGAGAAAGAAAGAGGCGAAACAGAGTGAAAATAAAACAAAGAAACCAGTAAGCCCTGAGCACTGCAGGCGGGTGGCAGTGGGGTGTGAAGGGAAGGGTAAAAAGTTCTCCCTCCCTTGAAATATCTGTTGGTCTCGGTAGGGGAGGCCAAGCACCCCGCCGTCTTCCTTACCCCCTGCGCATGCGTGAAAATACAAGCCCCCTTGGCCCCGCCCACTGCCGAAAATGTACAAATATTATATTAGATTTGATTAACCTAACCTAACCTAACTTAACCTAACCTAACCCTAATATAATATAATATAACATTACACAAATAACAAAATAAAAATATAAGATGCACTGGTTCCAAGTGGGATCAAACACTGGTTTATTAGTGTCACGGGCGGAAGATTAGATTAACCTAACCTAACCTAACCTAACCTAACCTAACCCTAATATAATAATATAATATAATATAACATAACACAAATAACACAATAACAAATAAAATACATTGGATCCAGGTGGGATCGAACACTGGTTTCATAGTGTCACGGGCGGGAGCTATATCAATTGAGCTACGGAGCAAACTGGTAGATAAGGTTTGAAGGGTTTATTTAAACACGGTTGGGCAGCGGGCCTGGGCCAAGGGGCCGGGAGGCAGCAATGGGCGGGGCCAAGGTAAGGATTTCGGCTGCGTACATGGCCTTCCCTCGCTTTCACCCTCAACACACACACAAACAAACAATCATACACACACATACAACACGCGTACACATGCACACAATCCAACTACCCCTGCCCCTCCAGATTGCACACAGTACACGTACATACACACAAACACAGATACATACACGGCGCACACACACACGCACATACACATACACACACAATGTATATCTTCAGAATTGTTAACAGATATTGCAATTACTAATAATGTGCTTTCATGTTACAGTTCTTTCTCCATTTCCCAACGTATTACTTTGTTGTATGAATAAATATATTCTGTTAGTGTACACACCCACTCACAGACCCGCTGAACTAGGGATGGAATCTCGATGGTGACAAACACTTAATTCGTTATTTTGATTATATTCGTATTATCGCATACTATATTTGTTTGTAAGTATTTTAGAGTTTATACTTACTGTATTTATATATTAAATGTCTTCGTGGTGCAATGCATAAATGTGTTGATTTTCGGTGTGAGCGTCCTGGGTTCGAATCCCCGGACTGCCACATGTGTTTGTTAATTTCATTAATCGAGTTTTGGAGTAAAGTTGGTTAGTGGAGAAAACTTAATAATAATAATAATAATAATTATTATTATTATTATTATTAATTTTTATTTTTTATTTAATTTGTTTGCTACCAAGACCTCTATGATTCTTAAATAAACCACAGGACCTCCCCTTCGATATAATTGTGTACACATTCCGACATGTTTCTCCTAATTCACACACTTTCTTGCTTATTCAACTAAAATGCTTTGATACTTCACATGCGCAGTACTTTCAAAGGGATGAGCCGGTCCAGCTGCAGTGGACTAACAAGTGGAAACTTAGTCCAGTCGAAATTTAACTGAACCTGGTGCAAATTGCAACTTCAATTATTTCTCCTGTATGGACTTGTGGAAACCCCCAAATTTCACTTATCGACATAAAACAAAAATATATATATACAAAATAATCTGAATAGGGTAAAGTTTTCGAAATAACATATTTATGTTAATAAGTCCAGTCAAAATGTAACTGGACCTGGACAAAATTACAACACCAAATATTTCACCGGTATTGGCATCAGGAAACCCCCAAATACAACATATCAAAACTCCGTAGAATTCTGGATAAGGGAATGTCCTCAAAATTGCATATTGATATTTTTTGCTATTGCCATGAGCCGGAAATTTAACAAAATAAAACAAGATCTTTTTGCAACCAAGTGTTCTAATTTAACAAAAGTGGTGTCTATACCCATTGTTCGAGGTCAAGGAATCCAATGTACATTGAAATACCCTCCCTCAGGTATTACATGTATTATGCAAATTAGCAGCAAACAGGAATATAATGACACCAAAATGGAACAAAAGGTCTTAAAATTGAAAAACAAAATAATAATAGAGTGAAAAGTCTTAATATAGTCAAACTAATGGTGTGCATTTTAAAATTTTAGGCCTAACGGGGCTAAGCCTGAGGGAGAAGGGGAGTTGTTGTTGATGTAGAAGAGTTCGGCAGCCACATTCAACGTAATATGTCGACGACCGCCCGAGAAGAACTAATAACACGCAGTAAAAGCTGAGGCGGCAAGACAGAAGCGTTGGGGTGTATCGACAATTTCCTCTCCTGTGTGTTGGTAGTTATTCTCTCTCTGTCTCTCTCTCTCTCTCTCTCTCTCTCTTTCTTTCTTTCTTTCTCTCTCTCTCTCTCTCTCTCTCTTCTCACGAGCTACCGCCCACCATCTCCAGCCACGCCTGTCTCGTCGCCTGATTATTTGACAATAATGTGAGTACAATATTGCTCATCCCCTTATTTTTGTGTGCATGATCATTAGTTAAATGCTCGCTAAACCGCCCAGTATTTACATTGCACGATATTTTGCTGTATTTCTTATTGGTAAAGGTTTGTCAAACAGACCCCTGTTTTGCATCTAACGACGCCGACGACTCGCCCACCGGCTTGTAAACAAACTTGTTTACCTTTTGTTTTCTTCATATTATATTTCATCCTTAATTGTATTTAGTGTTGTATATGCTTCAGTAGTTGTATTTGCTTGCATGGTAGTGTGGTAGTGTAGTATTTTTGACTGATAAACTTCTGTTTATTTCAAAACAACTCCTATAGTTTGTGAGGCAGCAGACGACAACAAAACTTGTAAACATACCTTATTTTGTATAATATATATTAACTCCAATAGTTATTGTATTCAGTATCCTACTCTAGCTATATATATCTGTAATTTTAGTTGTTGCTTGCATGATCTTGTAGTAACCTTTGACTGATAAACTTTGTTTATCTAAAAAGTGTCCTGCTTGGCTAGGCCTAGCCTACAACGACACCAGCGCCATCTGTTGATACATACAGTATATTAACCCCTTGTGTGCAGTTATACTTTTTATTTTATATAATCTCTATTTGGTGAATTGTATATTTAGTTACATATTCCGTTATATATATATATTTGTTTAGGTTAGGTTATCACACCTGGTAACCTATTTCTGCGTATTTCAATTGTATTATTTTCGGTTAGGCTATTCAATGCTGGTGGCCTATTTCTGTGTACTGTATTTCAAAAAAACAAAAAATTGTTGATGCCATCACTCCTGGTGGTCTATTTCTGCTTATTAAATTTTGTTTTGTTTTCAGTTAGGCTATCACTGCGTATTTCCACTTTTTTGTTTTCATTTCCATTTTTTTCTTTTTCAGTTAGGCTATAACTGCATATTTAAGACAAAAATAATAATAATTAATATACATAAAATATAATAAATTGTCTTCGGTTAGGCTATCTCCACTGGTAGCCTATTGCTGCGTATTTAAATTTGTAAATAACTTTTGGTTAGGCTCTCGCCCTTGGAGGCCTAATTCTGCATATCTCAAAATTTTTGTTTTCGTTTAGGCTATCACCCCTGATAACCTACTTCTGCGTATTTTAACCTATTTGTTTTCGGTTGAAGTGATTGAAGTGTTTTTAAAGTGAGTGAAGTGTTTTAAAGTGAGTTAAGTGTTTTAAAGTGAGTGAAGTGTTTTTTAAGTGAGTGAAGTGATCTGAAGAAAGTGACTGTCACCATGCCTCGCACTTGTACGAACTGCGCCGGTAGGTTTGGTGAGTCCATGTTTGCTACTGTCGATCTTCAAGTCTTCCAGCTCTGCCAGCAATGAGAGAATTTGACAGTGAAATTAGATGAAGCCTACAACAAGATCAACGTCCTCACCATGAAGCTGGAATCACTCCAAGAGTTTGTAACACTCAATGTTGGAGTACCACAAACTTCAATTGTCATCGGTTCAACTCCAGCAGCCACCAACGCCCCAACGTCAACTGCCAACAATCCAACGCCTGCAGTAGCCACTTCAGCAGATGGGTCCTATACTCAAGAAACAAATAGTGACTCTTTTCCCCCTCAAGACAACTTCCGTGTCGTGAGGAACAACGTTTGCCCCAAGACCAGGAAAACCATACCGATTACCGAGTGTCAAAACCGTTTCCAGATACTCACAGACTCAGATGACGAAGAGGAAACAAAAGAAGTCTGGCTCATGGGAGACTCAATGATACGTGGTCAGCTCACAGAGATTTGCGCCAGGGCACCTAAGACCAGGAAGCGTTTTTGTATCCCTGGTGGTGGTGTGGACGATGTAGTTACTGCAGTTGACAAAGTATCAAAGCTAGCCCATGCTAATACAATGTACGTCATCCACGTTGGATCCAACGATGTACAGCGAACCTGATTGGCTTTTAGAGTACCAGCAGCTGATCAAGTCGTTTAAGGAGAAGTCATCAAGGATCATCGTCTCAGGAATCGTCCCCCAGCTCGGTGTAGAGAGCTGATTTTACAACATAGCCACCAGCACAAATCGTTGTCTAGCAAACCTCTGCAGGAAGGAGGATGTGGGATTCGTCGACACCTGGAGCAATTTCTACTACGATGACTATTTGTTTTAGGACGATGGAGTTCATCTGAACCAGGTGGGAGCAGCACGTTTTGGGCGTCTTCTCAACGATGCGGTGAAGGATTTTCCGAGAAGAAATCGACTCAGCACAGGACAACCAGGAAGGAGGACCGAAAACAGCGAGGACGGCACCCTGCGAAGGAATTAAATGTTAACCGTCAAGAACCACGAATTTGGATAAAGCTCCACCAACACGACCTAAATTCAAAACCGCCAGCGATAACGACCGAGGACCGAGAACAGCCATGAATGTAAATGTAGATCCGACCAGAACCAAAAATATGAGTTCTAAAACCGCAACTTTAAAGGTTTTCTATGCAAACGCTCGTAGCATACGCAATAAATGTTCAGATTTAGAGGAACTAGTGTTTACAGAAAATTATGATGTGATTGGCATAACAGATTCTTGGCTCAGTACAGAACATAGAGACTTTTTAGCAGAGTATTCACTTCCCAGTTATGTAATGTTTGAGAAAAGCCTAATAAATAGAAATGGAGGTGGCGTTTTACTTTATATCAAAGAAAGTCTTAACCCGACCCCATGTCAAAACCTCAAATTGTGAACGTCGACACATCTTTTGTGCTAATAAAGAATAATAAAGGTTCAAAAATAATACTTGCATTATTATACAGGCCTCCAGCTCAATCAGTGAAAGCTGACTGAGAAATTTAAGAACAAATTGCAGATACAAATAACTACAAGATACCTTAATATTTGGCGACTTTAATTTACCTGTGACCAAGTGGGGCGATTATCTTACTCCACACTCCGGACATGACTTGTATGCGAGCTTGCAAGAGAGTTCACTCTATCAATTTGTTTGATAGCCGACCCGTGGTAATAATGTTCTTGACTTTGTACTTTTTTTTTTTTTTTTTTTTTTTTTTTAAGAGACAATGAACGGAGGAAAGAAAAACACAGATAAAACAAAAAGGTCCATGTGCCTAAAGGCATCCTCCATTCATAAAATGTTTGTAACAACTGGATTTAAACATTTGTAGATTGTAAGTTTGTGGAAAGCAATTCGAGGGAAGTGAATTCCAAAGAGTAGTAGCTCTGGGGATAAATGAATTCTGATAAGCAACAAAAAGAAGAATTAATAGAGAATTTGAATGTTGGTGATGAATTCAGTAACAGCGACCATTGTACAATAACTTTCACTTTAAAGTTTACTAGTAATGAACCAAATAGCAGCATAAACAAAAATCCCTAATTTCAAGAAAGCAAAATTTCATAAACGAATTAGAGCTATGTTTAAGGAAACTGACTGGAGCTTTTTAATTAACAATAACGACATAAATACATCTTAGGAATTATTCGAAACCACTTACCTAAAAGCAGTGCAAGATTGCAAGCCATCGAAAATACGGCGTACAGGCCATAATAATAAGCCCAAATTGTGGAATAAAGATATTTCAAACTGTATGCTTGCTAAAAAGTTTGCTAATGATAGATTAAAATCCTCACGAAATGACGAAGAACGGGTGAAATTTGTAGAACTACGACGCAAAGCCAAAAGGTTAATTAAGCCAAGTAATAAGACCCTGGAGTTACATGTTGCGAATCAAAGTAAAACAAACCCAAAAGAATTCTATGGTTATATCAGAAAGAAAAAAGTAGTTACTTCAACTGTTGGACCGTTAGTCGATGAAAATGGAGAATACACCAAACACGAAGTACAAATGAGTAATGCCCTCAATACCTTCTTTGCATCAGTTTTTACAACAGAAGACCTCAGTGATGTCCCTACACCATCGCCGATTAAGATTGATAATTCAGATGTTCTAAGCAATATCACCGTTACAGAGAGAGAAACCCTGAATTGTTTAGATAAACTTAAGGTAAATAAAATGCCTGGACCTGATACAATCTCACCTAGAGTTCTAAAGGAAGATAAGGATGAGCTCTCCAAACCACTGACATTACTATTCAATAAATCCTTGCAATCTGGAACTATGCCTGATCAGTGGAATTTAGCCAACATAACACCAATATTAAAAAACAGCAGCAAATCCCTACCCAGTAATTATCATCCAATTAGCTTAACTTCAGTTGTATGTAAAATCCTAGAAACACTCATAATAAGAGACAGACTCGTAAATCACTTATAGGAAAATAACATAATTAAAGATACTCAACACGGCTTTCGTAAAAAAAAATCCTGTTTAACAAACCTCTTAGACTTTTTTCCACGATATCCTCAACCTCTACGATGAGAGTAAAGCTGTAGACATTATATACCTTGACAAAGTTCCCCACAAACGTTTACTGCTAAATCTAAAAGCGCATTGAATACAAGACGGTGTGTTGAAATGGATGGAAAATTGGCTCAGCGACAGAAAGCAAAGAGTAGTCATAAACGTTAAGGCATCTAAATGGACCAATGTAAGTAGCGGGGTACCCTGGGGATTGGTACTAGGACCAATTCTCTTTCTAATTAATATCAACGACATAGATGAGGGTCTCACCTGTACAATCTCAAAATTTGCTGACGATACAAAAATTGCAAATAGCGTACTCTCAAAAGAACAAGTTGACGATATGCAACACAATGTAGACAAGTTGTCATGTTGGGCCCAAATTTGGCAAATGAGTTTCAATTCGGATAAATGTAAAGTACTACACATCGGATACCAAAATGAGAAAGCAAACTACTTGATGAATGGCACTCAGCTTAAGAATGTAAACAGAAAAACCGATCTGGGAGTAACAATATCGAGTAACCTAAAACCGAATCAACAATGTTCAGAAGTTGTTAAGAAGGCAAACAAAATAATTGGCTTTATAGATAGGTCATTTGAGCATAAATCCAAAGAAGTTATTCTAACCGTTTACAATTCCTTCGTCCGCCCTCTTCTGGAATACTGCGTTCAATTCTGGTGCCCTTATTACCAAAAAAGATATAGACAAGTGTGGCGCTCCTGCATAGTAGCCACGTGCGGGCATGCGGCTGCCCAGCCGTTTAGAAACCGGCTGGCGGCAGCCGGCCGGCCGGCTTTTCCTTAGTATATATCCTACGACAATGTAACTAATGTCTGGGATATTCTTATGTTGTTTCACAGCTTGAAGCTGCCCTTATTCTTAACCAACGCATCTTAGTATATTTTATTCTCGATAGTTGATTGTTTCATTATTATATATAAGATGTAAGTCTAGTGAGAGTGGGAGGAGACGAGCGGGAGAGAGAGACCGGCTGGGGGACGTTGCTTCGCGCGGGCGCGGAGAGACTAGCTTGGGACGAGCCTGATTGTTGCCAATTGATCGCAACGTTAGGCTTAGTTTCGACTCACGCAAGGGGTAGAGGATTTTGACCCGGCAACGGTGTTGAGTGTTGCCAAGCATGGGATGTATTTCGCATGCCTAGGGTGGGGTCCACACAGATTCAAGACTCAGAGCTCACCTCACTGTCGTACCCTTCGGACCCCCTTGATATCTATCCCTCTCAACCCCCACTTCGAAACTTCCTCTCTTACTTTGTTTACCTTCTTTCCACTACTTCACCAATCTATTTAATTATCCCATCCCCTTGATAGACCTTATATCTATTATTGTATTAACGACGAGCTCTCAGATAATTAGATAGGATTTTGGGCCTTATGCAGAGATGTAATTGTTAATGAGACCTAGGAAGCTTTTTCGTTGTCTCATATTTGGTGGTTTCATGCTTGCTAGTGGGTTCTTGTGGCAGGTGAGCAGGGGCTAGACCGGAAGGGGGGCTTATGCGATCCTTTAAGTAAAGTCTGCTGGTGCGAGTCCTGTGGACCTGCACGACTTTACTAGGATACCCGTGGGAGTCTGGGGGGCATTTTCTTGTCAGTGTGCCTGTGTGTCTAGTGTTGTGTTGTGTGAGGGCCCTTGCCTAGTCCACTCAGCACTGCGCTAGCACGTCCTGCGTTTGTTTTAGGGTCGCCAGGAGAGAGTCAGATACTTGGGATCTGAGTCTCTCAAGAGAGCACCCTTTCAATTAGAGTAATTTGGCGCACAGACTTGGGAATGTCCCTTGGCTAGAGCAGGTGGCTCAGCCCGGGTATCCGAAGCCTATATCCTTCCGGCTAGACCTCTGCCACCTGGCAGATTAACAGCTAGGGGTTTATTATTTCTGTATGCTTGTTATTGTGCCACAGTTTACCGTTTTTGTGAACATTGTGAGTCAGGGTGTGGCTTAGAGACTCTGTCCGAGCAGGCTTGCCTGACTAAGAGTGAGAAGCACACCTGTATATGGCTATGTTGCGAGTTGCTGCCTTTATTTAATTATACCTATGCCATTATACACTGTATGGCCTATCACTAGTATTTATTCCTGCTTATGAGTTAAGAGTTCTCTAAATCCGTAACTTACTTTCTTTGCTAAGCATCAGATCCTACAGTAGCCGCATGCAGTTTAGAAACCTGCATCTTGTCTACCTGTACGATGTTTTGAGGACTGTTTGCTTTCACCTTCTTTCACGCAGGGGTGATTAGTTGTATTAATTAACGTAACTTTAAATGTACTTTCTTCTAGTTTGTTATTAAATTGTTTCTGCAATTTAATTCCGTTATCTATCTTTTCCTTGAAGCTTTAAGTCAACTTAATTGTGTGATCTTTTATATAGCCTGCTTGACTATCAGCAGTCTATAGTGCGTGCACCCTGTAACCGAGTCATAGGATACCTTGTTGTCCAGGCAGGACTCTTGACGGTTTAGGGTGGTTTGTTGCCTGGGTTTATAGATAAGGGTTGGATCTAGCGTTTTCCGTTGTTGCTTGTTGCCGCATACCTAGTCCAATAGAAAGAGCCCAGTGTTTATATATCCCAGGACGTAACACAAGCTAGAACGAGTTCAACGCAGAGTTACCAAAATGATACCTAGCCTAAAGAACAAACCATATGAGGAGCATCTTAGAGAATTAAATTTATTTCCTTTAACCCAGCGCAGATTAAGCGGTGATTTAATTCAAGTGTTCAAAATCGTCAAAGGCATCGACAATATGAACTGTAGTAATTACTTCACTATCGACCAATCTAATTACACACGAGGAAACGGTTGCAAAATTATTGGTAAATCTTTTAACTCGCACAAATCTAAGAATCTCTTCTTCAATCAAGTTGTCAACTTGTGGAATGGGCTTCCCTGAGACGTTATAGACTGCAGCACCGTTGATTTATTTAAACTTCGCCTAGACAAATATCTCGCATCAAACCCGCGACTGACTGCGTTTGTAAATGAATAACTTTTTTTATCCCCCCCTCAGTTACTAACCCATCTGTCCCCTACTAACTTCCTAATCCTGCCACAGACATTAGTTCCAGGGCAGTAGTTCCCTTTCCAATGTTCCCTTACCCACTCTAAACCACTGTTTGGACACTTAATCCTCAGTATTTTGGAGGACAAGCAGCCTAGAAGGGTCACTAGATATGTTGTTGCTTGATGTCCTTTGTACTCTCTCTCTCTCTCTCTCTCTCTCTCTCTCTCTCTCTCTTTCTCTCTCTCTCTCTCTCTCTCTCCAATTTTATAGTGAACATTATAATGGAAATACATATTAACTAAATACTCTTTCTCCTTCATTCTTTGTTAGCGTGGTACTAAAAGGACATATTCAGAGTAGCAGCTATGACTTTGAAACGTACACATCTGTACGGGTCAAACTCGGCCCTTTTCGAGAGTGTACCATCCTTTGTTTTGATTGTGTGTGCTGATAAAGTCTTGGTTTGATAGAGCGTAGATGGAGTTTGTGGATCCTTTACCATTATTAATCATGTATTTTTTTCCGGTTTGCCTAGTTCGCTTCGCTTTTCCAAATAAGTAGGGAAAAACTCTTGAACATTAACCTCGACAACTCCCAAACGACTAGAGTAATTGAGCTAATATTTCTACCATTTGGGAAGGGTCAGCAAGAGATTAGGTGTAAAGTTTGAGTTACAGAGGTTAGGATTCACAATTTCTAGTCTACCTATTTGGAAAAGGCTATATATAGTTCACGTCTTGAGACAGATAAACGGGCGAGAGAACGCGAAAGTGGTCCCGGACCCTGAGAATAGGAACTCTAAATGTTGTTTCTGTTCGGGCTATGTCTCGTGTCGGCCACCCCTAGCAAAGGGGTATGTGCCTGAGTACATACATAACGGCTCCTCTTAAATTACCGGATCGCTATTGCTCGCCACTAAAAATCGACACTTAACCTGGCGCTTGCGCGCAGGGTGTAGTGAACACCACAGTTCTGGGCGGCAATATTAAGCTCCATTCATGCCTATAATTGTCATTTTACGATAAATATCATCATTACTTATTCATATGCGCCTATTTTACCTTTAATATGAAGATAGTAACCTGTAACAACAATAAAACAAGTGGGAATATAATTTAGATGGTCAAAATCGCGAATTGTTAGCGAGCGGTTCATTCAACAATTGTGAGCCACCTGGCCTCTCACCCTCTTCTCTCGAGGGTTGAAGCAGTACTGAGCTACTCCCTCACACTCTCCCATGTCTCTACCTTACGTAACACACACATGACCACAGCCTAGGATCGGTTTGGAGATGCTTACATGAAAATATACCAATGAATAAGGGAATAACAGGGAAAATAGGTGATAATTGAAGGGGGGAGGGGGGAGGGGGGAAGAGGGGAAGGAGGGGATGTGGAGGAGTGATAGAATAGATAGATAGATAGATAGATAGAGTGGAGAAAAAAAAAAAAAAAAACATGCTTTAAGTTCTACTGGGGCCTTTTAACCCGGGAGCTGCGGGGAGACTCTTAAGAGTTCCCCCGGCGCACTGCGGGGAGACTCTTAAGAGTCAGAGAAAACAAAAATCAATTTTTTTTTTTTTTTTTTTATTTTTTTTTTTGGCCCCTGGGCCATGCAAAATCTCAGTCCTCTACCTCCCCTCCTTCCCCACTTTCCTCCTCTCCTTCAGTTATCACCTATTTTCCCTGTTATTCCCTTATTCTGAGGTATATTTTCGTGCTAACATTAGAAATCCGATTGGAGGGTGTGGTCATCACTGATAGCAAGCGAGTGCAAGAGAGAGAGAGAGAGTATCGATCGACTGTGTCTCAGTGGCCTTGGGGGAAATTGGCGGGAAAGCAGATTGCCTCACCCATACATTATACAACTCGCGGGCTATATCTCCGATTTTGACCATCCAAACGCTGTTTTCACTCGTTTTATTGTTGTTTCAGGTTAATACCTTTATAATCAACCCATAATAGGCGCATATGGATAAGTATTAATGCTATTAATGGCACAATGAATATTTTAGTGACGGAAACACCTCAAATACGTCAGCACAGGGGGACGTTTCCAATTACCCCCATGCGCACTTCAGAGGTTAACCCTTAACTGGTGGCGCCCGGCTATTGTCGAGTGAAAAAAATGTGGCCTATGTGGCGGGGCCCGGCTATTGTCGAGTGCAATTTTGAGTACGTAATGTGCTCTGAGAGAGAGCGGAGCGGTGGGAGGAGCGTAGGTTACCTCATGACCGCTCGCCACGGTGGCCGTGGAGCTACTGAGATGTACTCCTTTGTACTCCACCCTCTCTCACTCGTCTCACACGTAATAATGTAAGGAAATGACCGTATTTTACCGATTTTGCCCTTCGGTTGCACGATCGTTGCAAGACAACCAGTGATCGTAGAAGGATCTGGTGTCATTGGAAAGCTGAATTAACGCCCTTTCAGGGATACATACTTGTATTACGCTCTGGCTCTTGTTTATGCATGAAAACGAGCACGGAAACAAGCTCGTTTACGGTAAAATCCCCGCTGGGCGGCACAGTCAAATATACTCCACCACCCGCTCTTTGAGTGTTAAAGTTTTTTTTTTAGGGCTTCCCTCTTAACCCGTTGAGTACCGCAGGATACAGTAATAAAAGTCCCCAGCAGTCCCAAGCACTGTGGCGAAAATGGCAGGAGAGACCCCCTTTTCACCTCAAAAGATGAGGCAAGATTGGATCTCTCATCATTGTTTAACCCGTGGAGCCCCGGCTAGTTTTGTAATGTTTGCGCACCAGAACCCGGCCGGTTTTCAAAAAAATTGTTTTATTCCAGAAACAATAGCGAATTGGTTAGGAATGAAGGAAAAACCACGAAAAACTGCTCAAAAAGCTTAAAAAATGGTCCTACAGAGCCCCGAAAATGGGTTTTACAAGAGTAAAAAATTGAAGGCAATTATCCCCAAAAAACAGGTTATTGAGCGCTCGCGCGCACGTGGACTTTGAGAGTTTTCAACCATCGGCACGGTTGCGTGGGATACGTACACAGTTCCCATACAAATCTGAGCCCTCTTGAGTGGCTACACCTGAGGTTACGGTCGGCGCAATTAAGGTGACGCGTCAGGCGCGTCTCTGGGGCTGTGCGTTACATACATCGCCGACGCGTCAGACGCGTCGCTGGGGCTGTACGGGTTAAAAAAAAAAAAAAAAAAAAAAAAAAAAAAAAAAAAAACTTGTACAGGCAGTTACAAGACAAATACATTACTGACGAATATACTCGGGCCTGGGACAGGGAGTTACTTATCTACTGACGAATATACTCATGCCTAGGACTGTAAGGGCTAAGAGTGTTCTCGCCGTCACCCACCAACACCTCTTAAGAGTGTTCTCGCCGCTCCCAGGTTAAATGGCACGAAAGGTCTTAAAATTTACAGATATTGGGCGAAAGTTCTTAAAATCGACAAACTAATGGGGCGAATGTAAACATTTCTAAAGCAATGGGTGGGGCTAAACATAAGGGAGAAAGGGATCCTGAAAGAAATTCCTCAAGTGGAAATCTCTCCCTTAGTAGGTGAGCGCCTTCGGGAAATTAGTGCCATCGTCCTTGTTGAATGCTATAATGCAAATTCGATTATGTATGGTGTATTGATAATTTCTGAAGGAGATACAGTCCATAGTGAATGAGAGAAACTACCACGAAATATATCTAGCTTCCTCTATCTTATTCATCTCATTGTCTCATAATCCTTTAACCCCTTCTGTACCGCCGCCATCCTTTAAACTTAGACGATTGTATTCAGTTTAAAAAGGACCTCCAGCTATTATTAGGCTTCGAACTATCTCACTTAACCATTTTTACTACCACAGATCCTTCTTAAACTGCACAATATTGTCTAAAAATAACTAATATATAATTATAAAGACGTCACTGGTACAGAAGGGGTTAACATTATTTTGCATTGGTTCAGTTCCTGACGAAGTTATATTATGAAGCCTCGAAATACTTGAACGAACCACCGAAGCTCAAGCATCAGATATAACCATAGAGTACAGATTGGATAGAGAGGAAAGAAATACGCTACAAATCTGAAAATAGGGAGCCGCGCGTTCGAGATATGGCAGCACGATCGCAAAGGAAATCGGAGGGTCCCCATTACTTCGTATTAATCCCTACCTTGTACTAATAACGCTATTAATAATCAATTCTACGCTATCCAGACACTCTATAGACATGACAGAGTTAAATAGACATAAGTAGAGGCTACTGTAAAGGCCAGATCATCGTGAAATTGTCGTAATTATGAGGTTCACAGCCACGTCTCTTTAACCCCCACCATTGTTGTTGTGAGAGTGGGGAGTTGCCAACGTCAAACATGCTGGGACAAAATATCCCTAGATGTCATAAGTATAACCTATGAACGTATTTCGTGAAATGTCCTGTTTTAGTGCAACTTTATCAATTAACATCTACATAACATGTAACTAATAATATATATTCAAAATTACATTTTAATTCTTGTTGTGTTGCTAGTAGTTATACAGTTTACATCATATTTAAGTATCTTTTATCTTGTATAATTATGTATTCCTAATACTCTCCTCTTGCTATTATATATCTTTTTTATTTTAAATAATTTACAAGTGATTTTACCAACATTAAATCACTCTTAAAGATGTTCCCTCTTTAATCTAGTGCCCCCTCATTTTTCGGAATTTCCCTTAACTCTGGTAACACTGCAGACAAGCAAGGCGCACAGATATCAAGGAGTATCTAATAAGCAAAAACGACTGAGATGTTTTGGTTGTATGCCGTACAACAGTCCTGCCACCAAATCCCTAGGACGCGCGGCAAAATAACCGTGTGACGTCACGCTTTCGCCTCTATCCAATCTGTACTCTATGGATATAACCTAATGAAATTCAAATTAGATCGACATAGTTTCTAAAACATATAAGGAACATAAATTAAGGGCAGGTTTTTATTCTGAACCCCACACTCCTTCATGGTTAGCTCCATTAGTTTTGACATTTTAACGTTTGCTCCTTTAGTTTGACGATAATGAAACTTTTGTACCATTTAGGTGTCTACTGTCTTTATCTTGGCGAGCGATAGCCATCCTATAATTTAGGAGGAATCAGCCTTCGGCCGGGACATTTTTCGATCGAAAAATGTAGAAATTTATCTTGCAGGGGGGATCTTGAGGGTATTTTTGTTTTAACCTGGGAGGTCTTGGGAGGATACTACAGAAAATGTACACTCTAGGACACAAATCTTGGTCATAAAGATTTCGAAGCTATCCCGAAGGAAATCGAATCTTTTCATTATTTCTATTAATTAATTCTTGCCTAATACTTCCATTTCGGAGGTCCTTTTTTCAGTTCGAGGGTTCATATTGAGTCAGAATTTGCGTCTCACCCCCGTATTTTTAGCACCACACTTAACCCCTTCAGCACCATGATGCCTTTTTACCTTGGATTCTGGCTAAAATTACACGGTTGTATGCAGTTTAAGAAGGAGCTATGATATTTAGAGGGTTAATAGATATCGTATTTACCCATTTGAGTCCTAGAGGTAGATTATAAGCTAAAGAAATTCGTCTAATGGTAACTAGAATAGGATGAAAATTACGTAGTGATGTTGAAGGGGATAAGTATTTCCCTAACCCTATATCGAACGAAGATAATACAACTGAGTGCTAATTAGTGATAAAGGGATAAATATCATGAAGTTTCAGAAATAATACTTGTTGTTTTTGCATATTTCGTTTCTTGAAGGTTTAAGGCAGCACCTTAGTGTGGGTTTACTTTTTGGTCGATTTTGTCATATATTTAGAATTTTTCTAGTTTCCTCCCTAGACCTCCATCAAACTTAAAACAACAACCATAGGACCCACTGTCAAGATATATTTGTAATTTTTTCGGTAGAAAAATTTCCCGGCCGAAGGCCGATTCCTCTTAAATTACAAACCGCTATCGCTCGCCAGGACGTGACGTCTTAATATTGACAACAAAATGGAGTGAAAGGTCTTAAAATCGCAAAGTAATGAGCCAAACGCCATAAAATCTGAAAACTAATGGGGCAAAACATGAGGAAGACGAGGGCCCGGAAAAACAGCCCATCCCCCCTTAAAGTGTACTGTATACTCGACACATTATATTGATCAATAATACCCTTATTATTAAAATTATAAACACTCACACACACACACAGATGGCGCTGATGTCCCTAACCACGCTCCCCTTATTGACGGAGTGCCCAACCATTACAATATTGACGGAGTGCCCAACCATTACAATACCCCAACATTGATAATTATATAATAGGGTACAGCAATATTGGCAACTACAACAATATAATTTTCCCATATAATATTATTTTCCCGGGGGTGGCATTAATTATTTCCTGAACTGGTAAAGGCATTTGTATTATTCAGGTTCATATTTTTGTATTTCATGCACAAGGTTTTGAGGAGAAAAACTAAACATATTTCAAAATGTCTTGTTTTATGGTCATATGCAGATTATTATTAGAACATGTATTTGCAGGGGGCGGCTTTAATGTGAAGTCAAAGCAGAATTATACTGGTGTCACACGAGTGCCTTTTCAGGCAACTTTATATATTTATTATCTTATTATTTAGTAACACTCCGTTCTTAACATTAATCATCAATTACAAACCACAATGTACTTGAATAAACTAATGAAAGCATATGGTCCTCCCGGGATTCGAACTCGGGACACCACACCCAGAACATAAGCATCTAAACCATTACACCACCAACAATATTCGGCAACTAAACTAGACGTAGATGGTATTAGGACACTAATATAGTATGACACTTTAGTTCAGAAGCTGCTAGACCAAAATTGGCCGAAACAACGGCTGGACAAATCGTTCGTGTGACATCGCCGTTTATAAGGGTGTGGTTTGTGGCTAGTGATATGTACTGTTGCCCACATAAGTTTGGTCCTCTTAAAGGATATGGGCTGTTTTTCTGGTCTGCTTTCGTCCTCATGCTTAGTCCCATTAGTTTTTAGACTTTAAGACGTTCGGCTTATTAGTTTGGCGATTTTAAGACCTTTCATCCCATTTCTTTGGCAATATTAAGACTTTTCGTGTCACTTAGGTGTCGATTTTCCCTGGCGAGTGGTAGCGAGCCTCTAATATAAGAGGAACCGGCTTACGGCCGGGACATTTTTCTATCGAAAAATGTACATATTTATCTTTAAGGAGAGTCTTGGGCGGGTTGATTTATAAGCTTGGTAGACGTCTAGGGAGGAAACTAAAAAATAAATGAATACATGTATTAATAGACCAAAAAGAACGGCCACTATCCCCTTAACTAGTCAGAAAAGTTAATTCCAATATTCTGCCTCCTGCTTTTGAGTGTGATCCTTTAGTTATGCAGTAATTCAGTATTCAGAATGTCATTTAATACACGTTTTTGCAATCATATCGCCAAGGCATTTGACAACATATTTTTCTTCTCTCTCTCTCTCTCTCTCTCTCTGAAATCCAAACTTATGGCTCCGTATTAAATGCTTCACTTAAAGGGGAGATGGGTCGTTTATTCTAGATCCCCTTCTCCCTCATGCTAAGCCCCATTAGTTTTCAAATTTTAAAATGTTTGCCCCATTAGTGTGTCGATTTTAAGACCTTTCGTGCTATTTAGGTGTCGATTTTTTTACTGGCGAACGATAGGCCTGTAATTTTGGAAGAAACGGCCATCGGCCGGGACATTTTTCTACCTAAAAATTTACAATTTAATCTAGAAGGGGGATCTAATGGATGTTTGTTATAAGTGTGATGGAGGTCTAAGGAGGAAACTAGAAAACAATAATTAGTAAAATAATAAATCGACCAAAACGTGAACCATCCCCCCTTAACAATAATAATTCATGTACTCCAACTTTATATTGGGATTGTTATTCTGTATTTACATGTGATATTCAGTGTTTAATTTCCGCGCGTTTGTTGCGCATTATATTCAAATACCTCTCTCTCTCTCTCTCTCTCTCTCTCTCTCTCTCTCTCTCTCTCTCTCTCTCTCTCTCTCTCTCTCTCCGTAACCACGTGACGCTCATAGGAGTAATAGGCTTTGGGTAAGCTTTTCCAGACCTAATATATTCCTTGAAGAAAGGACTGGTGCTTAATGCAAAAACTTAGATGATTAATATTATCATCAAAATATTAATGCTACTTTAATACAATTATTAGTTTTATATCTATTATTATTATTGTTATTAACCCTTGGGGCCCGGGCTGCCTTTCCAAATGACGGAGGTCGTATCCGGGCGATCTGGCTGAAAATCAACAAAAGTAAACTAAGGCTAATCTCACTTAATATATTACCTACATTAATGAAAGATATATACAAATATGCGCCTTACCTTGCCGCGTAGAATGGCATTAAGTAGAGCTCTCTAACTCAACTGGTTCCAGAGTGATGGTGATGGAAGTGGAGGTAACTTTTGCCGCATATTTACCTCGGCGCGTCCGAACACTCAACCGCGGCCCCAGCTACGACGCCCAGTTGCACTCGTCGCTCCACCCGCAATTATGCCGGGAAGAATTTTTTTTTTGTTTTTTTTTTTTTGTTTTTTTTCTATATGCCAACTACTCCCTCTCGGGCATAGGCTGAGAGCCTGTACATTCCACCGTTCAACACGGTGAAGCCCGTGAGGTCTTGTTCCAGCCTGGAGAGTGAGACATGTGAAGCATCCATCATGGCTCGAAGCAGCTCCATCTCTGAAGCGGCTGGGTGCTTCGCTCAAGTGCTTCACCGTCTCACCCTCCAGACTCAGACCCTCACTCTTAGAACGCCACCTATTGAGCAGTGAACTCACTAGGCATTGTCCCCCTGTAACATATTTTGAATATGGGAATATTCTTACAGTGTTATTTAATCAGGGAACAATGAGGGTATTTGATAGTGTGTTATTGTTTATTATGCCATTTATTATAGTTATGTTATTTGCACTCAATAAAGTTATTTACTTGAAGTTATTTGTGTCTCTGTCACTTCTTACTTAGTTTTATAATTATTATTATGATTATAGTGTCACTTTCACTGGACTTTGATAGTTGATGGTGTCATTTTCCCTTTTATGTATTGTTAAGTAAGCTAATAATATATAGTGTCACATTCACTTGTTCATATTGTAACGAAGGCACTTATTATTACTTATGTGTGTCTCTTTCACTTATACTTAGTTTTATTATTATTATAGTGTCACTTTCCCTGGACTAAAATAATTGATAGTGTCATTTTCCCTTTTATGTATTGTTAGGTAAGCAAATAATATATATAGTGTCACTTTCACTTGTTCATATTGATATGAAGGCACTTATTATTACTTATGTGTGTCTCTTTCACTTATACTTAGTTTCATTATTATTATAGTGTCACTTTCACTGGACTATGATAATTAATAGTATCACTTTCACTGTTATTGTCACGGGCACTTCAAAATTGTTGGAGAGTGTGAAACTCATTGAAGCACCGTCCAGCACACAGTGCCACTTCACACTCGAGGCATTCCCATGTGGTTTTGCTCACTTTGCGGGGTCTGCGAGTTGTGTGGCTGCTCACATAGCACCTCTTCTGACTCCTAACTGCACTACCTGGTGCTTTGAAAGGAAGGGGGTTGAACTGGTGCCTCCTGAAGAAGTCGGCACACCCCGCTCTGTCCAGCTGGCCTGGTCCTTGTAGTGGTCTTCCAGGTTCCGCATGCTTAGCCAGGAGCTCAAGTATCACCTGCTTGTGGAACTTCCGCAGGGACTTGTACTTCTTGGCTCCTGGAGTCCTCAGACGGTAGATGTTGTAGGCATTGAGGACCGACATATCTACCGTATGCAGGATAAACTTCTTGTACCACCTGCAAGATGTTCGCAGGCAGTCGATGAAGCCCATCTGCATGTCGGACTTGTCAACGAGGTGTATGTTGAGGTTGTAATCCAGGACAGCAGCTGGTTTCTGGACGGGGTTCTTGGTTCTTCGGTCCACCTTCCCTGTGGCGACCATCTGGGCCTTGTGGCATGTGCTGAGGAGGTTGACCTTCCACTGGTCATGCCAGTGTATTGAGAGGATGGGGCCACTCTTCTTGTGGAAGATGTCCGTCTTCTTCGTCTTGGTTGGGTAGCCTGGCATGCCCTTCCTCTTGGCCTTGACTGTGCCGACAGTTCCGGTCTTGCGGTCATGGAGGTACTTCGTCAGGATAGGCGACGTGTAGTAATTATCTGTGTAGAGGATGTGGTTTTGATTGAAGTGCCTCTCCATCATCTTCTTCACTACAGCGCTACCAAAACCAGTGAGGGAGTCAGTCACAATTTCTCCACCCTTGCTGCTGTACACCAAAAAGTCCAGCACATACCCCGTCTTGCAGTCGCAGAGGACGAAGAGCTTGATGCCGAAGCGGTGTCTCTTGGACGGGATATACTGTCGGAAGTGCAGCCTACCACGGAAAAGGATCAGAGACTCGTCGAGGCACATCTTCTGGAAAGTAAATAGGTAGGTGGTGAACTGATGACGTATCATGTCATACAGCTTCCTGATCTTCCATAATGAGTCGGGAAGGTGGACTGCCATGTTGTTTGTCAGGTGGAGATAGGAGAGGATGTCGAAGTACCTGTCCCTGGACATGTACTTGCCAAATGCTGGAGTCGTTATGAGGTCGCCAGTGATCCAGTAGTCTGTCAGAGCGTGCTTCCTGATATGTGTCATCAGCATTGTGAGTGCCAAGAACACATATATCTGCCAAAGTGACAGCTCTCCATGCGACCATCTTGGCACTGGTCTTCCTCCCAAGAAAGTTGGCACAGATCTCATGATGGTTGTTGGTCTCCTTGACGAGGTATTCCATGACTTCATTGTCATAGAAGCCACAGAAAAGTTCACTGGGGGTAGCATCTGGGCCACAGGGAAATGTTGGTGATATCCCGGAACCCATCTGTACCTCGTCAAAGGCAGGACAATCTGGCTCAAAATCAGCCCTATCTGTCCACACAAACAGGTCGGATGCTGATGCTCGAGCACGTGCAGGTGCAGCAGGCACACGCCCTGGATGCCCTGGCACACGCCCTTGGCCACGCGGACGCCCTGCAGGCCCATGCCCACGCCCAGGGGCAGCGGCGTCGGCAGACTGACCACGTCCACGACCTCGCCCTCTAACTCGTCTTGTCGGGACTTCCTGTTCCTGTTCCTGTTCCTCTTCCTCTTCCTCCTCAGGCGACGTCAGGTCATCGGGGGCAATGCTGGGGTCGTCAGCATCCTCTTCAGGAGACAATTCGGGTGAAGAAGTGACCGGGCGTCGGCGGCGTGGGGCGCGGGAGGCTGCGGGAGGTTCAACAATGGGAGCCTCGGCCTCGGGAGTTAGGCTCCTTTTGCGGCGAGCTGAGGGCTTCTCCGCATCAAATAATGCTCTGCGGTGTGTTGAGGGCTGTGGCACACTACTAATACCACTTGAAGAGGCCCTTTGCTCATCCTGAAGGAGAGATGAAGCCGAGGGCTGTGGGTGACCCACGCGGCGTCCCGGGTCAAGGCGTCGGGACAAAGGAATGCGGGTGGTTGCTAGACCAGGGTCGGCGTCACTATCACTGTCTTCCGCTTCCCTAGCCTTTTCTGCTGCTGCCCTGCGTGCTTTTTTAGCTGCACTTTTCACCAAAGATTGTTTATAAAAATATTTGCCCACTTTCAAGGGCATACGGGCAGGCAAAGGGGAAGGTCCTAGGCTAGGGCTAGGTCTAGGCTTACCTAGCAAAGATGGCGAGGGGGTAGGCCTAGGTTCTAGCACATTTGGAAGTTCAATAGCACCTTTCTGAAACACTTCCACATCAGGATCATCACTACTGTCTCCCCCCTCAAATAAATCCACATTATCGTCGTCTCCAATGCCAACGAAATCGTCATCTTCGCTTGCACTTATAAATTGTTCTTTGTCCACCAAGCTCTCGCCACTGCTCTCTTCAATATAAAAAAGTTCTCGCTGTATAGCACTATCACTCAACAAACGCTTCACTTTCTTTCGTTGAGCTTTTTTCTCGGTTGCAACAGGCGTCGAAGTTGCGAGCGGGGTAGCAGTGGGGCGCTTGGGAGGTTGCACCGAATCGGACGTGTCGGAATTCATTTTTTCACTATAACTCGCTATGGCGGCCACGTAGGAACTGATAACGGTAGTAGTTGAGGCTTGTTGGCGCTGCGATCGCCCCTGCAAAGTAAAATTTGGCCGCGCGAATTTTGAAGCACGCTTTCAAGCACAGGGATTTTATAAGGACACCCGGGCTCCTGCCCATCTTCCACGGTGTCATTTTAAAATGCTGCCCAGGCTGGAAGGGTTAATATTATTATTATCATTATTATTATTATTATTATTATTATTAAGATATGTGAAGCGCCCGCAAACAAACACATAGACACCCACACACACAACCACAAATACACACGTTTTATCACTCACAGGCACTTTTACAAGCAATAATAAAGACGCTCCAACCCTTCACACACAAACGCACACAGAATGATACACACACACGTACACGAGAAAACATAATAATTATATAAAAAATAAACAAGTCCATTATATCAACCAACACGGCTTGCAACATACGTCTTTGCAACATAACATAATGTGGAAATATCGGCGGTGTGAATATTCTCGGATAGAAAACCAACAAGAAAATACACCATTGTTAGTGGTCTGTGGGGCGTGGTGAGAGAGAGATAGAGAGAGAGAGAGAGAGAGAGAGATAGAGAGAGAGAGAGAGAGAGAGAGAGAGCTAGAATCAGTATAGTTGATATTTACATATAAACAGGCACTTACTGTATATATATATATATATATATATATATATATATATTGTAATAAATACAAACATTGGAAAGGATTGCCGTAGGTATGGACTTAGATCATACAGAGACATGGGAACTAAAACAAAAAAGTGTATACATTAATAATTCCACTACCAACCCAAATAACTCGACAGGAAAAAATATATATACAGTATAAATATCTAGACACAAAGGCATACACAAACAAACAAACACATACGGTATATGCACACAATAAAACATACACATACACAGACTAAAACACACACAACGCACACACACATCCTATTCAATTGCTGCCATTTTCCTTTAGGGGATAGTGACTGGTTTTTCTGGACACCCTTCTTCCTCATGTTTAGTCCCATTAGTGTTTAGATTTTAAGAAGTTCAGCCGATTACTTTAGCGATTTTAAGACTTTACACCCCATTTCTTTGTCAATAATTAGACTTTTCGTGCATTTTAGGTGTCGATTTTTTTCTTGGCGAGCGATAGCGAGCCTGTTATTTAAGAGAAATCGGCCTTCGGCTGGGACATTTTTTTATCGAAAAATTTACAGATTTATCTTGAAGGAGGGTCTTTGGGGTGTTTTTTTTGTTTAAGCTTAATGGAGGTTTAGGGAGGAGACTAACAAATAAATACGCCCATCGCCCTTTAATAATATTCAGGGAGCGCTATTATATTTCTCTCTCACTATTATATTTCTCTCTCACTATTATATTTCTCTCACTATTATATTTCTCTCTCACTATTATATTTCTCTCTCACTATTATATTTCTCTCTCACTATTATATTTCTCTCTCACTATTATATTTCTCTCTCACTATTATATTTCTCTCTCACTATTATATTTCTCTCTCACTAAGCTCTCACTAATTTCTCTCTCACTATTAATTCTCTCTCACTATTATATTTCTCCTCACTATATTTCTCTCTCACTATTATATTTCTCTCTCACTATTATATTTCTCTCTCACTATTATATTTCTCTCTCACTATTATACTTCTCTCTCACTATTATATTTGTGTTTATTCTGGACCCATTTCCTCTTCATGTTTAGGCCAATTAATTAATATTTCTCTCTCTATTATATTTTAAATTCTCATACAAATCTCTACTAATATATATTCTCTTTCCCTTCAATACTATTATTTTTCTCTCACTATTATATTTATCTCTCACTATATATATTATCCCACTATTATATTTTCTCCCACTATATATTTTATCTACCCACTATATATTATTCTCTCACTATTATATTTTATTTTCATCACACTATATTATTTTATTTTCATCCTATATTAATTTTCTCTCACTATATTATATTTCTCCCACTATTATTTTTTTCTCACTATATTATTTTATTTTCTCACACTATATTATATTTTCATCCCACTATTAGTTATTTTCATCCCACTATATTATTTTCTCCACTATATATTTTTTCATACCACTATATTATTTTATTTTCATCACTAATATTATTTTATGTAATATTATTTTATTTACCCATATATTATTTACGTTTTCTATACCACTATATTATATTTACTACTATATTATTATAATAATAATATAGTATTTTATTTTCATACACTATATTAATTTTCATACCACATAATATTTTATTTTACATAAATATGTTATTTTATTTAAATCACACTATATTAATTCATCCCTTATATTAATTTCCAGGGCCTACTGTTTTATTTTCATCCCACTATATTATTTTATTTTCATCCCACTATATTATTTTATTTTCATCCCACTATATTATGTTGGGCTCTTCCCCCTGCACGACGCTAAGACCCTCTGAGTGTTATAAGGTTGGGAGGTAAACAGTTCAGCACACACACACACACACACACACACACACACACACACACACACACACAAACATACAGACACACACAATCTAACACACACACACACACACATACAAACTAAAACACACTTAACAAACCACACACACAAACACAATCTAACACACACACACACACACACAATCTAACAAAAAAAAAACACACACACAATCTAACTCACACACACACACACACACACACACACACACACACACACACACACACACACACACATACACCCACACGGTCTTTGGCCGGGACATTTGTCTACCGAAAAATGTACAAGTTTATCTGGAAGGTCTGCTGGATGTGTAGCGAGGAAATTGAACAAATACAAATAATAAATAGTTATATTATGTAACTAAATAAATTCACAACAATCTTCCCTCGACAATTTTCAGGGCTCACTATATTATTTCCCTCTCACTATTTTATTTTGGTCTCCCCCCCCCCCCCCCTACCCCTTCTCTCTCTCTTTCCAGCGCTAAGACCCGCCGAGTGTAATAATGTTTGGTGGTGGTGGGGGGGGGCGGAGCAGGGCTGTTCGTGGGGAGCCTTAAAACAGTAGGCTGAAAGGGGTCAAATGGATACAAGCCAGAGCAAGAGAAAAGTAGAGAAAAAAAACGGTGACCCCCCCCTTAACCCCTTCTGTATCAAGACGCCTGGCTGCCTTGTCCGTTACTCTGTCTAGCGTTGGCGGGTTTTATGCAGCTTAGGAAGAGCCTGTCAGGTTCAAAAGGTTTATGGAGCTTTTACCCGTTTGACTCCTACAGAGCCTGCTTAAGGGGAAAGTACTCGCTTTCTCTGGACCTCCTTCTCCCTCATGTTTCGCATTTTTTTTTTTTTTTTTTTAAACGTTCATCTCGTTAGTCTGGCAATTTTGAGACCTTTCGCCTCATTTTTGTTGCCAATATTTAGACCTTTCGTGCCCTTTAGGTGTCGATTTTTTCCTGGCGAGCGATAGCGAGCCTATATTTATAAAAGAAACTGGCGTTTAGCCGTGACATTGTTCTACCGAAAAATATACAAATTGATCTTGAGAGGAGATGGAGGTCTAGCGAGGAAACTCAAATATATATTAATAAATAAATATATAGACCTAAAACCAAGCACTACCCTCTTAAGGGGAGATTTATATTTATATGTTTATTTATTCATTTTTGTATTAGTAATAGAATTGTTAATATGAATTTTATCGGTTTCTTCCCTAGACCTCCAACAAGCTTAAGAAAATACCCCGAAGACTCTCCTTTAAGGCATTTTTCGGTACCATAAACGTGTGTCTAGAACCAACCTCTCTCTCGCTCTCGCTCTCTCTCTCTCTCTCTTCTTTATTTAGTTATTATTTTAACTTCATTAGCAATTTTGTTTATAATTGACACATTTAATCCCCTAATGTGCCATCAAATGATGAGTGAATAAAATAATAACGACAATATAAATACTACTATTACTAATAATACTTATAGTAGAAACGCCCTCCGCCAATCACCGCGCTCCCTTTTGCTTACTTGCAAAGCCAGCTGATTTTGACAGCTCACGGCTGCTGCAACGTGCCAGGCCCCGCCCACCAGCCAATCAGCGGCCTCCATTATCGGAGCGCGAAGCTGGACTTCCTACTACCCCACAGAAGTCACTCTTTTTCTTTGCTCGAAGAACTCCTTCTGATTATCCTTTGAGTAATACCTCGGTGCCAGCCCTGTACTCCCGTAAGCCACCAAAAGAGGGTTATGATCAACTTCCTGGAACTTACTATGAAGAGAAGAGAGAGGAGATGAAGGAAGCAAAATGTCAGTGCGAACGTACAGCCGGCCAAAGCCCCCAGCCAATCAGAGCGGCCGAGAGCGGGAGGCCAGAGTATAAAGGCAGCCGCGCGTGGACTCCAGGGGTCACCCAACCACTAACCACACCCTCCCAGCTTAACCTTTCATTGCACTTTACCTTTGTGACGTTAACCACTCCGTTAGAACCGCATGGCTTGTCCTACAGTGACTCACTAGGATCGCCAGGGCAGTGGAGGGGGCTACAGTTTATGTATTAGAGTGTGCTTTATTTCATATGAAAGCTCGTGTCATGGGCAGTCCAGAAAGGCTCTTTGTTTTCACCCATGTCAAGGCTTTATATATTTAATTGTAAAGTATATGTTTTATCATTAACTAGTAATGATGGGATCTGGGAGAGAGAGAGAGAGTAGAACAGAGTGAGAGGGGGGCGCGCAGTGTTTTTGCCCCGCTCGATGACGTCACGGCTGGCTGCCTCGTGGGGGTTGGCTGAGAGAGGTCCTTACCATGCTGCTAGCTCCCTTGCTAGTGGCTAGAGGACTTGTAACCGCTTTTTTCCCACGCGGCTCGAGCTAGTGCGAGTATATATGCAGTTCCTCGCCACTCTCTCCCTCAGATCTGGTTTCTAGAACGCATCTATCTCATCCCTTGCTACCTGTCCCCCGCTCTGTACCTGAGAATCTTTTCCTCTGCCTACCTCTCTCTTTTTTCATATCTTTCACCACCTTTTATTAATATTATACCCCCTCTGGTTAACTCTGCAAAATCAGCTTCATGCTGGCCAGTTGTATTGTGCGTTAAGGTCTGATATAACCTATGTATGTTTAGTTGTTAAGATAAGTGGATCACGAAGCATTGGTTGGCATTTATATTGTTTAAGTACCGCGTCCTATAATCATTAGTGTTCTGCTGGATTAGATAATGCTAGACTAGGAGTCTGATATTATAAGGTATTGTTTCCTAGGAGTGCTGGCTTTAGGAAAAAGCTGCACGACATACCTGAGAACTGGAGTTGATTGAGTAAATTCTAGTCTGTGTGCCATTGAGAGTAGAGCATGCACGAATGAGGGCTTTTTGCCTATACCATTCTGCACTGTTCTAAGCTCGTTGTTTGTCTTTGAGGTACGCCAGGAGAACGCTTAATACTTCGGTATTAAGGTTTCTCAAGAGAGCTACCCTTCCCTATAACGTAATATTTGACGCACAGACTTGAGATTTGCACTAGGCTATGCGGCATGCCATGCGCACCAGTATCTCGTATCATTGACTCTAGCTTGACTTTATCAATCATAGTAGACATTAAGTATATTAACCTAATTACTCTTTTTATGCATACCCATTTATTGTTACACAAGCATTTCGCAGCCTAGTTTGATGTATGGAGACACAAACGACTTAGGCTCTTTTTGTTGATAGGAATACTGCATTGTCGTGGCGATTATTATTGTTGTAGTGTTTAGGATATTCTTGGCTCCGACGGCATTATATATTCTGCCTTTTTGTGTGCATAGCCTGCACGAGCATTGTTCCGCTGCCTGCCTTTTTGGGTTCCATTTCCGATACGAGCATCTTTATAGCATCTAACATTTAAAGAAGATTCCTTGTTAGTGTTGAAGGACTTTATTGCACTTTCTTTCATGCAGGAGTGCCTGACATTTATTGATTAAAGTAACGTAAGCTGTAACTTCTCTTACCACCTTACTTTGCATACCATAACCAAGCACCTTCGGTTATAGGTAGTAATAGGCTGTTTTCACATAACATTAGGCCAAGAGTAGACGCACATTTATTGAGAGTTTGATAGCCTATTATTGCATATAGAACTCTGTAGAGTATTTGTGTTCTTGGTTCACTGGGAATATACATCAGAGGTTGGATCTAGCGCTTTCCGTTGTAGCATTTATGCCATTACTAGTCCAATGAATAAGAGCCCTGATATATTTAAACCCCAGTCGTAACAAATGGCGACCTTACCTAGGATTTGGTGAACCTACATTTATTAGCAGGGAACATTTGTTGTTTTGGAGAATATTTTGTGGGGATCAGCAAGAATATATTTTTTTGCAACATAGTATAGCCCTTGAGTATTTCCGAGAATTTTTGTGTGTATATTGAGGTATAAGAGTTTGGGGTACTTCTTTTCTGAATATTGAGGTGGGAAATTTTTGTGAGCATCATGTCTTATACCGGATCAGAGGAGAATGGAGACACAGTACGTAATGTCGAAACTGAGGAACAGCAGCATGATGAAAGGGTTAATCGGGTGAACTGTGAGGAGGATGCTAGGATATTTTTGCAATGGCCTGTTACTGCCGAGCTGTTGGAGGGTATGGATCGGTACGGTCTTCAATGCCTGGCCACAGCTATCGGTCATGCGGTTACTAGCAGCATGACCAGGGATAACTTGATAACGTGTGTACTGGGCAGGGTGACGGGTGAGCGAGATGGGTTGAGTGCTCAGAGCCCTTCGGCCATGCTTCCCCTACACTCGACTCCCAGCCATCCCAGTGGTTTGCCGACCCCGGGTACGCTTCCACAGTTGGGTGGTGACTGGCATGGTGGGTTGCCCCTGGGGGGACCACCGGTAATTTCAAACATTGTAGCACCTTCACCTCCTCAAGGGTTAACTCCAGAATTATTGCTTCAGCTCGAATTAGCTAAGATCCAGCAGCAAATAGAATTAGCCAAGATAGAAGAGTGAAAAACTATCAGTCAGCAGTCTCAGCACATAGAGCTAGCAAAAATCCAAGCTGATTTAGAGTCGACTAGGTACTGTGCCGACATGGACGTAGAGAAGTCGCGAGTAGAGGCAACGGGACAGCGACTTGGGGCTGGTAACCGTGTTCATGAGCAGTCTCTCTCGCACTTATTGAAACTGGTTCCGGTGTTTGATGAGAGTGGTGTAACAGAATTATTTGCACGCTATGAGAAGAAGTGCCAGGAACACCAGTGGCCAGAGAATAAATGGGCAGCACTTGTATCCTCTAGATTAATAGGCAAGGGTCTTAAAGCCTACGATGCGTTACCTTTGGAGTCATGTATTGTGTATGAGGATCTCAAGGAGGCTGTCCTGAGGGCTTACGAACTGCAACCAGAAACGTACCGTTTGAAGTTCCGGGGTGTAACTAAGGGAAGAGATAGCACCTTTTTGGAACACGCCCGGGACTTGTCCGATGCTATGGGGAACTGGCTCCGATCTAAGAAGGTAACAACATTTGATGGACTTAAGCAGTTGATGATGTTGGAGCAGTTCTTTAAGAGCATGGGCGGTGATCTAACTTTGAACTTAAAGGAGAAAAACCCAAGAACTCTAGTCGAAGCAGCAGAAATGGCTGATCGACGGCTGTCGTTGATTCGGGGTTGCGGGTCCTCACAGAAGTACGATGTAAGTGCTAAGGACCGTTATCCTCCCCCTCCCCGTAACAATGACACATTTAAACAGAAGAGCCATGAAACTAAAACTGAATCCAAACCTTACACCACACCGTATGTGAAAAGTCAGGGGCCTTTTACATCACAGTATAAGCCGAAACCGAAATTTATGTGTTTTAGTTGCCACCAGGAGGGTCATAAGGCAAATGAGTGCCCTAGTCGACCTCCTCCGGCAGCCATGTCTTTTGCTCACGGCATTGGAGTGTTCAAGAGGACATCGGAGTTTGTTAGAGGCATTTCTTCCGAGGTAAATACACTGCCAGTGCAGAAGGATCCGGAAGGCTTATTCCCTGTCCGTGATGCCTTTAGTGACCACAGGGGACTCGGTTGTGTGGAGTGGGGGGGTAGAAGACATGAGGTGAGAATTTCGTGTGACACTGGGGCATCGCAAACACTGTTGAGAAATTTCACTGGTAAACCTGTCAATACGGCGCGGGTGGTTGTGGTTCAGAGAGTTAATGCGACAAGGTCATACCCGCTTGTAAGAATGAAGGTGGAAGTTGATGGTGTGACTCGTGACCTGGATGTAGGAAAATTGTGGAGAAATTGTGGAGAAATTACCTGTTGGGGGCGTCGACCTCCTTCTCGGCAACGACTTTGCGGGACCTACTTCTGAGGCTCCACCCTTGATCGTTGCCGAGAAGCCGGCCGACGTGAGTAGGGAGGAGCAGGAGTGGGTTGAGAAGTGTCCGGTGCAGCCTATGGCGTGTGTTGTCACCGGAGATCCTGCATCCAGGGAGTCACATTCTGGTCAACAATCTTTAGATCAGCGGAGGAAGGGTACCGAGAAGGGGTTGAAAGTTGATGCGGTTGATAGTTTAGTGTCAACGGACCTTCTCGGGGACTCATTATTAGGACCACATTTCGAGTCTGGAGAAGACCCAGTAACTGTTCCTGAAGGGGCAGAGGATGGGCTTAAAAAGACGAAAGAGTTGAAGGAGGACAGTGATGCACAGTCGGGAGATGTAGCAACAAGGTACCCTGACGCGTACCCTATGAGAAATGGGTCGGCGAAGACGGTGGTCCGAAGCTTGCTGGTGTATTTTTCCCGGTATGGTTACCCGCAGGGGATTCAGTCAGTCCAGGGACCCAACTTCACTTCTAGCCTCTTGGTTCAAGCAATGCCGCAGCATGAGATTGTTGGGGTTGTGTCATCTGCGTATCATCCGGAGAGCCAGGGTGTGTTAGAGCGATGGCACTCAGCCTTGAAATCTGTGCTTCGTTGTTGTTGCTTTGAGAGTGGGAAGGATTGGGATCTTGGCCTGCCATGTGTTTTGTTTGCTATGCGGGAGGTGCCTGGGGAGAGTTTGGGATTCAGCCCTAATGAGCTCGTCTTTGGACACCGTGTTAGAGGGCCTCTCCATATGGTTGAAGAAGTATGGGAGAGCACAGAAAAACCTTGTTCTATGCTCAATGGTGTCCTCAACAGTCGAGAACGGATGTTGCGCAGTCTTGAGTTGGCTGGCCATGATTTGACTAGCTCTCAGGCCCTCAGGAAGGACAGGTACGACCTCAAGGTTGAACTCAGGGAGTTTCACGTGGGTCAGGAGGTGTTGATTCTACTGCCCCTTGTAGGTCACCCCTTATCCGCGAAGTACGCTGGTCCTTATAGGGTGGTTGAGGAGCTATCAGACCTGGATTACTTGGTAGCCACTCCAGACAGACGGAAGCGCAATCAGTTATGTCATGTTAATCCCATGAAGGAGTATGGGAGGCACCCCCCTGAGCCTCTCATTGTGCCTGTGATGACGTTTAGCAGTCAAGGTGGAGAAGGAGAACGGGACAGTCAAGCTCAGGTGGAGGATAACTGGAAGGATAAGAAGTTCAAATGGGCGCCTGAGTGTGAGAAGGTGTTTAGAGAAGTAAACCACCTGTTGTGCACTCACCCGATCCTCAGGGCCCCTGACTTTAGCCTACCTTTCCAACTAGCAACGGAGGCTAGTGGTGTGGGGGCTGGTGCCGTCCTTGTGGAAAAGGACGATGATGGGCTGGAGCATCCTGTTAGTTTCTGCTCGGAGAAGTACAATTCGGCCCAGGGGAGCTGCTCTGTTGTCGAGGAGGAGCTGCTGGCGGTTGTACTTGCTCTGAGGCATTTCGAGGTCTGTGTTCCAGCCTATGGTCCGGTCGTTGTAGTTTACCCAGATCATCACCCTCTCAAGTTCTTGGACCAGTTTCACAATCGGAATATGAGGCTGACCAGGTGGTCACTAAGGTTACTGGTATATAACCTGGACATACGCCATATTGCCGGTTGTGACAACGTGGTTGCAGATGGTCGTTCAAGGGTATATGATCCTGGGTAGATTGACACACGGGTAGCCTCCTGCTTTAGTTTGAATAGTATTTTGCGCTTGGTGCTTGTTGGCTCGCGGTTGTAGCCCAGCGTATTGGGTCGTAAAGCAGGAGTTGAGCGTTTGGTATAGAAGAAAAAACTAGGCTTGCCCCTATAGTGCAGCCGAAATAAACAAATTATAAACATAACAATCAAATAAAAACTCTTTCTTTGATAGTTGAATTTTTCAGTATGTTATAGCAGTAATTCTGAGTTGCACTCCTCTCAGAATGCTGGGCTAGAGAAGCTCGCTCTTGAGGAGCATAACTACATATAATTTAACCTATTGTGTTGGGGAGGGTTATCATTTTGAAAAATGTTTTGTTGAAGAACTGTACCAGATATTTTACTGCCGCTGGGTGATGGGAAGTGGAGATATAGCATGGGTTCTAACCATCAGATTTTTGTGAGCCTTGGGGCCTCTGAGAAAAATCTTGGGGGGGGGGGGTGACGTTAACCACTCCGTTAGAACCGCATGGCTTGTCCTACAGTGACTCGCTAGGATCGCCAGGGCAGTGGAGGGGGCTACAGTTTATGTATTAGAGTGTGCTTTATTTCATATGAAAGCTCGTGTCATGGGCAGTCCAGAAAGGCTCTTTGTTTTCACCCATGTCAAGGCTTTATATATTTAATTGTAAAGTATAATATGTTTTATAATTAACTGGTAATGATGGGATCTGGGAGAGAGAGAGAGAGTAGAACAGGGTGAGAGGGAGGTGCGCAGTGTTTTTGCCCCGCTCGATGACGTCACGGCTGGCTGCCTCGTGGGGGTTGGCTGAGAGAGGTCCTTACCATGCTGCGAGCTCCCTTGTTAGTGGCTAGAGGACTTGTAACCGCTTTTTTCCCACGCGGCTCGAGCTAGTGCGAGTATATATACAGTTCCTCGCCACTCTCTCCCTCAGATCTGGTTTTTAGAACGCATCTATCTCATCCCTTGCTACCTGTCCCCCGCTCTGTACCTGAGAATCTTTTCCTCTGCCTACCTCTCTCTTTTTTCATATCTTTCACCACCTTTTATTAATATTATACCCCCTCTGGTTAACTCTGCAAAATCAGCTTCATGCTGGCCAGTTGTATTGTGCGTTAAGGTCTGATATAACCTATGTATGTTTAGTTGTTAAGATAAGTGGATCACGAAGCATTGGTTGGCATTTATATTGTTTAAGTACCGCGTCCTATAATTATTAGTGTTCTGCTGGATTAGATAATGCTAGACTAGGAGTCTGATATTATAAGGTATTGTTTCCTAGGAGTGCTGGCTTTAGGAAAAAGCTGCACGACATACCTGAGAACTGGAGTTGATTGAGTAAATTCTAGTCTGTGTGCCATTGAGAGTAGAGCATGCACGAATGAGGGTTTTTTGCCTATACCATTCTGCACTGTTCTAAGCTCGTTGTTTGTCTTTGAGGTACGCCAGGAGAACGCTTAATACTTCGGTATTAAGGTTTCTCAAGAGAGCTACCCTTCCCTATAACGTAATATTTGACGCACAGACTTGAGATTTGCACTAGGCTATGCGGCATGCCATGCGCACCAGTATCTCGTATCATTGACTCTAGCTAGACTTTATCAATCATAGTAGACATTAAGTATATTAACCTAATTACTCTTGTTATGCATACCTATTTATTGTTACACAAGCATTTCGCAGCCTAGTTTGATGTATGGAGACACAAACGACTTAGGCTCTTTTTGTTGATAGGAATACTGCATTGTCGTGGCGATTATTATTGTTGTAGTGTTTAGGATATTCTTGGCTCCGACGGCATTATATATTCTGCCTTTTTGTGTGCATAGCCTGCACGAGCATTGTTCCGCTGCCTGCCTTTTTGGGTTCCATTTCCGATACGAGCATCTTTATAGCATCTAACATTTAAAGAAGATTCCTTGTTAGTGTTGAAGGACTTTAGTGCACTTTCTTTCATGCAGGAGTGCCTGACATTTATTGATTAAAGTAACGTAAGCTGTAACTTCTCTTACCACCTTACTTTGCATACCATAACCAAGCACCTTCGGTTATAGGTAGTAATAGGCTGTTTTCACATAACATTAAGCCTAGAGTAGACGCACATTTATTGAGAGTTTGATAGCCTATTATTGCATATAGAACTCTGTAGAGTATTTGTGTTCTTTGTTCACTGGGAATATACATCAGAGGTTGGATCTAGCGCTTTCCGTTGTAGCATTTATGCCATTACTAGTCCAATGAATAAGAGCCCTGATATATTTAAACCCCAGTCGTAACACCTTACCTTGATTTTTATTTTGCATTGGCGTTTTTACTGGTCACCCACCCAACCACTGCCCAGAACCTATAGTGCTTAACTATTTTACCAGTTTCTTGCCATATATATATATATATTTTTTTTTTTTTTTTTAACAGAGTAATGAATTAACAGCAACCAACAATTCAATCATGGCTACTAAGTAAGACTAAAAATAATAGACAAACAGAAAAACACGTCGATACAGAAGATCACAGATATAGCTTATGGACAACTAAAAATAGCATTCGCTAGATTCTACACTACTCACGACGGGTATAAGGCTGTATGCCGGAGTGAGGACGATGCTGACCGTCTACTTCAGAGCAATGCCGTCGACATATTCGCGGAAAATGGCATATCAATCATTGTATCTCCGGAAATTAAAGCAAAAAGAACAGTATTTGTGAAGCAACTTGACACAAACATTGGCCAACACACAGCCGAAGACCTGATGGAGAAAATTCAGAGTCAGAATGACTGGCTGAAATTGGAAGAAGTCATCAAAATTTAAGAGTACACTCATATGCTCAAACTGAGATGCACGGAAGTGAATATGGCACAGAGAGTGATTAACAGCGGTTTCCTTGCCTTTAACATGAGTGTAACTCCCCAACAATGCCATATAGAGAAATATGTAAACCTTCTAACTTGCTTCAAGTGCTATGCCTTGGAAGATCACCAGACGAACAACTGCACTATTCAAGATACTCTCTGTTCAGAGTGCGGAGAAACAGGGCATCAGTACAGCAAATGTCCAAACTCACATAAATCCTGCCTCAACTGCATGAGACAAAACAAGGACAAATTTGACCATCGAACTATGGCTATGGCCTGCCCAATAAGGAAGGAGAAAATTAGACAAAAGATAGAGAGTGGAAACAAATTAAAAAAGCAAAAGGAAAATCAAACTCTGGCTGATGTAGTCAAAGCAGTGACAAGAGACACTACAAACACAGAAAGTAAGACAAATATCGTCCTCAGTGAAATACAACATTCGCAAATCTTAATCAGTATCCTGCATGCACATGTCCTTAATTTGAATAATCCGGGAACATACCGTACTGAATTAAATATAATGCTCAAAAACAACAAACTGCCGGAAATGTGGTTCCCAGATAACCCCAACTCAGGAAACTTTCTACAAGCAACGGTAATAGCACCTATACAAGCCAACAATATGGACACAGAAGAGCCAGAAGCACTTACTACTGAGCCAGCTATAACATCTGAACCTAATAGTACAATGCACCAGGCCATATCTCTGGATACCGAAATGTTTACCCCAGCAGCAACCAACCAAATACTTCAAACAGCTGAAACTCAACAAAAAGAGGCACAGCACCAAAGAGAAACCAGTATGACAGAGGAAGAATACAGAAGAATTTCATTCACAGGAGGGATGCAGAAGACAAAACATAAACCACAAGACAACAAACAACCAACATTTACAGCTGAAGACATTGAACTAACTATCTACATCGGAGAAAAAGTGCCATTACCAATACGGGACATTCCACACAGCGAGATGATCAAAGGCTTCCTAGGCGGTACCATGAAATGGGGATATAATATCAATGAATATGAACAAAGTCTAGTGCAGTCTCTCCTTAATCTTGGTTCTCTGAAAGTATTACCAAATCTAATTTTAAAAAATTGGATGAAGGTGCTTACCGTAAAATCAGAAATGGATTCCAAGGATTCCCATAGCAAATAAAAGCAAGATGTCTAGAAGATAATTATGGCCAATAAAATAAAAATAATACAACACAACGTAAGATGCTGGAAAACCATAATAACGAGCTAACAAATACTTATCTCAATATTGACCCAGATGTGATACTTCTAAACAGTCATGGACAGAGAGATGCCGAAAATATCAAAATCTTTAATTATACAATTTACCAATCCAATAAAACAAACGAACTAAATGATGGAGTAGCTATTGCAGTAAAAAAAGATATCAGGCACAAATTGATCAACAATTTCACAAGCGAATGCCTAGCAATCAAAATCCATACTACGATGGGTGAAATAGTGATAGCAACTACATATTTCCCACCAAGAAGACCTTATTTACCATGTAGTGATATTATAAATCTTACCAATTATGCCCAACCTACTTATATATTAGGAGATTTTAACGCAAGGCACAGAATGTTTGGCCATAAGGATAACAACAATGTAGGCAGTTCACTCGCAACAATTATAAATACTGGCAAATTACTCAACATGGGTCCAGACTTTTATACATACATGGGTCCAAAAACAGTAACAACTCCAGATAAAATATTTTGTAATAATAAAGCGCATCTAAATTATTATAATTATACAACAAGGTCCACTAACACCAAGCGACCATATCCCCATGATACTAACACTCTCAACATCACCCATTCAGATCCCAATACAACAGAGATATGCAATGAGCAGAGCTAACTGGGTGAACTATCAAAATGATTTTGCCGAATATAACCTTCCTGACCTAAACCATGCTAACATACAAAATATTGAAGATGAAATAAATAAATTAACAACAGCAATCCCGAATTCTGCCAGCAAAAATGTACCCAAGACATCATACAGAACTCTGCCGCACAGCAAAATTACACATGAACTAAGACATATTCAAACACTTTACAACCAACAGAAACACTATATTGACACATATGGAGCAAACTACGAAATAATGAGAAGTATAAGAACACTCCAAACGCAGTTAACAGAAGAATGTACCAAGATGGCCAGAGATAAATGGGACAGGGTCTTGGAGGGTATCAGTAATGAAAAAGATTCAAAAAAGTTTTGGAAAGGTATAAGAAAAATCATGGGTAACGCACAAAAATCAATGACAAATATTAAGGACCAAAACGGTGTAGACCTTGAAGAGGACAGATAAATTGAGCAAGCATTTAGAAGAGAGTGGTCACAGATCTTTCAGATTACTGAAGAGGAGAACGAGGAATTTGATGCTGAACATGAAACTAATATAAATGCATGGCTTACTGAGCATATGCAAAGAATAAATAATTATGATACAGTAGAAATGGAAAGATTGCAAGAAATAGGAGCTATTACTGATGGTGAACTCCTCCACTCAATCCGAAGCTTTAAAGAGAAAACACCAGGCCTCGATGGCATCACACCAAATATGTTGATAAATTTACCTCCAAATGCAATAAGATCAATACTAGAAATTTTAAATGCTTGTCTTGCAACAGGATATTTTCCTAATGCCTTCAAAACAACAACAAATATTTCTATTCCAAAGCCCAATAAAGATGCAACATCAATAAACAACTATAGACCGATCACTTTACTGAATGTCATGGGAAAAGTATTTGAAAAAATTATTAACAATAGACTAGTAACCTTGATTGATCACCAAATAAACCCTCGGCAACACAGGTTTAGGAGAGGTAGAGGAACACATACAGCCTTAGCCATAACTACAGATATTATTTCCAGGGCAAAAGCAAGAAACGAACAAGTAACTGTAGTTATGAGAGATGTGTCAAAGGCTTTTGACAAAGTGTGGCATAAAGGACTACAGTATAAAATTCTAAATTTAAACCTACCACCATTACTTGAGAAAATTTTATGTAACTACTTTACGAACAGGTTTGCTAGAATTGGTATAAAGAACTATACGGGACCGGAATTTCCCCTACTGAGCGGTGTACCCCAGGAAGGCTGCCTTTCGCCAACACTATACGCAATATATACCTCAGACTTACCTAAACCAATCCCAAAGAGCGAACATGTGATCTTTGCTGATGATATAACCCAGATAGTAATGACACCGGGCAAATCAAAGAATATGGCAATTAGGAACATAAAAAGAGCAATAGAATCTATTAATAAATTTGAATACAAATGGAAGATAAAAACCAACACACAAAAATTTAAAATAGTCCACTTAGGAAAACAAATATATCCACCACTGGAAATAGATAACAACAGATTCGAGTATGCAATGGATGGTGTGGTGTTAGGATTGAAAATATCCAAAACCGGCTATTCACCCTTTATAACTGAAAAGATAAATAAAACTAAAATGATACTATCTGACCTATCACAATTTCGCAACTCATCGCCAAAAACTAAAGAAAAACTATACCTATCACTAGTAAGATCAGTCCTCACATATCCTCCAGTACCACTTATTGCCTTAAGAAAAACAAACATGAAAAGACTACAGATTATTCAAAATATAGCATTAAGATATATACATGATCTCAGATATCCAGATCTGGTAACAAACGAAGAACTGCATATTTTATCAAATTTACCAGCAATTAATACGCTTCTATACGAACAAGCATCACGAATATGGGACAAAACAACTAATATGGACATAGGTACCCAAATACAACTAATAACACCAAATCCTGATCTTGACAGACAGTCTCCCTATACTTTCAGGAGTAGTAGGGAGATAGTTAACCTACCAGCTTTTGAACCAATATATACATACTAAGATGTGCTGTGGGGGGCAGCCACCAAGGTGGCTGACCCAACCAGCACTAACTTACCAGCATTTGAATCAATAAAGACATACTAAGAAGTGCTGTGTGGGGCAGCCACCAAGGTGGCTGCCCCAACCAGTGCTAACCTGCCAGCTTTTGAATAAATATAGACATACTAAGATGTGTTGTGTGGAGCAGCCACCATGGTGGCTGCCCCAACCAACGCTAACCTACCAGCTTTTTAATCAATACACACTTACTAGGATGTGCTGTGTGGGACAGCCACCAAGGTGGCTGCTCCAACCAGCATAACATTAACCTTTTCTTGATATGGGGAGTGGGTTGGGGGGTGGGAGGGAGTGAAGCGGACAGTGCGCGGCGGTCCCACCGTTTGACTAGGCCTCTCCCAAGCTATCGGGGGTAGATGAGTGGTCTGAGATAACCCAAACAAATGTGGTGTCTTAGACTACCATCAGACTTCCTGGGTTAGGCTGAACCACTCGTAGGCAAGTGCCAGTGCAGCTGTGGATGGGCATGACCGAGGTCGCGGGACTTCTTCCCGCGATGGTCAGAACACCACCTCCTTCCTGCTCATTATAGTGCCCTCCATCTACTCATAAGTTTTTAACTAGGAATAAGTTTTAAATAATAAGTTTTAATGAAATCGAATTTTAAGTATTTAATTAATATAATAACTGGGTGCTACAATAAAAGTCTTGCAGTGGGTATTTACTGGAAAAACATAGGAGGCTAAAGATCATAATAATTCAACAAAGAAGCATATCGGTTGAGCCCGATAACTATAAAAATTCTCCTACTATACTACTATTTCTTCAATTTTCTTCTACACCAACAGCTCCCATGTAAATGTCCCCCCCCCCCCCCAACAATCCACCACCGAAACTTCAAATCCAATACCCCCCTAGTAACCCCTCCAATCAATGGTTAAAATATTTATTCAATCTTTACTTCAGCCATCTTATCTTATCCAGGGGTCACTCACCCCTCAGAGCTCACCGGGTCCACACACTGCAACCTACTTGCTCTCTCTCGCCCGGGCACAAAGGAAAACCAGGAACCCACTTTTCCAGTTACCTTGCCCTCACCTAAACACAGTTCCAGACACACACACACCTGATCCAGCATACCAGAATACATTTGTTTAAGGACCAATATTGGGCCCGCATATTATAAGGAGAGAAAGAGAGATGTGGAGGGAGATCATGATCCAAGCCTGCCCGGTAGAAGTTAGGAAACACTGCATCATTCATGAGGTTAACACTACCAAGGAATTGATGTGGGTCATTAAAAAGATTCTGGAGGCTAGAGAAGTAAAAGAGGAAAAACAAAAAGGGGAAGAGGAGAACCCAAAGAAAGGGTATCCGAAAGCCCTGATTCGATGCTTCGCTTGTAGACAGACCGGACACCTAGCTAGGAACTGTACCAACCGTCCACAAGCCCCAACCCCTAGATTTGACCACAGTTGTGAGTAACTATTCAGTGTGGGCCGAAAGACACAACGACTACTCTCCAACCTCAAATAGTAGCTACCACAGGAAAATTATCTATTCCTCCTAGATCTTGGAAAATTATAGAAATTCCCACAAACCCAGGCATGACTGCCGGGATTTTTGAACCCAATGCACAGAATGGGGTGAGAATATCTCCCACCTTCACTACTGCCGACCAGAGGAAACTAGTTTTAGCTAATTTTGGTGATGACACGATTAGTTATCAAAAAGGGAAACTGTTAGGACAAGTCACACCCGCTCAACCCACTACTGTTGGAACTGACGGACCCGTGAACTTAACTGAGATCCCGAAGAAATTAACCTCAAGTCAAGCCAGTACCTTACATGAATTGCTCTGGATGTACCGGGATGTGTTTGCTCAAAACGAAGGGGACCACGGATCGGCTCGAACCCGACACACCCATGAGATACACACGCAAGGGCCTCCTATTAGACAACCCTATCGACGACAAAACCCTATTATGAGACATAAAGAAAAGGAACAAGTTGAAGACATGATTAAACAGGGGATAGTGGTGGAACCATACAGTCCGTGGTCATCTCCGGTAGTCCTACTAAAAAAAAAAGATGAGTCTACTTGGTTCTGTGTAGATTATCGGAAATTAAACGATGTCACTATCAAAGACGCGCAGGCCCTACCTCGCATTGATGACTCGTTAGAATCCCTCAATGGGTCGACCTGGTTCTCTACCTTAGATCTCCAGAGTGGATACTGGCAAGTACCAGTTAGGACCGAGGATCAAGAGAAAACTGCATTTGCCACGAGCGAGGGTAAACTTTACCAGTTTACTGTCTTGCCGTTTGGAGTTTGCAATGGCCCCGCCAGTTTCACTAGAGTCATGGACGAAGTATTGAGGGGATTGACCTAGAAAACTTGTTTGGCGTACTTAGATGTTATCATAATCTTTTCCGCTAGTTGGGAAGAACATATTCACCGACTCCGAGAAGTGTTAGAAAGAATCAGGGGGGCAGGACTTAAACTGAAATCTTCAAAGTGCCAATTAGGGGCCCGTGAGGTGGCCTATCTAGGGCATGTGGTTTCCAGTAAAGGTATTCAACCGGACACACATAAAGTGAGATCTATTGCCGAAATCTCACCTCCGTCCTCTGTCAAAGAGATTCGAGCATTTCTGGGAATGGCCTCCTACTATCGAAGGTTCATACCTAACTTTTCTAAGATTGCTCGCCCCATGACTCAGAGATTAGAAAAAGGGAGGAGGTTCGACTGGGATCATAGTTGTCAGGTAGCTTTTGATCACTTGAAGCAAAAATTAACCTCGAACCCCGTAGTTTGTCATCCAGATTTCACCAAGCCATTTCAACTATATACCGATGCTTCTGATGAAGGGCTCGGAGCCGTTCTGGCCCAGAAAGTGGACGGAAAGGAAAGCATGGTGGCCTGTGCTAGCCGAACACTGAATAAGGGCGAAAAGAATTATAGCGTTACGAAAAAGGAATGTCTAGCTCTAGTGTGGGCTGTACAATATTTCCGTCCCTACCTAGCCGGGGTCCACTTTGAAGTTATTACGGACCACCATAGCTTACAATGGCTCCGAAAAATGAAAACGGAAGACGAACTATTTGTCAGGTGGAAGGGGATTTTGGAAGAGTACTCGTTTGAAGTTAGACATAGACCCGGTAAATTACACTCTAATGACGATGGCTTGTCTCGACTACCGGTAGCACCCGTTCAACCCACTGCACCCCATGGGAAAAACATGACCCTAGACCTCGTAATAAAGTAAAGTTTTCGGAGGGAGCCTGGAGGAATTCTCAAGATCGGGTCGTACTTGATTTTTCAGAGGCCAAACACATGATCCAAATCCTCCACGGACAAAAGGGAAGGGGGGCTCATTTTGGGCAGTCTAGGGTTCTCCAACAATTCAATGAAAGGTACTGGACCAAGAGGGCCGACCAGATTGTTAAAGAAGTCGTTCAAAATTGTTTGGGATGCCAGAGGGGCAAAGATGGAAGGGGACCTAAACAGTTGCCCGGACATATTACCGCTGGTACACCCTGGGCCAAATTATCGGTGGATATTATGGGACCTCTGCCCAGACAGACAAACAAAAGGTACATCTTGACCTGTGTCGACGTATTCTCTAAATACACGGTCGCTTGCGCTATCCCGGACAAGAAAGCTGAAACGGTGGCCAAGGTTATCCTGGAAAAGATAATTTTTGTGTATGGCACCCCTGGAGGTATTCTGAGTGACAGGGCAAAGGAATTCAATAATGAGATGTGGCAACACTAGGGAGAAACCTTGGGGTATCAGATACAGCACACCTCCCCGTATTACCCTCAGGGAAATGCTGTCTGTGAAAGGAATCACAGGGTGTTAGCCAACTGCATCCGGGCTAGTCTGAGCTCACAAGGGGAGAGAATCGCCCAGGGTTGGCCGGAGCTTTTGCCTGAAATTGTCTGGGGAATGAATACCACGGTCTGTAGGACTACGGGGTATTCTCCCTATGAGATTATCTTTGGCAACATACCGAAATTGCCTCAAGAACGATTATTGCCCTACCCCCGTCCCTCCACGCAGTATTCCCAACTAGGAAAATACTGGAAGGAACAAGGGGAGCGATGACAGCAAGTGCATGATCATATCGTTCAGCAACAACCTAAGAAACCCTCTCTAAATAATCCTTATCACCGGGGGGAGTATATTTTGGTCAAGAGACATGACTCCACCCGAGCTGGTAAACTGGAGGAGAAATACGAGGGTCCGTTCACGGTTGTCGAGACAAACGGGCCCTATCAAGTGTTATACTTACATTATGGAGATGTCGTGTCAGTTACTCATATTCGTCATACCAAATGATATGAGGGTAATCTTCCACCAGAAACGAGCGAGTGGAGTAGCGAGGAAGGGAGCGAAGAGGAAACGGAATCCAGGGTCGACGACCCTGATACTTCCTCGGCTCGACCCAACGTTAGAGGTCTTACTCCGACTCGAGACTACCTAGAAGATTCTCCACTTTGGTGGTCACTTAGTCAAAAGAATCGAGAGGGTCTCCCTGAGGTTGAGTCAGAAGGAGAATTAGGAAGCGAAGAGATCGTATCTAGTGATGAAGACGATTTTTATGAGCTTACTGAGGAGGGAAAGTCTACGGTCCCAGACAGCGAAGTTTCAGTTTCCCCGAGAGATTTAAACAGGACTTTAAGTAGTGAGGAAGAGTGTCCTCGAGACGAGATAGAACCGCGAGGCGTATCTTTTGACGGTAATTGGATAAATGGTTCTCCCACAGCTAAAGTGAAAGAATCCAAAGAAACTCCTTTGCTTAACGCTCCGGAGAAGACTCCCGCGAGGACAACCAAGTTTACGGGCCCCACCGAAACTCTCACTCGTAGTGGTAGGATTAGCCGCCCACCAATCAGGTACCTGGACGAGGCTATAAATAGGACCCCCGGGGCACGTGCCTGTCAGTTGGAATGCACCATGCCTCTACCCTCTGACTCTCAGTACTGACTCCGTCGACTGGTAGCAATAGTCGATGGGCAAGGGCAAAGAACTAATACCACTCGATCTCTCAAGCAGTTTCTCCACCAGCCAGGGGAGGTTCTAATAGCCAAACCTATTGTGGGAAATCAGAATCCTGCACTCCAGTTACATAAATGTCTCTGTGAGCATAGTGGACTGGTGGAGTGGCAGCCGGAGGGCATAAATTTTAGGGGAACAGTATTGCGGCGATCAGGAGTTCGCCTAAATTCAGAAGCGGGTCATAAAGTAGAAACGCCCTCCGCCAATCACCGCGCTCCCTTTTGCTTACTTGCAAAGCCAGCTGATTTTGACAGCTCACGGCTGCTGCAACGTGCCAGGCCCCGCCCACCAGCCAATCAGCGGCCTCCATTATCGGAGCGCGAAGCTGGACTTCCTACTACCCCACAGTAGTCACTCTCTTTCTTTGCTCGAAGAACTCCTTCTGATTATCCTTTGAGTAATACCTCGGTGCCAGCCCTGTACTCCCGTAAGCCACCAAAAAAGGGTTATGATCAACTTCCTGGAACTTACTATGAAGAGATGAGAGAAGAGATGAAGGAAGCAAAATGTCAGTGCGAACGTACAGCCGGCCAAAGCCCCCAGCCAATGAGAGCGGCCGAGAGCGGGAGGCCAGAGTATAAAGGCACCCGCGCGTGGACTCCAGGGGTCACTCACCCCTCAGAGCTCACCGGGTCCACACACTGCAACCTACTTGCTCTCCCTCTCGCCCGGGCACAAAGGAACCACAGGAACCCACTTTTCCAGTTACCTTGCCCTCACCTAAACACAGTTCCAGACACACACACACCTGATGCAGCATACCAGAATACATTTGTTTAAGGACCAATATTGGGCCCGCATATTATAAGGAGAGAAAGAGAGATGTGGAGGACTAACCTGGTGGTTTGCTATATAAATTGATGTGTCCTTCTAGGACAAGACTAAAGGAAAAATAATTTAGACTTACCTGAATATATAAAGATGATGATGTGTTTATTAAGTAGTTATTTTTGTTAGCACCGGCACCAGCCAAAGAGTTATTATATAGGATCTGATAGGAGAGATTTAAGATTAAAAGGGTAGGGGAAAGAATACTTGTGTTGATAAATGAGACAACCAAAGTTAAAGAGGGAAACAGTTGTTTAGTTGCCAAATAGATTAAAGAGTAAAAGAGTAAAAGTAAAGAGGGGAGAGGGAAAATACTTTTGTTAATAAATGAGGCAACCAGTAAGTTAAAGAGGGAAACAGTTGTTTAGTTGCCTAATAGATTAGGTATAGCTAGGGATGGACACTAGTCCCTATGAATCATTTGTTAAGTTGTGTAAAAAGGAAACTGTGAAGAAGGACACTAGTCCAATGTGAGTTGCGTTATTATTAAGTCTAAAAGAGTTATTCCGTGTATGCGTCTGAGGCACGGTTCATCTTTTGTTAGTACGATAATTGATTAAGGTGAAGGGTAACCTAGCGTGTTGGTAACAGGGTTACTAGAGGGTAAATTCAGAAGATGTAATTGAGATAAAGATTGTAAACCTAATTGTGAAGTAACTGGGTGGCGGAACCCAATAGGGTTATTGAGGTAAAGATTGTAAATCTATATTGTGAAGTAACTGGGTGACGGAACCCAATAGTAATATTGAGATAAAGATTGTAAACCTAATTGTGAAGTAACTGGGTGACGGAACCCAATAGTGTCATTGAGATAAATAATGTAAACCTAATTGTGAAGTAACTGGGTGGCGGAACCCATATTATACGTGAGAGAGACCTTGTAATCTCATTCGGTAATTTGTATGATGTTATGTCATTGTGGAGGTACTAGTGTAGTAACGACGGTTGTGTCAGAGGAATAAATAGATTCTATGTATTGAGGAGATAGATTATATATGTTATAGCCTTGGGACTGGGAAAAGGCTCAGTAAACGTGGGACAACCTAAAGAGTAGAGGAACGAATATAACTTTTGTTTTAGTTAGGCAAAGAGCATATGGTTCATTAGGCCCTGGTCTAAATAAAAGACACAGCAGGGTTTAGACTTAATTATTTAGGATTAATCACTAATAACGGGTCGTAGGATGGAAGCCGACTTGAGTCAATACCTGAATAGCGGGGATTCAGTTAGGGAGTAACGGGAACTCTAGGGGTCCAAAGTACAACCTAGCAGGAATCGACGTAATATTCAAACTGTGTCTTGAACTCATCTCGGCCCGAGCCAAGAACCTGTTATTAGGGTAGTTAGGAAGTCTGTTATATGAAATATACGAACTTCTAAATGACTGTCGAATTATCCCCCGTAGTAGTAGCATAAAAGATTTAGAATTAAATACTACAATACTATTAAAAATAACACCGTCGCTATTAACAACAATAACCAAACCACCAACAAAATTAACCCCAACAACAACAACAACATTAAGCCACCCAACATAGCGCTAAAACACAAACAAAAAGAGGTACCCCGAATTCTCCCCATTGCTGCCTACCGGAAGCTAAGTACAATTGGCCTAATAAGTGATGTCTCGGCACTAAGTATATTTTGATTAATAATTGGTATTAGCATTATCTAAACTTGATTTATTAATTTCGAGTGAGATGTACAAATATATGCCTACACGTACCCACCCTATTCAACATCTGGCAGACAGTAATATAGCACAGAGCGAGCCAAACGCAATGACAGCCGAGACATGGCTTATTAGCGCTACCGAACAACCAGAGGAAGTTAGTTAGATTTTAGCACAATTATAATAATATGCATGGTAAAGTTTTGATATAATAAAATCATGACAATAATTATATAATAGCAATAACAATACGAAAATAATAACAATAATAATAACAAAACATTCTAAAAATAATGAAAACAAAACAATGATTACCCAGAACATAAAAATAAATAATTACAATAGCATGGTAATAGTAATAATAATACCGGTAATAATAATAATGAAAATACAAATAATAATAATGATGGTAATGATTAAGGTAGAAAAGCTCTCCACCAATCACCGCACTCCCTTATACTTACTTGCCTCGCCAGCTGATTTTGACAGTTCTAAACATCAACACGCCACACCTTCCCAGTCAGCCAATCAGCGGTCTCCATTTTCGGAGCGCAAAGCTGAGTTCTCCACCTCACCTCTAAAATCGCTCTCGTTCTCTTCACGGACAGTTTCCTCTGGTTGCAATAAGTTCAATACCTCAGTGCCCGCTCTATACTCCCGTAAGCCACTGGAAAACAATTGCAACCAGCTTCCAGGAACTTATTATGAGGAGAAGGTGGAGAAGGCAAGAAATCAAAGCGAGCGGGGTGTCGAGCGAGCCGCTCAGCCAGTCACAGCACGGGAGAGCGGGAGGCGTGACTATAAAGGGAGGGGGGGGGGGGGGGGGGGGGGGGAGGGAGGCAGGTTGCCTGAGCCCCCGGAACACCATCAGCGGACCTCACCTTCAACAGAGTACCTCTTCCTTCACCTCAGTGGCAGTCCATCGCCAGTCGAGCAGAACACCGCTTCCAGAAAATACCAGAACATCAACCAGCCAAGCAAAACACCGCTAACTGTCACCACCACACACCATAACCTGGGACACGGCAGAAGATCAACAAGTACCTGGGACACGGCAGAACACCTGGGGGATCCTCACACACATCATGGACCCCCCTGAACACCGCCAGAATCCCCGAATACCACCATCATCATCTAACAACATCAACAAGTTCCTGACCAAACATCGTCAGGAACACATGAACCAAAATGATTTGACAAAAAACAAACAAATGAATAAATAAACAAAAAATAATAATAAATAAATAAATAAACCTCCCTTTAACAACAGCAAGGAGGACGGCCCACTAACTTTTCTCTTCCACTGTATTTCATCTTTCCTATTTTCTCTTCCCACCACCCACTCTGTGGGGCCTCTATTCACCCCCCTACCTTTAAAAAAAAAAAAAAAAAAAAAAGAAAAAAAAAAAAAAAAAATGCAAGATTATTCGCCGGCCGGACGGCACTGGGCTAGCTTCTCACAACCTAATTACTCTCTCTCGCTTGGGCACCCACGGGAACACGGCTCCAGCCTCCCAGCCCTCGCCCTTTGTTCCAGAAGGCCCACCTCAGGCCTATCATCAGCTCTCCTCTACTAAGGCAGATACACCTTCAGTGTCTAGCCGCCTGTCGTCGCATCGCAGGCTTGCATACCTACAGCCAAGCGATTCAAGAGGACGACAGATAGTAGAGGGGAGCAAAGATTTCCAGTTGATGTAAAGAAAGAGAGAGAATGCACAACTAACCCAGTGGCCACCAGAAATAATAATTGATGTGTCCTTATAGGACAAACTAAAGAGAAAAGATTCTAGACTTACATGTATATATAAATGATGATGTGTTGAAAACAGTTATTTTTGTTAGCAAAGGCGTAATGCCGAGAGTGTAATTAGATAGGATCTGATAGGAAAGATTTAAGTATATAAAGTAAAAAGGGGGAAATCATTTATCGAAGACAGAGGGGCAACCCATAGTCTCAGGGGAAATCAGTTTTGGGTAAGTTGCCCGATAGGTCAGTTATAAGATAGGAAAGGACACTCGTCCACATAAATAACGAACCTGTTTTTTAAAAAGGATACTATATCCATTATCATTTGCGAGGAAACTGGGATAGTTTTAAGGGAGCGTTAACCCTTTAGCGGGCAAATGGCCTTACAGGGATATTTGCGGTAGGGTGGGAATTTGAAACGAAAGTTGCCACGAGGTTGGTCTACCTGCGAGGTCTGCGTCGTTGCTCTGCCCAGAGTGATAATCTCAACGACGTCGACACTCAAAGGAGAACAAGAAAAATGGGAACAAAAATAGGAATCGGCGGCAGTACCGACACCACTGACCGTTTCTGGTTAATTAAAGTTTACTATAAAAAAAATCACCACACCGTGCGCACGTGACGGAGGTGTGAGTAGTATAGTTCTAAATAAAGGGCCGTATATAACCCCGAAGCGGCAAAGCAATAATGACCCAATAATAGTGCTACAATAGTGCTACCGCAAGACGCTGCAGACGCTCTGTCAACGCTCTCACGATATCGATCATAATTTGAGTATTAACTACTCATCCTCTTCATTCTTGTGCATGAAAGGTGGTTAAGAGCACGTTTAACCATCCTGTAGCTTAGTAAGTAACACTGCACGATATTTCGCTGTGTATTGACTGATAAACTTTGTGTTTATCACAAGACTCCTGCTCGGACAGGGCGCCACTAGCGCCATCTGTTGTTTTGTTTTGATTTGTTTGTAAACAAACGCTCTCTTCTTATTTGATGTAAAATCGTAGCCCCTAATTTTACCCATTACCTACTGTAGTAAGTATCAATTTAACTGCCTTGTATGTAAGTAAAGCTTTGCATATTAATTTGCTAATAAACAATATTGTGTACTAACTAACCTGCCTACAGGAACGAACGCCGACGCCATTTTGTAAACAAACCTTTTTTGGGGGATTATACATATTAAATTCCAGCCAATTTTGTTGTAAATTTAAGTGCATTCATTTATCTTTTCCCCCTAGATATATTCTTGACTTTTTCTCCTCAGAGTGATTTTACTTTAAGCTAAGGGTGGTATTTGTACAAACTAACCTAGCCTAACCCAACCTGCCAAGCTTTTAACCTAATCCAAACCTAGCCTAGCCTATAGCCAGCCAATCTGTTGTTCTTATTAACTCTAGTAGATATTGTATTTAGTATCCTACTGTAGCTATATATATCTGTAATTTTAGTTGTTGCTTGCACGATCTTGTAGTAACCTTTGACTGATACATTTTTTTTGTTTTATCTAAAAAGAGTAGGCTACTGCTTTACTAGGCTACAGTGACACCAGGGCCATCTGTTGATACAGTATATTAACCCCTTGTGTGCAGTCACACTTTATTTTTATATAATCTCTATTTGGTGAATTGTATATTTAGTTACATATTCTGTTATATATATATATATATTTGTTTAAGGTTAGGTTATCACACCTGGTAGCCTATTTCTGCGTATTTCAATTTTATTATTTTCGGTTAGGCTATTCAACGCTGGTAGCCTATTGGTGCGTATTTCAATTTTGTTTTAAACTTTTGGTTAGGCTATCGCCCCTGGAAGCCTAATTCTGCGTATCTCAAATTTTTTGTTTTCGGTTAGGCTATCACCCCTGATAACCTATTGTTGTGTAATTCAACATATTTGTTTTCGTTTGAAGTGATTGAAGTGTTTCTAAAGTGAGTGAAGTGTTTTAAAGTGAGTTAAGTGTTTTAAAGTGAGTTAAGTGTTTTAAAGTGAGTGAAGTGATCTGAAGAAACTGACTGTTACCATGCCTTGCACTTGTACGAACTGCGCCGGTAAGTTTGGTGAGTCCATGTTTGTTACTGTCGATCTTCAAGTCTGCCGTCTCTGCCAGCAACGAGAGAATTTGACAGTGAAATTAGATGAACCCTACACCAAGATCAACGTCCACACCATGAAGCTGGAATCACTCCAAGAGTTTGTAACGCTCAACGTTGGAGTACCACAAACTTCAATTGTCACCGCAACTCCAGCAGCCACCAACGCCCCAACGTCAACTGCCAACAATTCAACGCCTGCAGTAGCCATTTCATCTGATGGTTCCGATACTCAAGAAAGAAATAGTAACTCTCTTCCCCCTCAAGACAACTTCCGTGTCGTGAGGAACAACGTTTGCCCCAAGACCACGAAACCCATACCGATTACCGAGTGTCAAAACCGCTTCCAGATACTCGCAGACTCAGATGACGAAGCGGAAATAGATGAAGTCCGGCTCGTGGGAGACTCGATGATACGTGGTCAGCTCACAGAGTTTTGCGCCAGAGCACATAAGACCAGGAAGTGGTTTTGTATCCCTGGTGGTGGTGTGGACGATGTAGTTGCTGCAGTTGACGAAGTATCTAAGCTGGCCCCTGCTAATACAATGTACGTCATCCACGTTGGCTCCAACGATGTACAGCGAACCCGGTCGGAAGATTTGCTTTTAACACCTTACGAGCGGCCTATGCGGTTTATTTATGTGTACCGCCCAGCGGGGTGTTTTTAGCCAAAATAGGCTGTTTACGTGATCATTTTCATGCCTAAATAAGACCCAGAACGTAAAACAAGTATCTATCCCTGAAAGGGCATAAACAGAGCTTTCGAATGACACCATAACGATCCTTGTATGATGGATAGTTTTCTTGCAATAACCGTGCAACGCGAGTGCAAAAAGCAGGTAATTCGGTACTTTCGGTACATAATTGAGTATGTAGCGAGTGAGAGAGGGAGGAGGGAGCTGAGATTTGTGTCAGTAGGTTCGCCGCGGTGGTCTGGAGCAGTCATACGCTCGCTAGTCTCCTGCCACCACTTGTCTCTCTCTCTCAGCCACATTACGTGCTGAAATTGCCACTCGAGTTATGTCGAGCGCCGCCACATAGTCCAGCTTTATTAAATACGACTTAAGTGGTGAGCCGCTAATAAAGGGTTAAAGTACCAGCAGCTGATCAATTCGTTTAAGGAGAAGTCATCAAGGATCATCGTCTCAGGAATCGTCCCCCGGCTTAGTGTAGAGAGCCGATTTTACAACATAGCCACCAGCACAAATCGTTGTCTAGCAAACCTCTGCAGGAAGGAAAACGTGGGATTCGTCGACACCTGGGACAATTTCTACTACGATGACTATTTGTTTTCGGACGATGGAGTTCATCTGAACCAGGTGGGAGCAGCACGTTTTGGGCGTCTTCTCAACGATGCGGTGAAGGATTTTCGGAGAAGAAATCGACTCAGCACAGGACAACCAAGAAGGAGGACCGAAGACAGCGAGGGCGGCAACCTGCGAAGGAATTAAATGCTAATCTGTCAAGAACCGCGAATTTGGTTAAATCTCCACCAACACGACCCATATTCAAAACCGCCAGGGATAACGACCGAGGACCGATGTCAGCCATGAACGTAAATGTAGATCCGACCAGAACCAAAAATTTGATTAAAGAACGTTCTGTGAGTTGTAAAACCGCAACTTTAAAGGTTTTCTATGCAAACGCTCGTAGCATACGCAATAAATTTTCAGATTTAGAGGAACTAGTGTTTACTGAAAATTATGATGTGATTGGTATAACAGAATCTTGGCTCAATACAGTAGATAGAGACTTTTTAGCAGAGTATTCACTTCCCAGTTATGTAATTTAAAATGTAAAACTTGCAAACTAAACAAACCAAAATTGGGACAAGGACAATATAAAGTCAAATTAAATTATCAAAATCGCTATGTGGAAACAACGCTTACTAAAATGAAAATTATTAAATAAAAGAACACAATCCACCACATAGGGTGTACATTACTACATGAGCAAGTTAATCTGTTTCCCAAGCAAACTAGTCGCACATATAACAACGCACTATCGTCACGTTAAAGGAAGTAGTCAAGTTTGGGAAGTCCGGGACGTTCTGGCAAATTTTACTAAACTCTGCATGAATAAAGAAACTAAATGTTAAATGTCAAAATATTATTTAAAATCAAATTTGCAACATGACAAGACATTAACAATAGTACAAAATACAAATATTGATAAGATAACTATACTATTACAAAATAATATATAAAATACAGTACAGCACTCACTAACGATAGTGCTATCGGGTAGGTACCTGTAAGCACAGCATGCCTCAAGTGACCCCTATCAATAACTACCCTACAAATAACCTACATTTATAGCACAAATAAACTAAGGAAATCGCAAAAGTAAGCAATTGATACTATCGACAATGAATACATATAATATAAAGACAAATAATTGCAAAATATGAAGTAACAACAGATTTAAACAAAGAGTACTCTTTTAACAAGAACAATAAATTAAAAAAATATCATCAATATTAATAATAGAAAAATAAAAAAATAAAAAGATAAACAATAAATACAGACAAAAAGTAAGCAGAGGTTATACAAGAAACTTCAAGTTAAAAATGCTTGATTAAAATTATTGATGTCAAATTTTAGAATACAGTCACAATAATTGACCCTAAAAAGATTAAATTTATGGAACAATTTACTTGCCTCAAAACCTCTGTCCACTAAGAATCTGTATAGTAACCTAGCTCTAGCCCAAAAGTCATCTACTTTAGCGCAGATTTTACAAAATCTTATTAATTGGGAATAAAAACAATTAGAAGTTATTTTACTATCGATATTACTACTAGGGAAAGGAAAGTTTATTACGTTAAAATTAAAATCATCAACTTTGTGATATACTTTAAGTATGCACTGTTCATTAACAATCTCTATATTTATATCAAGAAAATTTTCAACTTTATAATTTACGTTACATTGTGTGAGGGGAATAGAATTAGGGTAAATAAGTTTAGCGACTTGATTAAAATTTAACAAATTGCAAATGTTTGAGAAAAGCCGAATAAATAAAAATGGAGGTGGCGTTTTATTTTATATCAAAGAAAGTCTTAACCCGACCCTCTTGTCAAAACCTCAAATTGTGAACGTCGACACATCTTTTGTGCTAATAAAGAGTAATAAAGGTAGAAAAATAATACTTGCATTAATATACAGACCTCCAGCTCAATCAGTGCAAACTGACCGAGAAATTTATGAACAAATTGCAGATGTAAGTAACTCACAAGATAACGTATTTATTGGCGACTTTAATTTACCTGTGACCAAGTGGGGCGATACTCTTACTTCACACTCCGGACATGACTTGTATACGAACTTGCAAGAGAGTTCGCTTTATCAATTTGTTCGAACACCGACCTGTGGTAATAACGTTCTTGACATTGTACTTGCAACAAAAGAAGAATTAATAGAGAATTTGAATGTTGGTGATGAATTCAGTAACAGCGACCATCGTACAATAACTTTCACTTTAAACTTTACTAGTAACGAACCAAATAGTAGCATCGAAAAAGTCCCTAATTTCAAGAAAGAAAACTTTCATAAACTTAGAGCTATGTTTAAAGAAACTAACTGGAGCTTTTTAATTAACAATAACGACATAAATACATCTTGGAAGTTATTCGAAACCACTTACCTAAAAGCAGTGCAAGACTGCATACCATCGAAAATACGGCGTCCAGGCCATAATAATAAGCACAAATGGTGGAATAAAGATATTTCAAACTGCCTGCTTGCTAAAAAATTTGCTAATGATAGATTACAATCCTCACAAAATGATGAAGAACGGGTGAAATTTGTAGAGCTACGACGCAAAGCCAAAAAGTTAATTAAGCAAAGTAAAAAGACCCTAGAGTTACATATTGCGAATCAAAGTAAAACAAACCCGAAAGAATTCTATAGTTATATCAGAAAGAAAAAAGTAGTTACTTCAACTGATGGACCGTTAGTCGATGAAAATGGAGAATACACCAAAGACGAAGTACAAATGAGTAATGCCCTCAATACCTTCTTTGCATCAGTTTTTACAACAGAAGACCTCAGTGATATCCCTACACCATCGCCGATTCAGATTGATAATTCAGATGTTCTAAGCAATATCACCGTTACAGAGAGAGAAGTATTGAATTGCTTAGATAAACTCAAGGTAAATAAAACGCCTGGACCTGATACAATCTCGCCTAGAGTTCTAAAGGAAGCTAAGGATGAGCTCTCCAAACCACTGACATTACTATTCAATAAATCCTTGCAGTATGGAACTATGCCTGATCAGTGGAAGATAGCCAACGTAACACCGATATTCAAAAAAGGCAGCAAATCCCTACCCAGTAACTATCGTCCAATTAGCTTAACCTCAGTTGTATGTAAAATGCTAGAAACGGTCATAAGAGACAGACTCGTAAATCACTTAGAGGAAAATAACATACTTAAAGATACTCAACATGGCTTTCGTAAAAAACGTTCCTGTTTAACAAACCTCTTAGGCTTCTTCCACGATATCCTCAACCTCTACGATGAGAGTAAAGCTGTAGATATTATATACCTTGATTTTCAAAAGGCCTTTGACAAAGTTCCCCACAAACGTTTACTGCTAAAACTAAAAGCGCATGGAATACAAGACGGTGTGGTGAAATGGATAGAAAATTGGCTCAGCGACAGAAAGCAAAGTGTAGTCATAAACGGTAAGGCATCTAAATGGACCAATGTAAGTAGCGGGGTACCCCAGGGATCGGTACTAGGACCAATTCTCTTTCTAATTTACATCAACGACATAGATGAAGGTCTCACCTGTACAATCTCAAAATTTGCTGACGATACAAAAATTGCAAATAGCGTACTCTCAAAAGATCAAGTTGACGATATGCAACACAATCTAGATAAATTGTCACATTGGGCTCAAATTTGGCAAATGAGTTTCAATGCGGATAAATGTAAAGTACTACATATCAGATACCTAAATGAGAAAGCAAACTATTCGATGAATGGCACTCAGCTTAAGAATGTAAACAGAGAAACCGATCTGGGAGTAACAATATCGAGTAACCTAAAACCGAGTCAACAATGTTCAGAATTTGTTAAGAAGGCAAACAAAATAATTGGCTTTATAGGCAGGTCATTTGAGCATAAATCCAAAGACGTTTTCCTAACCCTTTACAATTCCTTAGTCCGCCCTCTTCTGGAATACTGCGTTCAATGCTGGTGCCCTTATTACCAAAAAGACATAAACAAGCTAGAACGAGTTCAACGTAGAGTTACCAAAATGATACCTAGCCTAAAGAACAAACCATACGAAGAGCGTCTTAGAGAATTAAATCTATTTCCTTTAACCCAGCGCAGATTAAGAGGTGACTTAATTCAAGTGTTCAAAATCATCAAAGGCATCGACAATATGAACTGTAGTAAGTACTTCACTATCGACCAATCTAATTACACGCGGGGGAACGGTTGCAAAATTATTGGTAAATCTTTTAACTCACACGAATCTAAGAATTTCTTCTTCAATCGAGTTGTCAACTTGTGGAATGGGCTTCCCCGAGACGTTATAGACTGCAGCACTGTTGATTCATTTAAACTCCGCCTAGACAAATATCTCGCATCAAACCCGCGACTGACTGTGTTTGTAAATGAATAACTTTATTTTATCCTCCCCTCAGTTTCTAACCCATATGTCCCCTACTAACTTCCTAGTACTGCCACGGACATTAGTTCCATGGCAGTAGTTCCCTTTCCAATGTTCCCTTACCCACTCTAAACCACTGTTTGGACACTTGATCCTCAGTGTTTTGGAGGACAAGCAGCCTAGAAGGGTCACTAGAGCTGTTGTTGCTTGATTTCCTTTGTACTTCTTTCTTTGTACCCTTACCGACATTGGGATCGGTGAGTTGTTTGCCCGCTAGAGGGTTAAGGACGTCTCGTCAACTATAGTAATGTATTCATAAGAAGTTATATAAAGGATTATAAACGTGACGCTTTTCCATGTAGAGGTCTTGAGGTATAGTTTACCCATTTAAGAAATATTATCGATCAAGTGTGTATTGTGAATATAGCTTATTCGTAATAGGATTAACCGTGACGATTTTCCATGTAGAGGACTTGAGGTATAGTTTACCCATTTAAGAAATATTATCGATTAAGTGTGTATTGTGAATATAGCTAATTTGTAATAGGATTGCGGGAGTGTATAACTGGGAAGTGTTATCAATTAGATTTATGAAGGTAAAGAGTGTAAACAACCTGTTCATGTGCGTAACTGTATACTAGACTCCAAGATTGTATTTGAGAAGGAAATCTAACTAACTTGGAATTCGGGCCGGTTCATTTGTGAGAATCTATTGTCTATTCAGAGAGTGTTAAGGTACACTTGTTGTATCGACGTCTTTGTTATATGAGTTAATGTAAGATATAGGAAAGAGTAGTAAAGAGATTATGTGTATTAATGCCTGCGTCTCGAGAGTAGACACAATAGGCCCAGTGGACGTGTTTAATTCTAAAGGATAGATAAAGAATATAAATGTTGGTTAAGTAGGTAAATAACGATTGTTTTATTAGGCCCTGGTCTCCACCGTAGACACAGCAGGGCTCGGAATAAACTCTAGTAGGTTAGAAACTAATAATGTGCCTTTGGATCAAAGTCGACTTGAGTCAATACCTGAATAACAGGAATTAAGCTAGGGAGTAACGGGAGCTCTATGGTTCCAAAGTACAACCTATCGTGAATCGATGTAATATTCAATCCGTGTCTTGAACTCATCTCGGCCCGAACAGAGAAACCGTTATTAGAGTAGTTAGGAAGTTTTGTTAAATAAAGTATACGAACTTCTAGATGATTGTCGATTTATCCCCCACATAAGTAGTATAGTCGAGAAATAAAATAAATACTACATTTTGGTGGCAAGCGGTGGGATTCGACAAATCATTTAGATTGAGTATAATTATCTAACAGAACAGACATAATGACGGGCGTATTACCATTCAGATTATGGGAAGAGGGGAAGGAAGAAATCGAGCTCTGGATCGAGCAGTTAGAATGTCAGTTCACGTTATTTGACGTAGGAGTAAATGGAGTAGTGCAATGGAAAGTATATAATTAAATTCACCACAGATTTCTGTGTTTTATCGGGAAAATCGAATAGTGGAGTCGATGGGTATCTGGGGATAGATCTCATGAGTCAGTTGGGGGTAACTATCCAGTGTGGGTCGAAAGACACAACGACCACCCTATGACCTCAAATAGTAGCTACCAAAGGAAAACTGTCTATCCCCCCTAGATCTTGGAAAATTATAGAGATTCCTCCTACCCCAGGCATGACTGCCGGGATTTTTGAACCTGATGCACAGAATAAAGTGAGAATATCTCCCACCTTTATTACTACCGACAAGAGGAAACTAGTTCTAGCCAACTTTGGCGATGACACGATTATTTATCAAAAAAGAAAACTGTTAGGGCAAGTCACTCCTGCTCAACCCACCACTGTTGGAACTGACGGACCTGTGAACTTACCTGAAATTCCAAAACAATTAACGTCAAATCAAGCCAATACCTTACATGAATTGCTCTGGACGTACCGAGATGTGTTTGCTCAAAATGAAGGGGACGACGGATCGGCCCGAACCCGACACACCCACGAGATACACACTCAAGGGCCTCCTATTAGGCAACCCTATAGACGACAAAATCCCATTATGAGACAAAAAGAAAAGGAACAAGTCGAGGAAATGATTAAGCAGGGGATAGTAGTAGAGTTCTACAGTCCGTGGCCATCTCCAGTAGTCCTGGTAAAAAAAAAAAGATGGGTCTACTCGTTTTTGTGTAGATTATCGAAAGTTAAACGATGTCACCATCAAAGACGCACAACCCCTACCTCATATTGATGACTCACTTGAATCACTCAATGGGTCAACCTGGTTCTCTACCCTAGAGCTACAGAGTGGATACTGGCAAGAACCAGTTAGGTCAGAGGACCAAGAGAAAACCGCATTTGCCACGAGCGAAGGCAAACTCTACCAGTTTACCGTCTTGCCTTTCGGAGTTTGCAACGGACCAGCCAGTTTCACTAGAGTCATGGACGAAGTATTGAGGGGATTAACATGGAAAACTTGTTTAGCTTACTTGGATGATATTATAATCTTTTCCGCTAGTTGGGAGGAACATATTCACCGACTACAAGAAGTGTTAGAAAGAATCAGGGGGGCAGGACTTAAACTGAAGCCGTCAAAATGCCAATTAGGGGCCCATGAGGTGGCATATCTAGGGCACGTGGTTTCCAGTAAAGGTATTCAACCGGACCCACATAAAGTGAGATATATTGCAGAAATCTCACCCCCGTCCTCTGTCAAAGAGATCCGAGCGTTTCTGGGAATGGCATCCTATTATCGAAGGTGTATACCCAAATTTTCGAAAATTGCTCGCCCCATGACTAAGAGACTGCAAAAAGGGAGGAGGTTCGATTGGGACCAGAGTTGTCAGATAGCTTTTGATCATCTGAAACAAAAATCAACTTCTAACCCCATAGTTTGTCATCCGGATTTTACCAAGCCATTTCAGCTATACACCAATGCTTCTGATGAAGGGCTCGGAGCCGTATTGGCCCAGAAAGTGGACGGAAAGGAAAGCATAGTAGCATGTGCTAGCCGGACGCTGAATAAGGGCGAAAAGAATTACAGCGCTACAAAAAAGGAATGTTTAGCTATGTGGAATGTGGGCTGTACAATATTTCCGTCCCTATCTAGCCGGGGTCCATTTCGAAGTTATCACAGACCATCATAGCTTGCAATGGCTCAAGAAAATGAAAACGGAAGACGGATTATTTGTCAGGTGGAAGGGAATTTTGGAGGAATACTCCTTTGAAGTTAGACATAGACCAGGTAAACTGCACACTAATGCCGATGGCCTGTCTCGACTACCGGTAGCGCCCGTTCAACACACTGAACCTAACAGGGAAGAGCATGACCCTAAGTGTGGCAACAAAGTACAATTCTCTGAGGGAGCCTGGAGGGATTCTAAAGATTGGATAGTACTTGATTATTCGGAGGCTAAACACATGAACCAAATCCTTCACGGACAAGAAGGAAGGGGGGCTCATTTGGGACAGTCTCGAGTTCTAAAGCAATTTAATGAAAGGTACTGCACCAAGAGGGCCGACCAGATTGTTAAAGAAGTTGTTCAAAATTGTTTGGGATGTCAAAGGGGCAAAGATGGACGGGGACCTAGACAGCCGCCCGGACATATTACGGCCGGTAAGCCGTGGGACAAATTATCTGTGGACATTATGGGACTTCTGCCCCGACAGACGAACAAAAGGTGTATCTTAACCTGTGTCGATGTCTTTTCCAAATACACGGTTGCTTGTGCTATTCCGGACAAGAAAGCCGAAACTGTGGCTAGGTTATTTTAGAAAAGGTAATTTTTGTATATGGCACCCCTGGCGGTATTCTGAGTGACAGGGGAAAATAATTTAATAATGAAATCTGGCAACACTTGGGAGAAACCTTGGGCTACCAGATACAGCACACCTCCCTGTATTACCCCCAGGGGAATGCTGTATGTGAAAGGAACCATAGGGTTGTTGTTGTTGTTGCTGTTTCCCAAGCTGCCTGGTCGAACAGCCCCAAGGCTCCGAGCAAGGCCAAGGCCACAACCGAGCGCCCCCCACAGAGCCCTTCCCGCCGACCACAATAAACCTGGGTGACTGAAGCCACTCCATGGCGGGGAGCTGAGGAGGGTGACGAAACACCCGGAAAGCCAAAGCCCCACCCAGGGCCCTGTGCCCCTCAGCAATTATGAAGAGAAAGTTGAGGGGCAAAGGAAAAATGTGACGCTTTGGCTTCCAATCTTGGAAGATTGGGAGGTCAATCCATGGAAGAGACGCCGTCACTTGAGATCTAGAAAATATACAAGTAAAAGGCACAGTCAGAGTAAGCTATGGGTATGGCAGAGATCGCTCAGTTCTCACTCTGATAGACCAGCCCATCACCACATGACTAGAACCCAATCCTCTCAGCAACAGCTAGGAAAGGCCCTAGAAAGCCGCCTTTGGCGGGGGGATAGCTCCCCTATTTCAACCACTTTTGGGGTTGGGCACCCGCTATAGGGTAATAGCCAATTGTATACGGGCTAGTCTGAGCTCACAGGGGGAGAAAATCGTCCGAGGTTGGCCTGAAATTCTGCCAGAAATTGTCTGGGGGGTAAATACCACGGTTTGTAGGACTACTGGGTATTCTCCCTATAAGATTATCTTTGGAATCACGCCGAAATTGCCTCAAGAACGATTATTACCCTACCCTAGTCCTTCCGCCCAATATTCCCAACCAGGACAATATTTGAAGGAACAAGGGGAGCGACGACAGCATGTTCATGATCATATTACCCAGCAACAGCCTAAGAAAGTTTCTTTAAATAATCCTTATTACCGAGGGGAATATATTCTGGTGAAGAGACATGATCCTACCTGAGCTGGTAAACTGGAAGAGAAATACGAGGGTCCCTTCAGGGTTGTAGAGTTATACGGGCCCTATCAAGTGTTGTACTTGCATCATGGGGATATTGTGTCAGCTACCCATATTCGTCATACTAAACGATATAAAGGTATTTTACCACCAGATATGAGCGAGTGGAGTAGCGAGGAAGGGAGCGAAGAGGAGATAGAATTCGGGGTTGATGACCCTAGTACTTCCTCAGCTCGACCTAATGTTGGAGGTCCTAATCTGAACAGGAACTATTCGAAGGACTCTCCGTTCTGGTGGTCATTTAGTCGCAAAACTAACGAGAGTCTCCCTGAGTTTGGGCAAGAGGGAAACGTAGGAGACGAAGAGACTGCACCCAGTGGGGAAAATGATTACTATGAGCTTACCGATGATGAAAAGGCTACGGTCCCAGACAGCGAAGTTTCAGATATCCCGAGAGATTTCAATAAGACTTTAAGTAGTGAGTAAGAGTGTTTTCGAGACGTGGTAGAAACGAGAGACGTATTTCTGGAAGGCAAACGTATAATTGGCTCTCCCTCAGCTAAAGTAAATGAACCTAGAGAAAATTCCTTGACCAATGTTCCGGATAAAAACCCAGCTAGAGCGTCTAAACCCACGGGCCCGACAGAAACCTGTACTCGTAGCGGTAGGATTAGCCATCCACCAATCAGGTACCTGGACGAGGATATAAATAGGACCCCCGAGGCACGTGCCTGTCAGTTGCAAGGCCCCATGCCTCTCCCCTCTGACCCTCAGTACCGACTCCGTCGACTAGTAGCAATAGTCGATGGAAATGGATGAAGAATAAACACTATCAGGGCCTTCAAACAGCTTCTTAGTCATCGCGGCCAAGTTATAATAGCTAAAACTGACGTGGGCAATCAAAATCCTGCACTCCAACTCCACCGATGCCTTTGTGAGCACAGTGGACTGGAGGAGTGGCAGTCGGATGGCCAAAATTTCAAAGGGAACAGTGTTACGGCGATCAGGAACTTGCCTTAAGTTAGTAGGGGGTGATAAGGTAGAAAATCTCTCCAACAATCACCGCGCTCCCTTATACTTGCTTGCCTCGCCAGCTGATTTTGACTGTTCTAAACATCAACACGCCACACCTTCCCAGCCAACCAATCAGCGGTCTCCATTTTCGAGCCCAAAGCTGAGTTCTCCACCTCACTTCTAAAATCGCTCTCGTTCTCTTCACGGACAGTTTCCTCTGGTTGCAATAGGTTCAATACCTCAGTGCCAGCCCTATACTCCCGTAAGCCATTGGAAAACAATTGCAACCAGCTTCCAGGAACTTATTATGAGAAGAAGAGAGCGGAGGTGGAGAAGGCAAGAATCAAAGCGAGCGGGCTGCCGCGCGAGCCGCTCAGCCAATCACACCGCGGGAGAGCGGGAGGCGTGACTATAAAGGGAGGGGGGGGAGCAGGTTGCAAGATTATTCGCCGGCCGGACGGCACTGGTCTAGCTACTCCCAACATACTTACTCTCTCTCGCTTGGGCACCCACGGGAACTCGGCTCCAACCTCCCAGCCCTCGCCCTTTGTTCCAAAAGGCCCACCTCAGGCCTATCATCAGCTCTCCTCTACTAATGCAGATACACCTTCAGTGTCTGGCCGCCTGTCGTCGCATTGCTGGCTTGCATACCTACAGCCAAGCGATTCAAGAGGATGACAGATAGTAGAGGGGAGCAAAGATTTCCAGTTGATGTAAAGAAAGAGAGAGAATGCAGAACTAACCCAGTGGCCACCAGAAATAATAATTGATGTGTCCTTAGAGGACAAACTAAAGAGAAAAGATTCTAGACTTACATGTATATGAAAGGATTATGTGTTGCGAGTAGTTATCTTTGTTACCAATGGCGTAATGCCGAAAGTGTAATTAGATGAGATCTGATAGGAAAGATTTAAGTAAAAAGGGGGAAATCATTTATCGAAGACAGAGGGGCAACCCATAGTTTCAGGGGAAATCAGTTTTGGGTAAGTTACCCGATAGGTCAGTTATAAGATAGGAAAGGACACTCGTCCACATAAATAACGAACCTGTTTGTTAAAAAGGATACTACATCCATTATCATTTGCCAGGAAATTGGGATAGTTTTAAGGTAGCGTTAAGGACGTCTCGTCCACTACAGTAATGTATTCATAAGAAGTTATAATTATAAAGGATTATAAATGTGACGCTTTTCCATGTAGAGGTCTTGAGGTATAGTTTACCCATTTAAGAAATATTATCGATCAAGTGTGTATTGTGAATATAGCTTATTTGTAATAGGATTAACCGTGACGCTTTTCCATGTCGAGGACTTGAGGTATAGTTTACCCATTTAAGAAATATTATTGATTAAGTGTGTATTGTGAATATAGCTAATTTGTAATAGGATTGCGGGAGTGTATAAGTGGGAAGTGTTATCAATTAGATTTATCAAGGCAAAGAGTGTAAACAACCTGTTCATGTGCATAACTGTATACTAGACTCCAAGATTGTATTTGAGAAGGAAATCTAACTAACTTGTAATTCCGACGATTGTTTTATTAGGCCCTGGTCTCCACCGTAGACACAGCAGGGCTCGGAATAATCTCTAGTAGGTTAGAAACTAATAGCGTGCCTTTGGATCGAAGTCGACTTGAGTCAATACCTGATTAACGGGAATTCAGCTAGGGAGTAACGGGAGCTCTATGGTTCCAAAGTACAACCTATCATGAATCGACGTAATATTCAATCCGTGTCTTGAACTCATCTCGGCCCGAACAGAGAAACCGTTATTAGAGTAGTTAGGAAGTTTTGTTAAATAAAGTATACAAACTTCTAGATGACTGTCGATTTATCCCCCACATAAGTAGTATAGTCGAGAAAATAAAATAAATACTACAATGATAATAAATAATAATACTAAAACTAATAATAATAACAATAATAATAATAATAAAATAATAATAATAATAATAATCTATCTACCTATCTATCTATTGCCTAACGCCGTGATCCCCGAAGGGGTGGCCACAACGAACCGCCCCCATGCACCTCTGTCCCCGGTCAGTCGACGCCCCTCCCCCCAACCAGCACCGCCTTCGTTCATATACTTCCTCACTCCATCCTTCCACCTCTCTTTCGGTCTACCTCTCCCTCTCTGTCCCTCCACCTCGCTCTCATACACCCTATTAGTCATTCTCTCGCTTTCCATACGTTCCATATGGCCGAACCATCTCAAGTTGTTCTTTTTCACACTTTCCAGCACATCTACCTCCACACCACACTTCCTTCTTACTTCCTCATTAGTCTGTCTATCCCTCCATGTAACTCCGCATGCACTTCTTAAGTAATTAATTTCCACTGCTCTCACTCTTAGTCTGAGTCTCTCAACCAACGTCCATGCTTCGCTTCCGTAAGTCAGTGTCGGGATTACCACACTGTCATGCAAGGACTTCTTCACTTCCATACTGACCACCCTATTTCTTGTTACTGCTTTCAGCGTTCCTACAACCCTCTTCCCCTGTTGTACCCTCTCCCACACTTCTTCAGCCATAGTCCCATCTTTACTCAACACACTGCCCAGATACTTAGAAGAGTTGACCATCTCCATAGCCTGACCGTTCAGCTTCACCTCACACTCTGTGACTTCACCCCTTTCGAAGACCATAACCTTGCTCTTCCCTGCATTTACCTTCAAATTCCGTTTTTCGCACACTGTTCCAAACTCATTTACCAGACCCTGCAACTCCCATTCATTATCGCTTATCAGAACTGTATCATCCGCAAACAGCAGTATAGGTAGCTTCCACTCAATTCCCTCCCTTTTCAGCGATACACCAACATCCACTGCTCTTGATAGTATTTCTTTCATGACTCCATCCATAAATACAGTAAACAACCACAGGGACATCACACACCCCTGTTTCAAACCAACATTCAGGTCAAAGAACTCGCTCTGCTCACTCTCCAGACGTACTGCCGCTTTTGCACCCTCATACATGCTCTTCACTGCTTTCAGCAACTTGCCATCTACTACGTATATTCTAAGTACTTTCCACAAACCTTCTCTATCCACTCTGTCATAGGCCTTCTACAAGTCCATAAAGGCAACATACACCTGTTGTTTCTTCTCCAGATATCTCTCCACAACACAATTCAGGGTAAAAATCTGATCTACACATCCTCTTCCCATCCTAAAACCTCCCTGCTCATCGCCTATCCATATATCCGTTCTCACTCTCACTCTCTCAATCACTACCCTACTGTATACCTTCCCTACTACGCTTAGAAGACATATTCCTCGGTGGTTACCTCACACTCCTCTTTCCCCTTTGCCCTTATATAGGGGTACTATTATGCCAGTCTTCCAGGCATCGGGTGCACTCCCCTTCTCCCATGCTAGTTTGCACATTTTCCATACCCATTCGATCACTATCTCACCACCATACCTCAACATTTCCCCACACACTCCATCTGTTCCTGGTGCTTTCTCCAACTTCACTCTTTTCATGGCTTCCCACACCTCTGACCTCCTGTTCCCCACCTCCTCCTCTACTACTTCTCTTCTTCTCCCTCCCATACCATATCCAGCTATTGTTTGCTGGCTCTTCATTCCTTACATTTAGCAACTCATTGAAATACTCCCTCCATCTTTCGACTCTCTCTTGCTTCTCGGCTAGCATTCTCCCATTCTTATCTTTCACACCCTTACTGTTTCCCTTGCTACCTTCCCTAACTTTCTTGACTTCTTTCCAGAACAGTTTCTTACTCTCCCTCCATTTTACACTCAGATTCCTTCCAAATTCCTCATCTACTCTTCTCTTACTTTTCTTCACTACTCTCTGCACCACCCTCTTACTCTCCACGTACCTCGCTCATTTCTGTCTCTCAAAATCTTCATTCCCTCTACTACCCAACCACTCTCTATATGCTTTCTTCTTTTCTTTCACAGCTATTCTTACCTCTTCTGTCCACCATGCTGTACCTTTCACTCCCCTCCCTCTTCTCCTCACTCCACACACCTCCTCACATGCTGCACAGATCTCATCCTTAAACACCTTGCTCATCTCCTCCACTTCCTCCATAACTTCCAGGTCGAACCCACCTAGTCGTCTTTCAACTGCTCTCCTATACTCCTCCCTGACTTCCTCCTCCTGCAACCTCTCCACCCTCCTCACCATTCCACCCTCCTCTCGCCTCCCTCCAGCTCTCCTCACCCACTTCTTTTGTATCCTAACCTTAGCTACCACTACATAATGATCAGACAGACCCCCTCCAATACCCCTATACACCCTAGCATCCATCACAAATTTCTTCATTCGTTCATAATAATAATAATATTAATAATAATTTTGATAATATCAATAACAATAATTACTTAAGAAAGCACCAATTTTAACACAAAAGGTAAACATAATCCTCCTGGTCGATGGCTTTTAACACCTTACGAGCGGCCTATGCGGTTTATTTATGTGTACCGCACAGCGGGGTGTTTTTAGCCAAAATAGGGCTGTTTACGTGATCATTTTCATGCCTAAATAAGACCCAGAACGTAAAACAAGTACCTATCCCTGAAAGGGCATAAACAGAGCTTTCGAATGACACCATAACGATCCTTGTATGATGGATAGTTTTCTTGCAATAACCGTGCAACGCGAGTGCAAAAAGCAGGTAATTCGGTACTTTCAGTACATAATTGAGTATGTAGCGAGTGAGAGAGGGAGGAGGGAGCTGAGATTTGTGTCAGTTCGCCGTGGTCTGGAGCAGTCATACGCTCGCTAGTCTCCTGCCACCACTTGTCTCTCTCTCTCAGCCACATTACGTGCTGAAATTGCCACTCGAGTTATGTCGAGCGCCGCCACATAGTCCAGCTTTATTTAACTCGACTTATGTTGCTCGCCGCTAATTAAGGGTTAAGAGCTAACCAGATCAAGACAGAGTTTATTATTAGATTTTAGCAAGGTAATACGGCTATGCACAGTAAAACTACTCAAATATTTATGATGATAATATAACTAACGAATACTGGTTCTACCACTACTACTACTAATAATAATAGAAATAATAATAATAATAATAGTTAAAGTTGCAGGCAACGTTGTGCGGGGTTCGAGCGGGGTTGCACGCAGGGTATTGTGTTGGATACAAGGGCTGTGCCACATATATAAAAATATCATGTATCTTATCGGGCATGGAGAAAGTACAGAAGGAATATAGTGTAGCCATTTTGGCTATGGCCACTTAGACCATTAACCCGAACAGCCCCAGCGATGCGTCTGACGCGTCGGCGATGTATGTAACGCACAGCCCCAGAGACGCGCCTGGCGCGTCACCCTAATTGCGCCGACCGTAACCTCAGGTGTAGCCACTCAAGAGAGCTCAGATTTGTATGGGAACTGTGTACGTATCCCACGCAACCGTGCCGATGGTTGAAAACTCTCAAAGTCTACGTGCGTGCGCGTGAGCGCGCAATAACCTGGTTTTTTGGGGTAATTGCCTTCAATTTTGTACTCTTGTAAAATACGTTTTCGGGGGCTCTGTAGGACCATTCTTTAAGCTTTTTGAGCGGTTTTTCGTGGTTTTTCCTTCATTCCTAACCCATTCGCTATTGTTTCTGGAATAAAACCATTTTTTGGAAAACCGGCCGGGTTCTGGTGAACAAACATTACAAAACTAGCCGGGGCTCCACGGGTTAAGGAGTGTGACCATTTTGGTTAAAGCTATTAATCCTGTACGAGTTGTTGTTGTTGTTGTTCCCTAAGCTGCCTGGCCGAACAGCCCTGAGTCCCTGAGGAAGGCCATGGCCATGATCGGGCTTTCCCACAGAGCTCTCATTGAGTGTAGATTGTGTTGTTGGCGTAAGTGGTTGTGTGAAATGCAGTCTTCTATGATGTGTTTAATGGTATGGGGTGCTGTGTTACATCCCAGGCAGGCGTCGACAACGGAGTCATCCAGTCTCTTCTGATAGCTCAGGAGAGCTGGATGGTGTCCGCATCTCAGCCTGGCCAGGTGGACTCTGTCCTCGCGAGGAAGGGAGGATTCGGAAGGATGGATTTCGGGAGGTCGTGCTTGCAGCTGCGTGTTGTCTGTGAGTGAGTGGATGGATCGGCGAGAGATATGAGTATGGATGTGCTTCTGGAAGTTGGTTCAGGGTGGGCAGGGAGGGAGAGAGGACAGTAATTGTGTGTGATACCGTGTGCTGGGTGTTGTTTTGATATTTCTTGGTGTCTGTGGGTGTGTTGCCAGGTACTTTAGTGGGTGGTCTTGGTTCGTGGAGGCTGCTGCCAGGAATTGAGTGCCTCTCATGTCCAGATGGTCTTTGACTTTGAGGATTTTGGTTTCTTGATGTAGGTGATCTGTGGGTGCAGTAGCTGTGCAGCCTGTAATGATCTTCAGGGCTTTGTTTTGAATAGTCTGTAAGGTCTTATGATGTGTTTCAGCTAGGTTAGAAGCCCAGGCTGGGCTTGCGTATTCCATCACTGATCTTATGTATATACTTATGTATTGTTTATATACTGTGGTGGTAGTTTCTTTGTTGTGTCCAAATTTTGTGTGAGCAAGTGACCTGAGGGCGTTAAGTCTGGGTGTCAGTTTTTTTTTAATGTTTGTGGTGTGCTGTTTGAATGTCATATTAGTATCATATGTTACTCCTAGGATTTTGTGTGTGTGTGTATGTGTTAGGGGTGTGTTGTTTATGGTGAGTTGAGGGATGTATTCGTGTTCTCCTGTCCAGCTTGTGAGCAGGGTTGCGGTGGATTTGGCTGGGGCTAGATTAAGTCTGTTTGTAGTGCACCAGCCATGTAGTGTGTTGAGATAGGGTTGAAGGAGATCTGTTGCTCTTTTTGGGTCATCTGCATAGGAGGCTAAGTTTATTTTGGGCGTATTGGGTGTAGTTATATCGTGCATGTACAGATTGAAGAGTGCGGGCGATAGGACGGATCCTTGTGGGACTCCGTTTGGAAAATTTCTGATTTTAGATGACTGACCGGCAAAAGATACATGTGCACATCTGCCTGCTAGGAAGTTGGCCAGCCACCTTTTTGTGTTGTTGTGCATGTTTGTGTTGTAGATTTTGTTTGTTAGGTTGTGGCGGGGGATGGCATCGAAGGCTTTACTAATGTCGAGTGTGGCTAATAGTGATCTGTGTGGTGGTCTAGCTGAGTTGATGCCGTCAAAAGCTCTTTGTGTAAGGTCTGTGAGAAGAGTGTTTGTGGAGTGCAGTGGCCTAAAGCCATGTTGTGTTGGAGCTAGGGGTAGGTCGGGTGTAATTAGTTGTAATACTAGGCATTCCATGACTTTGGAGGGGGAGCAAAGGAGTGTGATGGGGCGGTGCGAGGAGGGTAGCGTGGGGTCTTTGTTGGGTTTGGGGAATGTGGTGATGAGACCATGCTTCCAAATGTCTGGTATTGTGTTGTGTGAATAACTGTAGTTTGATATGTTAGTGAGTGCTTGTACAGTATGCCTTGTGGTCCCAGGTGTCTGAGGTGTATGTTGCTTATGTTGTCTAGGCCACAAGCGGGTGAGTGCTTGAGATTGTTGATGATATGCTTTGTCTGGTGATTGGTGAAGGGTGTATAGTCAGGGTCTGTGGGGAATTGTCTCTTACGTCGGATGACACGTCGGTCGTCTTTGCGAGGTTTTAGGTGGCTGACATGTGAGAAGTGATTGATGAGAGTGTTTGCTTGTTGTTTACATGAAGGAGTAGAGTCTGTTGTTGTGATTGCAGCATGTGATTGTGTTGTGTTGCTGTTGGAAAGTGTGATGCTGTTTAGTGTTTTGTAGAGTTTTTTGGGGTTTGTTTTGTGATCAAGTGTTTGTAGGAAGTTATTCCAATTTAGTTTTTGTTGTTCTTGTAATTTGTTGTTAGTTTGGGTGTTGAGTGCTTGGATTTGTTGTGTGATGTCTTGTGTGTGGGGTGCTGGGGAGTGTTTCAGTATGTCGCGTTGTCTGATGAGGTTTTTGAATTTCTGGTGTGAAGTTTGGGTTGTGTCTTTTTCTGTTACCTCTTGGAATATGTTTCTTGTCAGCGTTTTGGATAGTTTTATTGAGTATGTGTACAGCATTGTTGATGTTAGTGATGGGTGTACTGTTTAGAGTTGTGAAGTGTTGTTCTGTCTCATTTGTGAATGCTTCCCAGTTAGCTCTTTTATAATTGGTGTATGTGTGTTTGTGGCTAGCTGGGGTGAGTCTGGTTTTGGTGGTGATAATGATCGGGAGGTGGTCAGAGCCTAAGGTTCTGACCACCCTCCAGGATGTTCTGGGGGCGAGTTCTGGGGAGCAAAAGGTGATGTCTGGAGATAATGGTTTATAGAGGGCTTGGTGAGGAATATGGGTATGTTGATGGATGTCGTTAAGGATGATGAGGTTATCAGTTTGGTTTTGTAGTACCAGCCCTCTGTCTGTGTCGGGGTTGTCGACAAACCAGGCCGACGTCTTGGCGTTGAAATCACCACCCAGGATGATGTGTGGGGTGTTTGTGATGTGTTGTAAGTGTGGTCTGTATTCATTTGGTACTGTAGGGGATGTATGTGTTTATGATGGTTATGTTGGAGTTGTTGCCGGTGTGTATTTTAATTGATTGTATTTCTGTTGTGTTATCATTTGGGGGGAGGAGGCATTTGGTTTGTACACTGGTAACTATGTATGATATTTCTTTGTGTACCAGGGGGATGAGTCCACCGCCTCCGCCGACAGCCCGGTCTTGTCTGATGGTGGTGAAATCATGAAATGTGGGTGTTTTTTGTGTTGTGCGGAGTTTTGTTTCTTGTAAGATGGCAATGTGTATGTTGTGTTGTTTGATGAAGTGTGAGAGTTTGTGTTTCTTTGTGTTGATGCCATCTATGTTCAATTGGAGAATGTTAATGTTATGTGCACGATGTATGTTGGGTGCTGCTGCACGAGGATGGAGTGGGGGTGGGAGTGAGGGAGGGGGTGGGGGTGGGGGTGAGGGGGGGGGGGGGGGTTGGGATGGGTGAGGTGGGGGTGGGGATTGGGGAGCAGGAGATGGAGGTTGGAATGGATTAGGATGGGGTGTGGTGTGTTGAGTTGAGGACGTGGATGGTATGGGAAGGTTAGGTGGGTTAGGGAGGAGAGGTGGACAGGTTTTAGGGGGGGAGTGGATGATATGGGAAGGTTAGGTGGGTTGGGGAGGAGAGGTGGACGGGTTTTAGGCGAGGGATTTGACTGGGAGAGGGAGGGGCATGAGGAACAGGTCCAGGTATTCGTGTAGTGTTCCTTGGAGGCAAGTGTTGTGCAGGTGAAGTGGGTCCAGTTCCTGCATGAATTACAGAGAACTGAACCCTTAGTGTGGCGACTCGAAGTGATGGGTTTTGAGCAATTTGGACATATGTATGTGTAGGTGGGTCCTGGGTTGCTCTCAATGTCTCCGGCTAGAAGAAGTCTTCGCGAAATGACAGCCGGAGAGTCATTTCTCGGTGTAGGAAAAACTGAGTGATGTGTGTGTGTGGTGTGAGAGGTGTGGAAATTCCCGGCGCGACCGAAGCCGCTCCAAGGACTCCTGTACGAGTAGGCATAATTGCCCGAAATTGCCTTCATTCCCTGCTCATTTTCATGCATAAGCAAAAGCTAGAGCGTAATACAATTATGTATTCGTGAAAGTACGGTAATAGCTTTCAAATTACTCCTGAATCATCCCTGTACGACGTCTGGTTTTCTTGTAAGGATCTTGCAAACGAAGGGCAAAATTGCTAAAAATTACCAAATCCGATAGGCAAAATCGCTAAAAATTACCAATTATTTTCTGTTTTCGCTATGTGTGACGCTGCACATAAGTGAGCTCTCTCTCACACAAACCTCAGTGTCGTGGCGGGGCCTGTAGGCTCCGGCTGATGTCCATCCATGCTGCTTGCAAAAGCTGGCTGGCTCACAGGCTACAAAATAGCCAGAAAATCGTCTCCGTCATATGAGGGGCCCCGCGGGAATTGGGTTAAGAAGTGTGGTTGTTTTGATTATTTGATAGGGTCACCATAAGGGTAATGGTGTGGCATTTTTTCTGTACAGAAGCTTGGCCTTTTTGGTTGGGGCTTCTTAGGAATGTGACCTTTTTCGTTAGCCATGGAGAAACTGCAGAGGTACAAATTATTATAAGCATCCTCATGTTAAAAATATCTTATATATTTTTTTTTAGCTTTACTTGGCATTCCTCTTCCTCTATGTATCTAGCAATTTAACCCCCTCAAACTCCTTATGACGCGATAGTGTGGTAATTACCCCGGGCCAAAAAGCTCTAAAAGACGATCGAGTGATAACTCAAGCGAGCTTGAAATACGCAGGCGTTTCGTTCATGGTCACCCCTTCGGGGATCAAGGTGTCCGGCAATATATACCGGTAGGCTATAGATAAATTCATTTTTGGGCTATTTCTTCCATTTTATTTATCCTGTTAAAGTGCTTGATTGATTTTTGTGCTAATGTAGTTAGTATTTGGTGTAATTTTACATATTTCAGCTAAATCTGAAGAGCACATGCAATTTATTTGTGCATGTTCAGTAAGTATTGCTGGGGAAAGGGTTAACGTATTCATCTTTTGGGGTATTTATTCTATGTTTTTATCCTGTTTCTGTGATTGATTTAGTTTTGTGCTAATGTAGTTGGTATTTGGTATAATTTTACATATTTTAGATAAATCAGAAGAGCACATGCAATATATTTGGGCATTTTCAGTCAGTATTGCTGGGGAAACGGTTAACATACAGTATTCATCATAGGAAGGGAAGAGGATGTGTAGCTCAGATCTTTGCCCTGAAATATGTTGTGGAGAAATATCTTGAGAAGGGACAAAAGTTGTATGCTGCCTTCATGGACTTGGAGAAGGCCTATGACAGAGTTGATAGAGAAGGTACCGGTATGTAGAAAGTACTTGGAATATACGGAGCAGATAGCAAGTTGCTGAAAGCAGTGAAAAGCATGTATGAGGGTGCAAAGGTGTCAGTATGTGTTGAGAATGAACAGAGCGAGTTCTTTGATCTGAATTTTGGGTTAAAGAAAGGGTGTGTGATGTCCCCGTGGTTGTTCAATATATACTGAACTGTATATGGATGGAGTCATAAAAGAAATGCAAGGATGAGCAGTGGATGTTGATGTACCACAAATAAGGGAAGGCAACGAGTGGAATGACAGAGTTGATAGAGAAGGTATGTGGAAAGTACTGAGAATATATGGAGTAGATGGCAAGTTGCTGAAAGCAGTGAAGAGTATGTATGAGAGTGCAAAGGTATCAGTACGTGTGAAGAATGAACAGAGGGAGTTCTTTGATCTGAATGTTTGGTAAAGCAAGGGTGTGTGATGTCCCGATGGTTGTTCTATATATACAGTATATGGATGGAGTCATAAAAGAAATACAAGGAAGAGCAGTGGATGTTTGTGTACTGCTGTTTGCTGACGATATGAATGGGAGTTGAAGGGTCTGGTAAATATGTTTGGAACAGTGTGCGAAAAATGGAATCTGAAGGTAAATGCGGGGAAGAGCAAGGTTATGGTCTTCTAAAGGGGTGAAGCCACAGAGTGTGAGGTGAAGTTGAACGGTCAGGCTATGGAGATTGTCAGCTCATTTAAGTATCTTGGCAGTGTACAGAGTAAAGATGGGAGTATGGATGAAGAAGTGTGGGAGAGGGTGCAACAGGGGAAGAGGGTTGTAGGAATGCTGAAAGCAGTAACATGAAATAGGGTGGTCAGCATGGAACTGAAAAAGTCATTGCATGACAGTGTGGTAATCCCGACACTGACTTACGGAAGCGAAGCATGGACGTTGTTGGAGAGATTCAAACCAAGAGTGAAAGGGATGGAAATGAGTTACTTGAGAAGTGTGTGCAGAGTTACATGGAGGGATAGACAGACGAATGAGGAAGTACGAGAGAGGTGTGGTGTGAATGTACTGGAAAGTGCGAAAAAGAACACCTTGAGATGGTTCGGCCATGTGGAACGTATGGCAAGCGAGAGAATGACTAAGAGCGTGTACGAGTGAGGTGGAAGGACAGAGGGAGAAATAAACCGAGAGAGAGGTGGAAGGATGGAGTTAAGAAGTATATGCGTGAAAGCGGTGCTGGATGGGAGGAGGGGCGTCGACTGACTGGGGACAGAGGTGCATAGGGGTGTTTCGTTCATGGCCAATCCTTCGGGGATCAAGGCATCCGTCAATAGATAGATAGATAAATTCATCTTTAGGGCTATTTCTTACATTTTCTTTATCCTGTTAGTGTACTTTATTACATTTTTTGGTAATGTAGTTGGTAATTGGTGTAATTTTACATATTTCAGATAAAGGATGTCAACAGAATAACAAATTATGAGCTGAAGAGATGTTTAGGTATAAAGAGTATTAGCGAGGAGATGCGTACAAGTAAACTGGGATGGTATGGACATGTGGAGAGAATGGATGAACAAAATTGGGTGAAAAGATGCAGGTCTGCAATTGTGGAGGGAGCTGCACCAAGGGGTGGACCGAGTAAGACCTGGGATCGGACTATACGTGCCGATCTCAAATCCAAAAACTTGACAAGTAAAGCATCCCTTAACAGGGTTGCCTGGAATGCCGCCATTAGGAAAAGAGACTGAAACTGCACATCTGTGTGGAGCACTCAGTCTTAAAATGTTATGTACGTATGTATGTATACATCTGAAGAGCACATGCAATCTATTTAGGCATTTTCAGTCAGTATTGCTGGGTATAGGGTTAACATATTAATCTTTTGGAGTATTTCTTCCATTTATTTATCCTGTTAGTGAGTTTTATTGATTTCAGTGCTACTGTAGTGGTATTTGGTGTAATTTTACATATTTTAGATAACTCTGAAGAGGACATGCAATATATTTGGGCATTTTCAGTCAGCATTGCTGGGGAAACGGTTAGCATACTGTAGTCATCTTAGGAAGGGAAGAGGATGTGTAGCTCAGATTTTTGCCCGGAAATGAATTGTGGACAAATATCTGGAGAAGCAGCAAAAGTTGTATGCTGTATTTATGGAGTTGGAGAAGGCCTATGACAGAATTGATAGAGAAGGTATGTGGAAAGTACCGGTACTGAGAATATACGGAGTAGATGGCAAGTTGCTGAAAGCAATGAAGAGCATGCATGAGGGTGCAAAGGTGTCAGTATGTGTGGATAATTAACAGAGCGAGTTCTCTAATCTGAATGTTGGGTTAAAGCAAGGGTGTGTGTGATGTCCCCATGGTTGTTTAATATATACCGGTACAGTATATGGATGGAGTCATGAAAGAAATACAAGGAAGAGCAGCGGATGTTGGTGTACCGCTGATAAAGGAAGGAAACGAGTGGAAGTTACCTCAACAGTACAGTACCGGTACTACTGTTGCTGACAACACAGTTCTGATGAGCGATAGTGAATGAGAGTTGCAGGGTCAGGTAAATATGTTTGGAACAGTGTGTGAAAAACGGAATCTGGAGGTAAATGCTAGGAAGAGCAATATTATGGTCATTGAAAGGGGTGCAACCATAGAGTGTGAAGTGAGGTTGAACGGCTATGAAGAATGTCAGCTCATTTAAGTATTTGGGCAGTGTGTTGAGTAAAGATGTGAGTAGGCCTATGGATGAAGAAGTGTGGGAGAAAGTGTAACAGGGGAAGAGCATTGTAGGAACTCTGAAAGCAGTAAGAAGAAATAGGGTGGTCAGCATGGAAGTAAAGAAGTCCTTGCATGACAGTGTGGTAATCCCGACATTGACTTATGGGAGGGAAGCATGGACATTTCTGACTGGGATTGATCATTGATAATCATCGGTTATGATAGTTGGAAAATTAATGGGGTAGAATGTAGAGTTCGGGTGTACCGCCAGCCTTGTTTACACTACGCGGAGCGGCGGCGGATGCTGGCCATCATGTTCCCGTTTATTTGACTGCTTTTGGATACAATAATAGGTTGAGGGGGTCACCCCCCCATGACATATTGTCATCATCATATATATTGCCAGCAGGAGGCAAATAACCGAAAAAAACGCCTTCAAAATAGGCGCGAACTAAAGGCTGGTTCACACATAGCCGAGTCGGTGCGCGAGTCCAACATGAGTGATGAAATTTTGCTATTCAGCAATGACTCGTCGATACTCCTCAACACTCGTATAGACTCGTGCTACGCTCGTGTATACTCTTTGTTTACTCGACACACTCGTGGGTACTCGCCACGGGGTCCAAAAATGTCATGCATGCATGACATTTTTGGGTCCCGTGGCGAGTACCCACGAGTGTGGCCTAAATACGTGTAGACTCGTGTACATACGTGTTAACTCGTGTTTGACTCTGAATAACTCTTCGTTATTCGTGTTAACTCGTGTTGACTCGTGTAAACCCGTGTAACACTCTTTGGTGATTCGTCGCTTTTCGTCATCATTTCGACGTTGACGAAGCAACACGTGTCTACACGCAACAACACGTATGTAACACACATGCAACACGTATCAACAAGAGTAGAAAGAACGAGTGTGAGTGCCAAAATTTGGTGCCCCCATGATGCCAGAGTTTACACGATTCAAACACAAGTGAAAACATGAGTAAACAAGAGTAAACACGATTCACTGAGAAAAAAACACGAATGTAACACGAAAAAGCAAGTGTCATTTGAAATACCGTTATTTCAAAAATGTAGGACGAATCAACGAGAGTTTACACGAGTTTACACGGATGTAACACGAGTCAACACGTGTGCAACAGAGATCCAACGAGAGTCAACGCGTTGTCTTTCATGTTGATCCGTATAACAATCGTGTTGATCCGTGTAACAATCGCGTTGACTCGTGTTAGACTCGTCCATACTCTTTGTGTACGTGCCCTGGAATGTGGCCATTATTTTTCAAATTTTTGACACTCGTGTTGGGTTCGTGTTACACTCGTTTTGACTCTCAGTTACTCGTACAGGCTCTTGCATGAACACGTGTTGACTCGTATTGGCTCGAGTTAACTCGTGTTACACTCTCCTTGACTCGGGAGCAATTGCTACTCGCGGCCGACTCAGCTTCCAGCGACGCCGATAATCGACGAGTGTGACTTGTGTTGGACTCGCGCACCGACTCGGGTATGTGTGAACCAGCCTTTAACCACGGTGATCGACATAATATAAACATTACGGCGGCGGACACTTGCGATAATATTCCCGTCTATTTTGAATGCCATTGGATACAATAATATGTTGAGGGGGGGCTTTGCCCCCATGACATGTTGTCATCATCATATATATTGCCAGTAGGGGGCAAACAACCAACAAAATTGCCGCAAAGCCCTCCCCTCAACATATTATTGTATCCAATGGCAGTCAAAATAGACGGGAACATGATCGCAAGCGTCCACCGCCGCCGCCGCCGTCATGTTGACATGGTCGATCGCCGCAGTTACTGTAAGTTCGCGTTTATTTTGAGTTTTTTACGACGATTTTTTTTGGTTAGGCCTATTTGCCCCCTGCTGGCAAATTATATGATGATGACAATATGTCATAGGGGGTGTTTGCCCCCCTCAACATATTATCGTATCCAACGGCATTCAAAATGGACGGGAACATGATGGCAAGCTTCCGTCGCCGCTCTGCGCAGTGTAAACAATGGTGGCGGTACGCCCGAACTCTACATTCTACCCAGCTAGACCTATATTATAGGCTACAATAAATAAGTAGGCTAGGCTACTTTATCTATAGGCTATGCCTAGTCTAATATTACAACTTAAGGTAGCATTCAAGTTGACTACAGCAGGACTTACCCTTGACCAGGTATAGGCTATCCTAGTGTTTACTAGGCCTATACCCCTTTGAAAGGACATTAGCCTAGCCTAACCTAACAACCTTACCTAACCTATTATAGTAGGCTATTATGGGTGGACCGTGCCACCCACACACCCCGATTTTTGGTGTATTTGTCTATTTTGTCTGTGAAGTGGGAATTTTTTCAATTTGTCGATAACGAAAATCCTCCATGCGGACTATAGCCTATGGAGAAAAATATGGCGAATCTATTGTTGCTTATTATCTCTAATAAATTGTTTCTCATAATGCTGCAGTAGTGTCGTTTAAAATACCAACCATTTAATTGTGTGCCTTTAAAAATGACCTAAATTAGGCTATAGGCTACTGGAAGATTAGAAGAATCTTTAAGAAAGACTAGGTTAGGGTTATTGTCGTGCCAAAGCTAGATTATAGCCTAAATATAAAAGGAAGTGAATAATATGAAATATGCCGAAAAAAATCGCCGTCAAAATAGATACGAACTTAACCGCGGCGATCGCCCTATGTAAACATGACGACCGTACACCCGGTAACTACATCCATCCCATTAAAAGTTACTGTGGGACACAAAGTATGTTGAGGGGGTCTCTGCGGCTCTGGCCCCCCGCGTCGGCCCGTCACGTATTATGATGTACGGTAAGTCATCATCATCTGTGCTAATTCATAGGATCCCCAATTAAGGACAAAGTCAATCAACAGACAAAATAAGCTCCCAAATTACAATAACATAGCGGCCCGCTGTTTATGGGCGACTTTTTACACGTCATTCTAAATGTTACTTTCCTACCTGGTCTAGGCCTAATAGATATTTCCAAAGAATCAAACTTAAATTAAAAGGAAGTAGCCTAGCCTACAGTTTATAGGAAGGCTATTCCAACATGCATTCCAGAACTTAGGCTAGCCTAGGCCTAGGCTATATGAAAATTTGTGGGTGGTCTGCCAAAAAAGAATCACTAGGCCTATTAGGCTATGGGTAGGATAGTATGGGGTGCATTTTGCAAATCTTCTGAACTCTTAGGCCTAGGCTAGGCTAAATTAAAACTCACAAAATCTGAGTATAACCAGCACTAGAATTTTGTCTTGTCTTGTCTTGGGGGTTAAGGGCAACCTCAGGCGAATACTCGCCCGCTCCGGCCCTACCATAGTCGCGGAGATCCTATGTCACAATTAAATTAGTTTATAGTTAAGGTTAAAATTCACCACCGTGTCACTTTCACTCTAGGTCATTCATAGAACCGTAACACTGTAAAGGCAACAACCCAATAGCAGGTCATCAGGTGACAGGTGGCGAACCAGAGACCTACAAACCGCGGTACGGTACTAGGGCCAGAGCAATGTCTTGAAGCGAGGTGCCCTTATCAACCAACCCCAGACAATCCAGTAGGAGCTGTCGGAAGGAATCCATCTTTGAAGCCAGAAAGGGACGCCCATCCACATGCTCAGTGACGGGACGAGGCGAGGCTTAGGAGGCATATGTAGGACGACCAGATGTAGGATGTGGAGGGGAAGAGGTACCGTACGACGATACATGGGATGCGGAGACTGCGGAGGGAAGAGCTCATCAAAGTCATACGGTTCCTCAGGACCTCAACAATAACCAGGGGATGGCCGGTGCGGGCAATGGTCGATCCCCGTAGTTAATATAAGTTCGCGTCTATTTTGACGGCAATTTTTGTTGTAGTTAGGCTAGGCCTAGGCTATTTGCCCCCTGCTGGCAATATATATGATGATGACAATATGTCATGGGGGGTGATTGACCCCCTCAACATATTATTGTATCCAACGATCTGTAACCTCTGTATCTCAAAAAGGGCTAGAGCAAATTGGCTGTACATTTCCACATCTAGGCTATTCCTTGACAGATTTGCTCCCTCCAATTAATATTTATTAGCATAAATTCAGCCTAGTTTAGCCTATAAAACAAAAACTAACATTTGTTTAGCCTAGGCCTACATATAAAAAGAAAAAACCCACTCGTACTGCAATTATAAGTATAAATATGAGTATCTAAGTTACAAAGCAAATGTTTTTGTATAGCCTAAAATAAACCATAAAATTGTCATCTTTCAACTGTTGAGGTCATAAATATAAAAAATGCTAATACATTATGAAAAAATGCGTTAAGAGTTGTGTTAGCGGGTCTATCGTTCCCTTTATTTACGTAGTCGCACAGTTACATTCGCGTCCAATTTGACTGTGGTTATTTGCCCCTGCTGGTGATATATATGATGATGACAATAAGTCATAGGGGGATAAAGCCCCTTCAACTCATTATTGTATCCCACGGCCAGGCGTTGGGTAAATTGTTTTGTTACCGGCCGGCGGATTGAGGGTGGCTTTACCAAGTTTACCCCAGCAGTTTAATTAGAAGCGAATGTAGGCCTAACTGCGAGTGTGCGACTAGGCTATATAAACAAAGCTTTTGGTATGCCCACAACTACAAGTCTTACCAAAACTGCAATTAGCCTATTTTTGTTTGTTTTTTTCAGTCTAGGCTAAATTGTGGAGGCTAGGCTAAATTATTTAGCTGCAATTAGCCTAGCCTATTTTTGTTTGTTCTTTCAGTCTAGGCTAAATTGTGGTAGGCTAGGCTAAATTCTTTAACATGTGTACGATTGTGTAGGCCTGTGCTTTCTAATGGAAGTAAAAATATGTAGCCTAGCCTAATGCAATTTTACTAAAACCCAAGCCTACCTGAATATAGCCCCATGCAGAGCTCAACAGCAAAAAATAAATAAAAATATGTTGAGCAGTGAAATAAAATAAAGCTAAGGCTTAGGCCTGTTTTCTCATAGGCCTAATAGGCCTAACCTAATGAAGTATACTATAGGCCTAGCCTAACCTAATTTAAGTTATTTCACAAAATACTAATAGGCCTACCCAGCCCTCCTCATGCATTATTTTCCATTGTAAAATAAGTTTGTGCTTAACTGCAGTAATGAAAGGTAGCCTATAAATAGGCTAGCCTATGTTGGTGTGCAATTGTCTCGATTTGACTATTTTTACCTAATTAGGCCTAAAGCATCCTGAGCCTATTCCCAACCCCCAAACAATATCCCATGTTAAGCCCTAGGCTAGGCCTAGTCCCACTCTCAATCAAAATTCGAACTGCTAAATTCGTACTTACCGGTAGCGCTGCCTAGGCTAGGCCTATATTTTTCGTGAATAGATATAGAAAATGGTTTAAAGGAAAGACCATCCTATATTATGTTCAAATAATATGTAATAGGACTGTGTATGGTTGTATTAAATTTAAATAGTGATAGATGTATATATTAATGGGATAAATACTCCGAAGTTCGCATACGTTCAGAAAATTATAGTGCAACACTGTTGCCAGATACTAATCAATGCCATTATCATTATATCATAATGCATTTTACTCATTTGCATAATTTCAAATACCTAGGACATTAATATAATATTTTCCTATCTTTTCGTAGTGATATTTGTATGATTTAGTGGTATATTGGTGTCTGTCTAGGGTTATAATGCATTGTGAAAGTTACCTCTGAATCTCTGACTTGGTAACAGATCGGTATGGGCCGGCTTAAGTAACCCTGCTTTCTTTGAGTACTACACGGCAAGAGAAGCTTTCGGTTCTGTCATTACTGTTCAAGGTAAACAGCAACTGCTAAATTCGACATCATGTTCAAATAATATATAATATCACTGTCTATGGTTGTATTAGACAAAAATCGTGATAGGTTTCTATTTTATGTGGATAAATAGTATTAAGCTGAATAAACTAAATAGCGAAAGTTCACTAGAGTGGTTGTTGATACATTTGCTAGACATCATCATCATCATCATAGATATGAGGGAGGAGGGAGGTAGGAAGGAAGGGCAGGGTAAGTCACACAGGCAATTGCCAAAACTTTAAAGGTCCATATCATTGTTATTAAACAAAGCATTTGGCAAAGGGAGGAATTGTTAAAAACCTTAGCCAATACTCTGTCATTCACCAAAAATAAATTTGAATTATCATTATTTTTTGGTAGGGTAGGTATGTATAGGTAGGTTGGCTAAATAATTGCTGGAATTCGTAGGGACTCGAACTGTTTTGAGAGAGTTAAATGCAAAAACAAATAATAGATCTGAATAATAAAGAGATTATGTTATTAAGCAAAACTGGGGGATGCGTGGAAGCCTATAGACTGTAGACGGTAAACTTTGTGTGGGTGGCGAATGCGGTTATAAAGTAATTTAACCCGTCCAGCCCCGGCTAGTTTTGTAATGTTTGTTCACCAGAACCCGGCCGGTTTTCAAAAAATGGTTTTATTCCAGAAACAATAGCGAATGGGTTAGGAATGAATGAAAAACCACGAAAAACCGCTCAAAAAGCTTAAAGAATGGTCCTACAGAGCCCCCGAAAACGTATTTTACAAGAGTACAAAATTGAAGGCAATTACCTCTAAAAACCAGGTTATTGCGCGCTCATGCGCACGCACATGGACTTTGAGAGTTTTCAACCATCGGCACGGTTGCGTGGGATACGTACACAGTTCCCATACAAATCTGAGCCCTCTTGAGTGGCTACACCTGAGGTTACGGTCGGCGCAATTAGGGTGACGCGCCAGGCGCGTCTCTGGGGCTGTGCGTTTCATACATCGCCGACGCGTCAGGCGCGTCACTGGGGCTGTACGGGTTAAGAATAGACAGTTTTCAATGCTGCGGCCAAACTATTCCACCCATTTATATTCTTTTGTTATCAAAACGTTCGGAATCGCGAGCCTCACCCAACTACGCAAGCATGGCTTTGATCATCGGCGTAGTTTTCAAGATGTGGAATTTTAAGTGGAATTCGAGTTTTTTTCAAGATTGCCGGAAAAAAACCCACGTGCAAAAGCAAAAACCTTCTCTATAACATTTGCGGAGCATTAGTAGGGGAGTCCGTATGCCAAAGCCCAGTCGTTTCCTATGAGTGGGAGAGACGGTATTTAGGCGTCAAGTTTTTCGGGGAATCGGCTGCCACGGACCTGTTTGGCCGCCATGCCGGATGTTTAGCATATCAAAAGTTGCCCAATACAAAAACGCACCTCTTGTGAAAGTTTGATCCCGATCCAAAAAGCGGTTCTGGAGTTATTGCGTCGAAACCGGCGCGTAAGAAGAATTTGGATGAAAAACCGGGTTTAATGATTACAATAGGGGTTCCCCGTAGGGGACGAACCCCTAATAATAAATACAAATAATTACAATATTAATAATCACCCAACAGGGCCCACACGGCATCAAAACAAACACCCAGGTACCCCGAACCCTCCTCATCGCCGGCTTCCAAAAGCTAAGTAGATCGAGACGGGGTTTATTAGATCATTTGGCCTGGCGAAAGAGCCCCGAGGATGAAGATCGGCCAATATCAGCACCTTTGGGGTGAGGGGATTTTGGTGGGGAAAAAAACAAAATATTAGTCGGGTTGGGTCGATAATTATATATTTTCCTGGCTAATGAGACCATTAACAATGTGTTGTGGCTATCATTAGGCGAATATAAACAGCTATATAAATATAGCTGAAATCTAATAAAAAAGACGTCGCTGGTACCGAAGGGGTTAACTATTTTATTCAAGCTGTATTTATACGATATTATGCGGCTCAGGAAGGATCTGTGGTAGTAAAAAGGGTTAAGTGAGATAGTTCGAAGCCTGGTAATTGCTGGAGGCCATTTTTAAACAGAATAGAATCGTCTAATTGTTGCCAGAATATGATGAAAATGACGTAATCGGTACAGAAGGGGTTAAGAGGAGATGGTTCACTTTTTGGTAGATTTTTGTTTTCATTTATTTATTATTTTTTCTAGTTTTAGCCATAGACCTCCATCAAGCTTAAAAAACATCCATTAGATCCCCCTTTTAGATTAATTTGTAATTTTTCGGCAGAATAATTACAGGCTCACTTTCGTTCGCCAGGAAAAAAATCAACACCTCAATAGCACGAAATGTCTTAATATTGACAAAGAAATTGGACGAAAGGTCTTAAAATCGACAAACTAATGAGACGAACGTCATAAAACCTGAACACTAATGAGGCTAAACACGAGGGAGAAGGGGATCTAGAAAAACGACCCATCTCCCCTTAATATACGCCTCAACCTCTCAGAGCACCGGCCTTTCACCAACTTCGGCATTTGGGGATCTCGGTCGGGTAATGGAGACGCGGCGAAGCCAAATTAGTAAGACAATGTCAATATTAATGCCTCGTCTCCCTCAGTCTTTTTGGTTTATAGATACTGTATTTTCACACTGTTCACAAGGGACTGGAGCCCCTTTTCGAGAACTCCAGTCCCTTGTGAACAGTGTGAAAATACAGTATCTATCTTATCTAAACGTGTTTTTGTTTTTCTATGTGAGTGAGGGAGACAAAAGGCAGAACTGCCTATGGCGAGTGCCTCCCCCAGAGTTGGAAGAGTGACAAGGCCAAAATCAGGGGACGTTCGAGCTGAAATGCCTGGACACATGGAGTTTGAAGCAATTTAAGTCATAGGAAGAAGGAAAGACTGATTCTGGGAGAGAGTTTCAGAGCTCAGCTGTTGAATAGAAGAATGATTGAGAATAACGTTTCACTCTTGGGTTGCAGAGTTGCACAGAATAGGGGTGGGATTGTGTTGCAAGACGTATGCTACGAAGAGGGGGTTGTATACACTGAAAGAGCTCTGAGGAGTTTTGCGATTTTAAGACCTTTTGTGCCATTTATATGAAGATGTTTTTCCTGGCGAGCGATAGCAAGCATAGCAACCATTTTCTACCGAAAAAGGTACAAATTCAACTTAAAATGGAGTCTAAGGTTGTTTTTTAAAGTTGATGGAGGTCTAGTGTGGAGACTAAAAGATACATATATAAATTAATAAATAGATCGAAAAAAAAAACTATTCATTTAAGGCTTGGGGAGAGTTTGTGGAATATTATGTTTGATGATGACTGCATGCAACACTGCTTCCAAGAATTGTACACTATGAAGGGGATAAAAGGTGGTTTGACGATTATTCTCACTTTGCTTGTATTGGGATTATTTCAGAATTAGCTTTTTGATATTCATGGTAATATTTTGTTATTATAATTGATATGTATTATCTAAGCCGGTTTTCCCTCAACATTTATCCTCAACACTGGTCTGACAGCTTATGAGGTAAACATTTATAATATTTTTGTCATCTAAATTTATCTACCGTGAGTCTAGTTTCCGCTACCAGTGCAAAGTATTCCAGAAATGTTGCCAGAAAAATGTGTTCAACCTCCTGGGGGTAAGGGGGCCTCCATCTTCTGGTGGAGGAAAAAAAGATTATGCCCCACGCGTCCTACTGCGTGTCGTACTAGGCGACTAATAGGGGAAATGGGGGTAGATTATAGGCACCAATCGAACAGGGCTATACCCAGGAGAGTTTGTAGGCATTTGATAAGGAATCGCTGGAACTCCTGTTTTATTTGGTTGGCCTCTCTTACTGATTCGCTTTGTGCCTCACATACACTGAGAGTAGTCCAGCATGCTCTCACAAACACCTCTTCCTCCTGTCTACTTCACTACACTTAACATGCACACCACATTTCCTCCTTCAAAATGATTTAAACAGTGATGAACACAGGCCCAGCCTCGGAATCCCCGGAGGGGGGCGGATGGGGGGGGGGGGGCACCATAAATACCCCCACACAAGCCCGACCTTCCCCTGACGACCCCTCTAAATGCTCTGGATCACGGCCTGTCACTCTTACTATCAACTTTTGCAATATTCGCGGCCTTTCCTCTAATTTTCACTCTGTCGAACACCATCTCTCCTCCTCCATACCTGATCTTCTTTTCATCACCGAAACTCAGGTATATGAGATAACTTCCAGCAGCCCCTTCTCTGTATCCTCCTACTTTCTCTATCCTAGTTTCAAAGCAAAAGGCGGATGTTGTGCATACGTGCACAACAAACTCACTTGCTCTCCTGTTCCCATTTTCGACTCCTCTGAATTCTCAACTTTATGGATCAAACTATCCTGTCATTCTCATACTAAATATTTCTGTGCTGTCTATCTTTCCCCTAACTCTACCGAGTTTCCCAAATTCTTCGACTATGTAAACTCTAAAGTGGAACACATTCTATCCATCTCTCCCTTCTCTGAAATCTCCATCTTAGGAGATTTCAACGTTCACCACTGCCAATGGCTCTCCTCTCGCACTACTGACCAACTTGGTGAACAAGCCTACGTCTTTTCTATCATAAATGACCTAGAGCAGCTGGTCCAGCAACCCACCTGTATCTCGGATCGCTTCGGAGATCGGCCCAACATTCTTGACTTATATCTAACTTCTAACCCTTCTTCTTATACTGTCAATCTGTTCTCTCCTTTGGGCTCCTCCGACCATAAACTTATCTCCGTCACATGTCCTATCTTTCAGTACGGCCATGCGATCCTCCCAGCCGTCGGCGCTTGTGGCACTTTGATTCTGCCGACTGGGAGGCTCTCTAGCAGTACTGCTTTGATTTCCCATGGAATTACTTCTGCTTCTGTGGCCGAGGACCCTCAGAGAGTGCTGAACGCATTACCGAGGTCATCTTCTCGGGCGTGGAAACGTACATTCCATTTTCTTTCTCTCAGTCTAATGCAATTTTGTTTTGGTTTACTCACGCTTGTTCTACTGCTGTCCACAACAAGGAGGAAGTATTCAAACGGTACCGACGCCTTAAAACTCAAGAATCCCATGCCTCCTATGTTACTGCCCGGAATCAAGCCAAATCTGTTCTTCGACTTGCCAAGCACTCTTTCATCAATAATAAATGCACTGAACTATCCAACTATAGCTCTTCCCAAGCTTTCTTGAATCTAGCCAAAAACCTCTCCAACAACTGTTCCTCCTCCTCTTTCCCTCCCCTTTTCCACTCTGATGGCACAACCATCACTTCTTCCTCTGACAAAGCTGAACTCTTTGCTAGAAACTCTACCTTGGCTGATTCCGGTGATATTCCTCCCTCTCCAGCCCCCTCTCTCCTACTTATGCCTAATATTCTCATCTCTTCTAAAGATGTACTTTCAACCCTCTCTGCGCTTAATACTAAGGAGGCGTACAGTCCAGACGGTGTTCCACCTGTTATTCTCAAAAACTGTGCTTCCGTGCTGACCCCCTGCCTAGGCAAACTCTTTCGTCTCTGTCTCTCCTCTAAAGTATTTCTTTCTTGCTGAACATTTGCTCTCATTCAACCTGTCCCAAAGAAGGGTGACCGCTCTCAACCCTCCAACTATCGTCCAATTGCTCTTATCTCTTATATCTCTAAAGTTTTTAAAACTATTCTTGCTTCCAAATTTCTTAAGCATTTCTCTTCTCATAATCTGCTCTCAGATCGCCAGCATGGCTTCCTTAAGGTTCGCTCTACTGGTGATCTTCTTTCATATCTTACTAACTCTTGATTATCCAACTTTCGGGACTTCGGTGAGGCTTTTTCTGTTGCACTAGACATATCGAAAGCCTTCGATAGAGTCTGGCACAAATCTTTAATTTCCAAACTGCCCTCCTTCGGTTTCTGTACCTCCATCTGTGCCTTTGTCTCTAGTTTCCTTTCCAGCCTTTCCATAGCTGCGGTTGTGGACGACCATCGCTCATTCCTCATCCTATCAACTCCGGTGTTCCTCAGGGCTCTGTCCTATTTTCTATTCTTTCTAATTTTCATAAATGATCTTCTCACTGTACATCCAGTCCCATCCATTCATATGCAGACGACTCTACCTTACACCACTCAATTAGTTTTCTAGAACGCCCCAGCCAGCAGTCCCTCAAAAGCAAACGTAATGAAGCCATAAATTACATATCTTCTGATCTAGCTACTGTTTCCAGTTGGGGTAGAGAAAATCTTGTTGCATGTAATGCTTCCAAAACTTATTTATCTATTTTACTACCCATCAGGAACCTTCAGAGGACTATCCCTTATTCTTCAACAACACAAAAATCAACCCTTCATCTTCTCTCAATGTTCTCGGGGTCTCTTTGTCTTCTGCTCTCACTTGGAAGGACCATATTACCAGTTTTGCTAAGTCAGCCTTCCAGAAGCTGGGTGTGCTCAACCGCCTCAAGGGGTTCTTTACCCCTGCGCAGCTTCTTGCTCTGTACAGGGGCACAGTGTGGTCTTGTATTGAGCATTGTTAACATGTGTTTTTTTTTGTTTTTTTTTTTCTATATTCCAACTACTCCCTCTCGGGCATAGGCTGAGAGCCTGTACATTCCACCGCTCAACACGGTGAAGCCCGTGAGGTCTTGTTCCAGTCTGGGGAGTGAGACATGTGAAGCAACCATCATGGCTCGAAGCAGCTCCATCTCTGAAGCGGCCGGTTGCTTCGCTCAAGTGCTTCACCGTCTCACCCTCCAGACTCAGACCCTCACTCTCAGAACGCCACCTATTGAGCAGTGAACTCACTAGGCATTGTCCCCCTGTAACATATTTTGAATATGGGAATATTCATACAGTGTTATTTAATCAGGGAACAATGAGGGTATTTTTTTGGCATTTCGGTGGGCTTTGTGGTAATGCACTGATACTAGGTACAGCACAAATTCCATCCCAATAATATCTTCCCATTGACATATCGGGATTTGAACCCGGGTCCATTGGATTACCAATCCAGTGGCATGACCACTCCACCACACCTCCCCACACCTCCCCACCTGTGGGGAGGATCGTCTCACATCACACTCCTAGACAAAGTAGAAAGGAAAGCCTTTCGTACCATTAACTCCCGTCCACTCACCAACTCTCTGCAATCTCTCTCTCTTCGCCGCAATGCTGCATCTCTCTTGCTATTCTATCGCTACTACAATAATCAGTGTTCCTCGGAGCTTTCCCAGTGTATACCACCTCCTCTACATAGGGTACGTAGTATCCGTTTGGCAACACAATCCCACCCCTACTCTGTGCAACTCTCCAACCCAAGAGTGAAACGCTATTCTCAGACTTTCTTATATTCAACTGGTGAGCTCTGGAACTCTCTCCTAGAATCAGTCTTTCTCTCTTCCTATGACTTAAATAGCTTCAAACTCCGTGTGTCCTGGAATTTTAGCTCGAACGTCCCTTGATTTTGGCCCTGTCACTCTTTCAAATCTGGGGGAGGCACCCGCTGCAGGCAGTTATGCCTTTTGTCTCCCTCATTCAAATAGAAAAATAAAACAACAACAATAAAATAAAAGCTTGTGTGTTACCGGCGTTTAGAGAAATACCCAACATGTTTTATTATTTGCGCTGGCTGCTGCTACTGGTGCTAATTTTTTAAGTAAAATTATTCAGATATTCAAATAAAAAATAACATTTGGCTATAACTAATTGCTCAGTAATATTTTCTAGGTTATATATATATTTCAGTATTTGTTTACGCAAGACTTCTGTATTCACGCCAGCAAACAATGATTTCTAGCTATAGTTGTACGGTTTTGTGCAGCTTAAGAAGGATCTATGGTAGGAAAAAGGGTTAAGTGAGATAGTTCCAAGCCTGTTAACTGACTAAAATCGTCTAATAGTAGCCAGAATAATGTTAAAAGGACGTCGCCGGTACAGAGTGGGATATATTTCCCTCAAAAATCGCGAGTAATTTCTATCTGTTTTCATTTTAGCTCGTCTCTTACTCGCACGCGTTGTTTTCCTCCCTATTATGTTGTTCCAGGAAGCGCTGCCCTATTCCGACTGTAAAACATAATCAGCGTTGTATATAACAAACATAATCAGCGTTGTATATAACAAACATAATCAGCGTTGTATATAACAAACATAATCAGCGTTGTATATAACAAACATAATCAGCGTTGTATATAACAAACATAATCAGCGTTGTATATAACAAACATAATCAGCGTTGTATATAACAAACATAATCAGCGTTGTATATAACAAACATAATCAGCGTTGTATATAACAAACAGCCTACCATGATTAAGGGGGATGGTTCATGTGTTGGTCGATTTGTTCATATATTTAGTATTTTTCTAGTTTCCTCCCTAGACCTCCATCAAAATTAAACAAAAAACAATGCCAGGATCCCCTTTCAAAATATATTTGTACATTTTTCGGTAGAAAAATGTCCTGGCCGAAGGCCGGTTCCTCCTAAATTACAGGCTCGCTATCGCTCGCCAGGATAAAATGGACACCTAAATGACACGAAAAGTCTTAATCTTGACAGAGAAAAGGGCAAAAGGTCTTAAAATCGCCAAACCAATGGGGCATGAGGGAGAAGGGTGTCCAGAAAAACCAACCATCTCCCCTTAATCTTGTGGCCGAAAAGTTTTGGGTTGTAACTCTGTATGCATTAACAGTGTATGCCTGTTCTCTCTCTCTCTCTCTCTCTCTCTCTCTCTCTCTCTCTCTCTCTCTCTCTCTGTCATATAATTATTGTATATCTTAATTGTCCTAATCTCAACTCTTCTCACACATGTGTGTGTGTGTGTGTGTCATTTACTTTATCTCCTAGTTGTGCTAATCTCAGCTAATTTCACATGTGTGTGTGTGTATGTGTGTGTGTGGTACGGTAGTAAAAAGCATTGAGCGAGTTTTGTCGAAGGCTGTTAATTGCTGGAGGCCCTTTTTAAACTGAATGAAATCGTCTAATAGTCTCCAGAATACAATAAAAAAGACGTTGCCGGTAAAGAAGGGGTTAAAGGCACGTTTCTCTCATTTGGGAAGAGTCCACCAGGAAATAGGTGTGGATATTTACAGCCAGTTTGTTCTAGGCCCTTCTGAGTTACAGAGAGGTCAGGGATCAAGATTATTGTCAAAGTTCGTTGGTGCTACCTATAGTGATAAACTCGTGTGATATTAAGATAGACAGGTACAGTTGCCCATATAAGTTCTGTTCCCCTCCGTGATCTTATACTTGGAAATATAATGTGCATGATTGGATTGAGAGTGTAGTTTCTTATGCAGTGGTTAACGCATCTGATTATACTCGACGCACACGATAACTGGAAGACAGGCATAATAGTCCCCCTATATAAGAGCAAAAGGGAAAGAGGAGTGTGTGGTAACCACCAAGGAATATGTCTTCTAAGCGTAGTAGGCAAGGTATACAGTAGGGTAGTGATTGAGAGAGTGAGAGTGAGAACGAAGAAATGGATAGGCGGCGAGCAGGGAGGTTTTAGGAAGGGAAGAGGATGTGTAGATCAGATTTTTACCCTGAATTGTGTTGTGGAGAAGTATCTGGAGAAGAAACAAAAGGTGTATGTTGCCTTTATGGACTTGGAGAAGGCCTATGACAGAGTGGATAGAGAAGGTTTGTGGAAAGTACTTAGAATATACGGAGTAGAGGGCAAGTTGCTGAAAGCAGTGAAGAGCATGTATGAGGGTGCAAAGGCGGCAGTATGTGTGGAGAGTGAGCAGAGCGAGTTCTTTGACCTGAATGTTGGTTTGAAACAGGGGTGTGTGATGTCCCCGTGGTTGTTTACTGTATATATGGATGGAGTCATGAAAGAAATACTATCAAGAGCAGTGGATGTTGGTGTATCGCTGAAAAGGGAGGGAATTGAGTGGAAGCTACCTATACTGCTGTTTGCGGATGATACAGTTCTGATGAGTGATAATGAATGGGAGTTGCAGGGTCTGGTAAATGAGTTTGGAACAGTGTGCGAAAAACGGAATTTGAAGGTAAATGCGGGGAAGAGCAAGGTTATGGTCTTCGAAAGGGGTGAAGTCACAGAGTGTGAGGTGAAGCTGAACGGTCAGGCTATGGAGATCGTCAACTCTTTTAAGTATCTGGGCAGTGTGTTGAGTAAAGATGGGACTATGGATGAAGAAGTGCGGGAGAGGGTACAACAGGGGAATAGGGTTGTAGGAACGCTAAAAGCAGTAACAAGAAATAGGGTGGTCAGTATGGAAGTGAAGAAGTCCTTGCATGACAGTGTGGTAATCCCGACACTGACTTACGGAAGCGAAGCATGGACGTTGGTTGAGAGACTCAGACCAAGAGCGAGAGCAGTGGAAATGAATTACTTAAGGAGTGCGTGCGGAGTTACATGGAGGGATAGACAGACTAATGAGGAAGTAAGAAGGAGGTGTGGTGTGGAGGTAGATGTGCTGAAAAGTGTGAAAAGGAACAACTTCGAGATGGTTCGGCCATAAGGAACGTATGGAAAGCGAGAGAATGACTAAGAGGGTGTACGAGAGCGAGGTGGAGGGACAGAGAGGGAGAGGTAGACCGAATGAGAGGTGGAAGGATGGAAAGGGGGAAGTACATGAATGAAGGCGGTGCTGGTTGGGGGGAGGGGCGTTGACTGACTGGGGACAGAGGTGCATGGGGGCGGTTCGTTCGTGGCCACCCCTTCGGGGATTACGGCGTCAGGCAATAGATAGATAGATAGATAGATAATACTCGGTTTCATTTCAGCTGACGGTAAATTGAGTCCCTTAGTAGCTAAATGTTCGATACTTAATGGAAAAATATTAAACTACTATGTCTCTGGATCATATTAAGACCAAGTTTATATAACTAGCACCATATATCACCACCAAATATGAAACTACTATGTCTCTGGATCATATTAAGACCAAGTTTATATAACTAGTACCATATATCACCACCAAATATGAAACTACTATGTCTCTGGATCATATTAAGACCAAGTTTATATAACTAGCACCATATATCACCACCAAATATGAAACTACTATGTCTCTGGATCATATTAAGACCAAGTTTATAACTAGCACCATATATCACCACCAATATGAAACTACTATGTCTCTGGATCATATTAAGACCAAGTTTATATAACTAGCACCATATATCACCACCAAATATGAAACTACTATGTCTCTGGATCATATTAAGACCAAGTTTATATAACTAGCACCATATATCACCACCAAATATGAAACTACTATGTCTCTGGATCATATTAAGACCAAGTTTATATAACTAGCCCCATATATCACCACCAAATATGAAACTACTATGTCTCTGGACCATGTTAAGACAAGTTTATATAACTAGCACCATATATCACCACCAAATATGAAACTACTATGTCTCTGGATCATATTAAGACCAGTTTATATAACTAGCACCATATATCACCACCAAATATGAAACTACTATGTCTCTGGATCATATTAAGACCAAGTTTATATAACTAGCACCATATATCACCAATATGAAACTACTATGTCTCTGGATCATATTAAGACCAAGTTTATATAACTAGCACCATATATCACCACCAAATATGAAACTACTATGTCTCTGGATCATATTAAGACCAAGTTTATATAACTAGCACCATATATCACCACCAAATATGAAACTACTATGTCTCTGGATCATATTAACCAAGTTTTATATAACTAGCACCATATATCACCACCAAATATGAAACTACTATGTCTCTGGATCATATTAAGACCAAGTTTATATAACTAGCACCATATATCACCACCAAATCTTCAAAAAACTGATCATCGAGAAAACTTGATGGGCCCTTTGCAATTTACCGTCATGTGAAAAGAAAGAGAGTATAGACACCTTATAATCAAAAGAAACCACACTCGCAATTCATTCATACTTAGTTTACTTTCATAAATATAATTACGACTAGGAACAAAACGTATATGCTCAACTGTACAGTCGGCCAAATAATTGATGTCGCGGCACCAAGTATATTTCGATCAATATTTGGTATCACTACTATCTAATCTTTAATTTATCGTTTCGAGTGAGATATACAAACATGTCCATATCTTTACACACCCTATTCAACATCTGACAGACATTGATACATCACAGAGACACCCAAACGTGATGACAGCGGCGACACGACTTATTTGGCCAACCGTACATAAACTTAATCAAAGCCAAATCACTAACAATGTATCTAACTGAATATACCTTTATTATATCTTTTAAATTTTACAGTGCGCAATTGCCGCTTAAGGGGAGGTGGGCTGGTTTTTCAAGCCTCCCTTCTCCCTCATGTTTAGCATATTAGTTTTGAGATTTTAAGACGTTCGGCTCATCAGTTCGGCGATTTTAAGACCTTATGTCCCATTTCTTTGTCAGTGTTTTGACCTTTCGTGCCATTTAGGTGTCGACTTTTGCCTGGCAAGCGATAGTGAGCCTGTAATTTTTTTAGGGAATCGGCCTTCGACCGGGACAATTTTCAACCGAAATATGTACAAATTTATCTTGAAAGGGGACCTAGGGGGTGTTATTTTAAGCTTGATGGAGGTCTAAGGAGGAAACCAAAATATATAGTAAAACAAATACATAAATGAGGAAATATATACGCCCATCCCCCTTAGGCCAAAACTGTTCATTGCTCTCATTAAAGGGTTCATGCAATTCTATCGTTCAGCCTAATTGAAAAAATTGATTAGTTTGCCCTATTAATCTTACTCGCAACCCATCCTCTAATTGCGTCACGTTTTCATTGCGTTTTCTTTTATGCCGCCCATAAAACCAATTATTCTTAATGTTTCTTCCGGGTTGAGCTTAAGGACGTACTGCTTAGTTTTTGGTCTATATATTTATTTATTAATATATGTTTTGAGTTTCCTCGCTAGGCCTCCATCAAGCTTAGAAAAACACCCCCTAGACCCCTCTCAAGATACATTTTTACATATTTCAGTAGAAAAAATGTCCCGGACGAAGGCCGGTACCTTCCAAAATTAGAGGCTCGCTTTCGCTGGCCACGAAAGGTCTTAATATTTATAACAAAATGAGGCGAAAGGTCTCAAAATCACCAAACTAACGGAACGACCGTCATAAAACCTCAAAACTAATATGCTAAACATGAGGGAGAAGGGGATCCATAGAAAGCGAGTACTACCCCCTTAATTCTCCTTTTAAGCCGGTATCACACGAGAACTTTTTTAGTCAACATTCGATTTTCAACATTTTCCTATTTTATTTCCTGGAATATTTTACACTGGTATCGGAAACTATGGACTGGAGATGGACGAGATTCGGTTAATTGACATAGTATTTACCATTATGATTCCCACCAATCCTTCATAAACAGCACAACATCGCCTAATGATAGCCAGAATAAACTGTCAAAATGTGTCATAATGTTCAAGGGGTCAATTAGGGAGGCTTCCGAATGACTGCCTAGGCTTCCCCGTGCCCATCGTCAGTGGTCGGGTATTCTACAGTATATAAACTGGTAATCCAATGGTCCCAGGTTCGAATCCCGATGTATCAATGGAATGATATTATTGGGATGGAATTTTTGCAGTGCATTACCACAAAGCCCACTGAAACGCTAAAAAGATACCCTCATTGTTCCCTGATTAAATAGCACTGTATGAATATTCCCATATGCAAAATATGCTACAGGGGGGCAATGCCTAGTGAGTTAATTGCTCAATAGGTGGCGTTCTGAGAGTGAGGGTCTGAGTCTAGGAGATGAGACGGTGAAGCACGAAAGGCGAAGCAGTTTCAGAGATGCTGCTTCGAACCTTGACTGGGTGCTTCACATGTTTCACTACCTAGACTGGAACAAGACCTCGCAGGCTTCACCGTGTTGAGCGTGTAATGAACAGGCTCTCAGCCTCTGCCCGAGAGGGAGTAGTTGGACTAAAAATAAATAAAAATAATATGTATATATCTGTCTATATATATATATATATATATATATATATATATATATATATTAGTATAGCCAGGTAATAGATTCTCTTTTAAACAGACGAGGTTAAAGGCAATAGCAGTTTCAGCATTCAGGATTTTATTGTTACAGCTTTCAATAGTTCTAAAAAATTTCCTCTGGGACTCAGAGATGAGGTACAACAGGTTAGCAAAATTCATGGTGGATCAAACGTTTCACAAGTAAACATCTTGCATCTTCAGGGAAAGGAGAGGTAATAATTAGAATAAGGACAAAGCAACATATTTATACAAAATTCGAGGATTAAGAATAGGTAGGGGGGTGGAGCTACTGGGTGTGGGGTGGCTGTTCATTGGTGGAAGACAGTCTATTCGCGAGACGGGCACTAAATCTTATCGGTGGTTGGTTGTTGGCTGTGGATGGCTGTGATTGGTTGGTGTTGTCAGTTGTGTGCTGAGCGCAGAAAGGTAAGGGAGGGGGGCACAGGGCGAGAGGAAGGGGGGCAGTATGCCTGTAGCGCTTGCCTGAAGGAAGAATTTGAAGGTCTTGTGTTTGGTTGTTGATGCTGGGGTTGAGTGTTTGGATGTATAGAGCTTCTAAAATAGCTAGTCTTCTGGGGTCTGATTCTTTGTCGAGTATGGTAGTTTGTTTGTCTAGGTCGGCGCGTGTTAGGGCAAGATGGTGGGGGGCTTGATAGTGATCTTTTATAGCGCCAGATTGCTGAAGTCCTACTGGATGACATCCTACGATCCCAGAAAGACGGCAAGATCACCACCACCCCAGCCCTACAACCCACCCTACTAGCAGAAGCCGCCAAAACCAGGGGATCCCACCAAAGCAAGCTCCTCAACAAACACCACTTCAAAGCCGCTAAACAACTTAAAGAGAACCCCAACATCATCATCCAACGAGCTGATAAGGCCTCCTGCCTTGTGATACACGGAAAAGAAGAATACCTACGGAAAATGGACGACATTCTTAGTGATAAAAACAAATTCAAAAGGATCACTCGCAATCCAACTGACGAAATAAAAAGGAAAGCCAACACCACCATCACTGCTATCAACACGAAAGCCGGTGGCGTACACCTGAAGAAACTCATCGGCGAATTCACCCCAGGTTATGCTTACGGTACTATAAAAACCCACAAACCCGGGAACCGCCTCCGCCCCATCATATCACAGATCCCTACTGCTACCTACCAGACCGCCAAGGCCCTGAACAAACTCCTCACCCCTTTTGTTCCTCGGCAATACAACCTCAACTCTGCTTATGACTTCATAGAAATTCTATGAGATGCCCCCCCTGCTAACGACCACATCATCGCCTCCCTCGACGTAGAGAGTTTGTTTACCAACATGCCCGTTGACAAGACCATAGATTTTATCCTACGTCGAGTTTACCACTGCCCTAATACGCCCCCCCTGGACATCCCGGAGAAGGCCCTGAAGACGCTCTAGGAACTATGTACCAAGGAGTCCCCTTTCCTCTGCCCCCGCGGGAATATGTACCAGCAAATCGACGGTGTAGCGATGGGAAGCCCCTTGGGGGTCCTGTTCGCCAATTTCTTCATGGGAACTATCGAAGAGGAACTCCTGGCTGCCCACCGGCCCACTGTCTACTGCAGGTACATCGATGATATCTTCGTGCGGGTGAAGGACCTGGGCGAACTCAGGGACCTCCAACAGCGCTTCATGGCCGCCTCCGGACTCAACTTCTCATACGAAGAAACCACCGATGGACATCTACCCTTCCTCGACCTCCTTGTCTCCCTCCACGACCACGGCTTCAAAACTACAGTGTACACCAAACCTACTAACAATGGCCAATGTCTTAATGGGGAAAGTGAATGCCCTAAACGATACCATCAGTCCACCATCGCCGCCTATGTCAGGAGAGCCCTCACCCATTGCACCACCTGGAATGACACACACAATGAATTGGAAAGGCTCACCCAGGTCCTAGTCAACAATGGGTATTCCAACACTGACGTCACCAATGCCATCAACCACCACCTAGAAAAATGGTACAAACAAGACCCCCCTAGCACCAACCCGGCCAATGACATTACATTTTTCTACAGAAACTACATATCTTCCGACCACACAACAGACAAATCCATTATGAAAGAAATAATTCACAAAAACGTCCTCCCCACCAACCCTGACAATAAAATAAAACTCATTATTTACTACAAATCTCCTAAGACCTCCAACCTTGTCCTCCGTAACCGCCCCATTTCCACCAACCAACCGAAAGACGATCATGTGATATACCAGCATATTTGCACCTCTGGGGACTGTGGACACCTATCCTATGTTGGAATGACACAGACTCGCCTTTCCCGTCGACTAACCCTCCACCTTCAATCTGGCGCTATAAAAGATCACTATCAAGCCCCCCACCATCTTGCCCTAACTCGCGCCGACCTAGACAAACAAACTACCATACTCGACAAAGAATCAGACCCCAGAAGACTAGCTATTTTAGAAGCTCTATACATCCAAACACTCAACCCCAGCATCAACAACCAAACACAAGACCTTCAAATTCTTCCTTCAGGCAAGCGCTACAGGCATACTGCCCCCCTTCCTCTCGCCCTGTGCCCCCCTCCCTTACCTTTCCGCGCTCAGCATACAACTGACAACACCAACCAATCACAGCCATCCACAGCCAACAACCAACCACCGATAAGATTTAGTGCCCGTCTCGCGAATAGACTGCCTTCCACCAATGAACAGCCACCCCACACCCAGTAGCTCCGCCCACCTACCTATTCTTGATCCTCGAATTTTGTATAAATATGTTGCTTGGTAGGTGGGCGGAGCTACTGGGTGTGGGGTGGCTGTTCATTGGTGGAAGGCAGTCTATTCGCGAGACGGGCACTAAATCTTATCGGTGGTTGGAACAGCAAAGGCAAATGGAGACAAATGGATATGTGCTGTATGAAAATGGATTAACCCTTATTTAGCGGCGAGCAACATAAGTCGAGTTAAAAAAAGCTGGACTATGTGGCGGCGCTCGACATAACTCGAGTGGCAATTTCAGCACGTAATGTGGCTGAGAGAGAGAGACAAGTGGTGGCAGGAGACTAGCGAGCGTATGACTGCTCCAGACCACCGCGGCGAACCTACTGACACAAATCTCAGCTCCCTCCTCCCTCTCTCACTCGCTACATACTCAATTATGTACTGAAAGTACCGAATTACCTGCTTTTTGCACTCGCGTTGCACGGTTATTGCAAGAAAACTATCCATCATACAAGGATCGTTATGGTGTCATTCGAAAGCTCTGTTTATGCCCTTTCAGGGATAGGTACTTGTTTTACGTTCTGGGTCTTATTTAGGCATGAAAATGATCACGTAAACAGCCCTATTTTGGCTAAAAACACCCCGCTGTGCGGTACACATAAATAAACCGCATAGGCCGCTCGTAAGGTGTTAAAGCTAATCCTTTAGGAGTAACTATCTTACAAATTAGTTATACATCAGTCAGAATTTACCTTACAAATTAGTTAGCCTTTAAAAACTAGTAAATACCAAAACACTTAGGCCAAAAATTAGAAATTATCCTTCAGTAACTTTATAACAATTATTAATTAATACCTGCCTTCAGCAACTTTGTAACTATTTCTAAAAATTAAGAAGATGAATAAATAAAAACAGCAAAGTGGCCGGCCCACTAACTTTCTCCCTTCTACTGTACTTCATAATTTCCTACTTTACCTTCCTGACCAAACCCTCTCCTTATTCCCCCTCTTTCCTAAAAAAAAAAAAAAAAAAAAAAAAAAAAAAAAAAAAAATCTAATCATTACCTCTCCTTTCCCTGAAGATGCAAGATGTTTACTTGTGAAACGTTGGATCCACCATGAATTTTGCTAACCTGTTGTACCTCATCTCTGAACCCCAGAGGAAAATTGTTAGAACTATTGAAAGCTGTAACAATAAAATCCTGAATGCTGAAACTGCTATTGCCTTTAACCTCGTCTGTTTAAAAGAGAATATATATATATATATATGTATATATATATATACTGTATATACCAAGGCAGCTCTCGGTTCTGTCTGCCTGACTGGTGTCTGGGTAGGGATTAGTTGGGGCAGTAGGTTGTGTGTGTGTGTGAGTGTGAGAGGTCAGGTAAGGTGAAGGTATTGAGGGAAACCTTTACAGAGGCATCTCGTAGCTACTTTCTACTTTCTTACTTTGTGAAGAGTGTAGAGTGGGGAGAAGGGGTGTTGGAGAGAGAGGAAGCTGTTGGAGTGGCTTTGTTATGTGTGGTATTAGTCTGTATACATCATCGAGGTGTTCCCCGACTGGGTGCAAGCATGTGAAACACACTATTTATGTGTGTCTCCTTGCCTCAGTCATTGTTTATCGGGCCCCCTTCTACAGTATATACCAAGGTAGCTCTCGGCTCTGTCTGTGTGTGTGTGTTTTTTGTTTTTTATGTGAGTGAGGGAGGCAACAGGCAGAATAGCCTGTAACGAGTGCCTCCCCCATAGTTGAAAGAGTGACAGGGCCAAAATTAAGGGACGTTCGAGCCAAAATGCCTGGACACACTGAGTTTGAAGCAATTTACGTCATAGGAAGAGGGAAAGACTGATTCTGGGAGAGAGTTCCAGAACTCAGCTGTTGAACAGAAGAAAGTTTGAGAGTAACACCAATCACTCTTTGAGAGATACAGGTAGGCCCTTCACACAGGCCCTCAACCAGTGGTAATACAGGTAGGCCCTTCACACAGGTCCCCAACCAGTGGTGGTACAGGTAGGCCCCTCATACAGGCCCCCAACCAGTGGTGATACAGGTAGGCCGCTCACACAGGCCCCCAACCACAACCACCACATCACCAGGCTACCATGATGTCACCACTCGAGTTGTCAGCCAGCAACCATGTAGGGGAACCAGGACAAAGGGAGGTAAAGATTACTCCACTCGCTGGGTAGTCGGGAGTAGCCAAGTCTACAGCTCAGACCGGAGGAAGTGCAGAATATCGTGAACTAGCTGTCTTATACAAGAAAGGAGCTCTGGGACAAGGTAAGGCCCACCCAGCACACGGCAGCAACTACACACTGCCTACAGTAATGCAAGAAATGCTGTAGAGTAATAGTCTATAACAAATTATCTAATAAAGCACTATAACTTTGTCATAATAACTTCGCAAATTACAAACACCACTTTACTCCACGGTACTCCACTGTACACTATAACACTCACTAGGTAAATTAAGAGCTGTGAACTCGCTGTGTGCTGTAGAGAGACTACCTAACAGGGGGTTCAAACAAAATTCAGAAAGTGAATAATAATCTTCAACTATCTCATTATGGATAAAAAGATAATTCATGAGCAGAGTTCGAAGCACCAAACATTCGGAAAGGAAACTCCCTCTCGTGCTCACTCGTACCGCTCTCGCACGTACCGAAGCTACTCCAAACAATGAACTCTCAAACAAAACACAGGCTCTCACTAACACCCAAATATTGATCCACTCATCCGAATACATTAACACTTACTAAAGAATTACGAATCACAAATATCCCTGACAAGCAACCCTTAAGGAAGCCATACTGGTAATCTGAGAGCAGATTATGAGAAGAAAAATTTGGAAGCAAGAATAGTTTCAAAAACTTTAGAAATACAAGAGATGAGAGCAATTGGACGATAGTTGGAGGGTTCAGAGCGGTCACCCTTCTTTGGGACAGGTTGAATGAGAGCAAACTTCCAGCATGCAGGGAAGACGTTAGAGGATAGACAGAGACGAAAGAGTTTGCCTAGGCAGGGAGTCAGCACGGAAGCACAGTGTTTTAGTATAACAGGAGGAACACCGTCCGGACTGTACGCCTTCTTAGTATTAAGCCCAGAGAGGGTAGAAAGTTCATCTTTAGAAGAGATTAGGATAATAGGCATAATTAGGAGAGAGGAAGATGGAGAGGGAGGAATAGCACCGGAATCATCCAAGGTGGAGTTTCTAGCAAAAGTTTGAGCGAAGAGTTTAGCATTGTCAGAGGAAGAAGTAATGGTTGTGCCATCAGAGTGGGAAAGGGGAGGGAAAGACACGGAAGAAAAATTGTTGGAGAGGTTGCTAGAAAGCTTGGGAAGAGCTAAAGTTGGATAGTTCAGTGCATTTATTATTGATGAAAGAGTGTTTGGCAAGTCAAAGAACAGATTTGGCTTGATTCCGGGCAGAAACATAGGAAGAATGAGATTCTTGAGTTTTAACGCGTCGGTACCGTTTGAATGCTTCCTACGGAAGGCAAAATCATCCCATGGGAAATCAAAGAAGTACTGCCAGAGAGCCTCCCACTTGGCAGCGCCAAAGTGCCCCAAGCGCCGCCAGCTAGGAGGATCGGGTGGCCGTACTGGAGAGATAGGACAGGTGACAGAGATAAGTTTATGGTCGGAGGAGCCCAAAGGAGAGAACAGGTCGACAGTATAAGAAGAAGGGTTATAAGTTAGAAACAAGAATATTGGACCGATCTCCGAGGTGATCCGGGATACGGGTGAGTTGCTGAACTAACTGCTCTAGGTCATTTAGGAAAGCAAAGACGTAGGCTTGTTCACCAGCTGGTTGGTCAGTAGTGTGAGAGGAGAGCCATTGGCCATGACGTATGTGTGTGTCTATGTGTGTGTGCATGTGTGTGTGTGTGTGTGTGTCCTTGCCTTAGTCAGTGTTTATCAGCCCCCTTCTATAATATATACAGTATACCAAGGCAGCTCTCGGCTCTGTCTGGCTGGCCGGGTAGGGATTAGTTGAGGCAGTAGGTTGTGTGTGTGTGTGTTTATATATGTATGTGTATGTGTGTGTGTGTGTGTCTGGGTAGGGATTAGCTGGGGCAGTAGGTAGGGGGTGGGGGGTTTTATGCTCAACATGTAAGTTAGGGATTATAGATTTTGTAAAACAATTGAAATTTCTCTCCCTTCATGTAACTCCCACTCTTATGCTCACACACACTTATATATATATATTTAAAATACCACGAAAACGACAACAAGAAACATCACCAGAACCACAGAAGAAGGTGAGGACAGAAACCCCCAACAGACGAGTTGCGGCGCTGTGCCAAGTCACGCCGGACGGAGAGCAAAAGGTCTCGCCGGTCAGCCAACGCCCCCGTACACCAGGCAGGACGATCACACACAATACCCCCATGAAGAGGAGAATACTATTCAGTCAGCCCTTCTGAGCTACCTGTACCCCTCTCCCGTTCACAATATGTACCTTCTTGTTTTATATGTGTTATCAATGTTCATCCTGACCCCTGTGCATTATTATATGACCATTGTGCATTATTTTATATATACATGCCAAATAAAAAAACTACAACCAATGATCCATAATTATGTCCTTGTATTTTCCTTTTCTCCCCACCTCACCATATCCCTCGGGGAGAATAGAGAAGTAGAAGTTAAGAAAAATGTGTATCTTCGCTACCGAAGAAAGCACTGCCTGATAAAATAATTATATAAATGTACGAAACCCTATGTTATGCAATAAGAAGTGAACCTATACCTCAATAGATCTTGTTACGTCCTGGGATATATAAACACTGGGCTCTTTCTATTGGACTAGGTATGCGGCAACAAGCAACAACGGAAAACGCTAGATCCAACCCTTATCTATAAACCCAAACAACAAACCACCCTAAACCATCAAGAGTCCTGCCTGGACAACGAGGTATCCTATGACTCGGTTACAGGGTGCACGCACTATAGACTGCTGATAGTCAAGCAGGCTATATAAAAGATCACACAATTAAGTTGACTTAAAGCTTCAAGGAAAAGATAGATAACGGAATTAAATTGCAGAAACAATTTAATAACAAACTAGAAGAAAGTACATTTAACGTTACGTTAATTAATACAACTAATCACCCCTGCGTGAAAGAAGGTGAAAGCAAACAGTCCTCAAAACATCGTACCGGTAGACAAGATGCGGGTTTCTAAACTGCATGCGGCTACTGTAGGATCTGATGCTTAGCAAAGAAAGTACGTTACGGATTTAGAGAACTCTTAACTCATAAGCAGGAATAAATACTAGTGATAGGACCTACAGTGTATAATGGCATAGGTATAATTAAATAAAGGCAGCAACTCGCAACATAACCACATACAGGTGTGCTTCTCACTCTTAGTCAGACAAGCCTGCTCGGACAGAGTCTCTAAGCCACACCCTTACTCACAATGCTCACAAAAACGGTAAACTGTGGCACAATAACAAGCATACAGATATAATAAACCCCTAGCTGTTAATCTGCCAGGCGGCAGAGGTCTAGCCGGAAGGATATAGGCTTCGGATATCCGGGCTGAGCCACCTGCTCTAGCCTAGGGACGTTCCCAAGTCTGTGCGCCAAATTACTCTAATTGAAAGGGTGCTCTCTTGAGAGACTCAGATCGCAAGTATCTGACTCACTCCTGGCGACCCTAAAACAAAAGCAAGACGTGCTAGCGCAGTGCTGAGTGGACTAGGCAAGGGCCCTCACACAACACAACACTAGACACACAGGGACACAGACAAGAAAATGCCCCCAGACTCCCATGGGTATCCTAGTAAAGTCGTGCGGGTCCACAGGACTCGCACCAGCAGACTTTACTTAAAGGATCGCAAAAAGCCTCCCCTCCGGTCTAGCCCCTGCTAACCTGATACAAGAACATACTAGCAAGCATGAAACCACCAAATATGAGACAACAAAAAAGCTTCCTAGGTCTCATTAACAATTACATCTCCTGCATAAGGCCCAAAATCCTATCTAGTTATCTGAGAGCTCGTCGTTAATACAATAATAGATATAAGGTCTATCAAGGGGATGGGATAATTGAATAGATTGGTGAAGTAGTGGAAGGAAGGTATACAAAGTAAGAGAGAAAGTTTCTAAGTGGGGTTGAGAGGGATAGATATCAAGGGGGTCCGAAGGGTATGACAGTGAGGTGAGCTCCGAGTCTTGAATCTGTCTGGACCCCGCCCTAGGCATGCAGAATACATCCCAGGCTTGGCAACACTCAACACAGTTGCCGGGTCAAAATCGTCTACCCCGTGCGTGAGTCGAAACTAAGCCTAACGTTGCGAACAAATGCATGTGGCACATCAGGCTCGTCCCAAGCTAGACTCTCCGCGCGAAGCAACGTCCCCCAGCCGGTCTCTCTCTCCCGCTCGTCTCCTCCCACTCTCACTAGACTTACATCTTATATAATTATAATGAAACAATCAACTATCGAGGATAAAATATACTAAGATGCGTTGGTTAAGAATAAGGGCAGCTACAAGCTGTGAAACAACATAAGAATATCCCAGACATTAGTTACATTGTCGTAGGATATATACTAAGGAAAAGCCGGCCGGCCGGCAGCCGCCAGCCGGTTTCTAAACGGCTGGGCAGCCTATGCGCGCGCATGCCTGCACATGACTACTATGCAGAAGCGTCACACCTCCCCCAAGATATAAGACCCTTGACTAAGTTCTTCATATCTAACAGAAAGCTTCTCATAGTACCACACACTGTTGCGACACAAGGCACTATATATAAACAAAATAAAGACTGTTGCGCTCCACCGAGCAAGTTCATCTAACTTAGCGACAATAAGCGAAAACATTCAACTTAGATACTGCTACAACATCTTATACAAAATTGTACCCGTTATAAAAATAAAGAGTTTTTATAAGGTTTTTGCTTTTTTAATTTGTTTTTTCGGCTGAGCTACAGTGACAGCCTATTTTCCTCCACACTCAACCCTCAATCCTGTGGCAGTCTAACCAACATCATCCACCCTTGATAGACAATCCGCTATCACGTTATCAGAACCGGCAATATGGCGTATGTCCAGATTATACTCCTGCAGCATGAGTGACCACCTGGTCAGCCTCATATTCCGGTTATGAAATTGATTCAAGAATTTCAGATAGTGATGATCGGTATAAACCACTACGACTGGTCCGAAAGCAGGAACATATACATCGAAGTGCCTGAGCGCCAGCACTATCGCCAGGAGTTCTTTTTCAATTACAGAGTAATTCCTTTGTGCACTATTGAATTTTTTACTGTAAAAACTCACTGGATGTTCGATACCTTCATCATCTGTCTGTATCAAGACAGCCCCAGCCCCTATGCCACTGGCATCAGTCGCCAGCTGAAAAGGTCTGCTGAAGTCCGGGGCCCTGAGTATGGGGTGGGTACATAACAGGTGTTTCACCAAGGAAAACGCCTCTGCACACTCAGGAGACCACCGGAACTTCTTGTCCTTAGATAATAAGTCAGTTAAAGGTGCAAGTACAGTCGAATAGCCTTTGATGAAGCGACGATAATAGCCTATCATACCTAGAAACCGCATGATTTGTTTCTTAGTCGTAGGCTGGGGAAACTGATCGATGGCTTTGATCTTTGTCTGTGGAGGGCACGCCTGACCCATCCCCACCTCGAACCCCAGGTACAAAACTGTGGCTTTGACAAAATCGCACTTACCCAGGTTTACCACCAAACCTGCTTCATTCAGTTTATTAAAAAGCTGTCCGATGTGAGCACAGTGACTGTTAAAATCATCGTCGTATATTATGGCATCATCTAGGTACACCGTACAGTTGGGAATGTCGGCTACAATGTCGTTCATTAATTTCTGAAACGTTGCAGGGGCATTTTTCAGCCCGTATGGCATAACATGGCAACGATATGTGGCACCGTCCACCACAAACCCACACACCTCTCGCGCTCGCTCAGACAAGGGCACTTGCCAATAACCCTTAACAAGGTCTATCTTAGTGAGGAACTTGGCTTTTCCTATCTTATCCACACTGTCGTCCACGCGAGGGAGAGGGTAGGCATTTGTGGGGGTTAAACCATTCAACCTGCGGAAATCTATACAAAACCGCACCTTGCCATCTGGTTTGGGCTGCAGTGTGACTGGGGAAGTCCATCTTACTGCACCCTCAGAAATCAGCCCACGTTTCAGCATATAATCCAGCTCTTCCCTAAGTGCTGGTAATTTAATAGGGGGAACACGGTATGGCACTGATTTAAAGGGCGGGTGGTCCCCAACATCGACATCGTGCACCACTTGAGTAGTGAGGCCAGGATGCTCCGCGAAAACAGCTGGGTTTGAATCAAACAAGTGCTGCACAGCTACACGCTGTTGCTCAGGCAGGTGCACTATCAACTCGTGAGCCACTTGTCTAGAATTCCCCGCCCACTGATCCGTGGAAACATGACAATCCCAATTATCCTCCCCCGCAGCTTGACTGTCCCTTCCTCCTTCTCCACCACGATCGCTGCAGATCAACACCGGGACAGTGAGAGGCTCGGAGGGGCGCCTCACATACTCTTTCATCAGATTTACATGGCAAAGTTGGTTCTTTTTCTTACGATCAGGAGTAGCTACTAAATAGTCGAGATCAGAAACCTTCCTTACAACCCGATACGGACCAGAATACTTGGCAGACAAGGGGTGTCCCACCAGAGGCAGTAGTATCAGTACCTCCTGATCTACTTCAAACTCCCTCAGCTTCACCTTCTGGTCGTATCTGTCCTTCATCTGAGCTTGTGAATTCTTAAGGTTCCGACCTGCTACCTCCAAGCTCTTTAGCATTCTCTCACGGCTTTCAACAACATACTTTAGAAGCGAGCATGGCTTTGTGACTCCCTCCCAGATCTCCTTGACTATGTGGAGGGGCCCCCTGACCCTGTGTCCAAAAACCAACTCGTTCGGGCTAAATCCCAAGCTCTCCCCAGGTACTTCTCTCGCAGCAAATAAAACGTATGGGAGACCTAGATCCCAGTCCTTCCCATTTTCCATGCAATAACACTGCAACATACTCTTGAGAGTCGAGTGCCACCTTTCCAAAACTCCCTGACTCTCGGGATGGTAGGCAGATGACACCACAGACACTATCCCATGTTGCTGCATGGTCTGCTTAAACAGAGCAGAAGTAAAATTGGATCCCTGATCAGACTGGATCTCCTGAGGGTAGCCATAACGAGAGAAATAGACAAGTAGGTTTTTGACAACAGTCTTAGCCATCCCGTTGCGCATGGGGTAAGCAAATGGATACCGTGTTGCTACATCCATTACAGTTAGTACAAATTTATTGCCGGCACTAGTGGGGGGCAATGGGCCAACCATATCGATAACTACTTTGCTGAAGGGCGGCCCAATGACAGGGAAGGGTTGTAACGGGGCTCTCGGGATGACCTGATTGGGTTTCCCAACAACTTGACAAGTGTGACACTGTGACACCCATGACACGACACTCGCCTTTAACCCAGGCCACCGGAAAAGCTTGCTCAGAGCTGCCTCCGTCTTACGTGCCCCCAGGTGCCCTACCAAAGGCACATCATGAGCTAATCTCAATAAGCTCTCACGGCACACCCTCGGTACTACTAACTGGTCCACTAATCCTGACCCGCCATCCCACTTTTTCTTGGGATCCTGATGTCTCCGATACAAGATCCCCTCGGACAAGAAAAAATCACCAGGCTGCGCATCCCCATCGCTCTCCAGTTCGACAGCACCATTACCACACGCTCTGACTTCAGGATCTTCCAGCTGCAAGGAACATATATCAGCAGGTGCGAGATTATCCAAGTTCATCTTAAATAATTTATTTCCACCTCCGATGTCCCGCTGAGCCATCCTTTCCTCACGCTGCGCATAACGATGCTGTCGCAGAGTCTCTTCCTGCCCTGCACCTGCACTAGCGGTGACAGGCCCCGGTGCCTATCCAGACTCTAACATAGGTGCCAATAATGAGTCACCAAGAAACACTGCCGGCTCAAAACTCTCCAATTGACCAACACTTCCCGTTTTCTTGTGACCTTTCCTCCGCGGTTTGATAGACTGAGGTGGTGGCTGCAAGGCTCCGGATGTCTGAGAACGCGTCACAACACACGCCATAGTTTGTACGCTACACTTCTCAACCCACTCCTGTTCCTCCCTACTAACGTCGGCCGCCTTCTCGGCAACGACCAAGGGTGAAACCTTAGAAGCAGGCACCGCAAAGTCGTTGCCGAGGAGGAGGTCGACGCCCCCAACAGGCAAGTTCTCTACAATTCCTACATCCAGCTCCTTCGCCACACCACCCACCTCCAGCTCCATCCGCACCAGCGGGTAGGACTTCGTAACATTGATCCCCTGAACTACCACCACCCGAGCAGCGTTAATCGGCCTACCAGTAAAGTTCTTTAACAAGGTCTGAGAAGCCCCCGTATCACGCAATAGCTTAACTTCTCGCCTTTCGCCAGCCCACCTCACAAAACCATGCCCTCTATGACCCCCAAAGACGTCGCGGACAGGGTTCGAGCCTTCCGGACTCTTGAACACAGGCTGTGTCCCAACCTCTGACGAACTACCCTTGGCAAACTCAGAAGATATAGGCGACACCCCTATGCTGCGGGCCAATGACACAACCTTGTTTGGTGGCTTGTTCGGACAAGCATTTGTAAAGTGACCCTCCTTGTGACATGCAAAGCACTCTTTACTCTTTGGTTTCCCTTTGGAGTGGGAGGTACCATTAGACTTCTTATACGGGACGGTATTTGGTTTATGTTCAGTTTTATTGTCAGTGCTACATGGTTTTGTGTATTTATGTGTATCAAAATTCTTGGGAGGGGGAGGGGTACGATCCTTTGCACCCGACTCAATCCTAGCTGCTGCTTTCGCACCCTCGAATTAATGACAGTCGGTGGTCAGCCATTTCTGCTGCCTCCTGGAGAGTTCTAGGATTTTTGTCCTTTATATTTAATGTTAAGTCCCCGCCTGTGCACTTAAAGAACTGCTCCAAGAGAACCAGCTCACTCAACTCCTCAAAAGTAGCTGCCCTCTCAGAACGCAGCCAATGTCGTAGTGCATCAGACAAGTCCCGGGCGTGTTCTAGGAAGGTACTATCCTTGCCCTTAGTAACACCCCGAAACTTCAAGCGGTAAGTTTCTGGTTGTAACTCATAGGCCCGTAGCACAGACTTCTTTAGCTCATCATAAACTACACAGGACTCTAAAGGTAGTGCATCATATGCTTTTAGCCCCTTTCCTAGGAGTCTTGATGAAACTAATGCTGCCCACATTTCCTGAGGCCACTGGTGTTCCTGACACTTCTTCTCAAATCACATAAAAAACTCAGTCACACATGATTCATCGAACACAGGAACTAGTTTAAGCAGGTGCGACAATGATTGGTCCCGATGTCTGTTACCTCCCCAATATTTCGCCCTGTTACCTCCACTCGAGATCTCTCCAGCTCCCTGTCAGCCCGATACCTAGTAGATTCTGCCTGCAGTTCAGCCTCTCATATAGCTGTCCTCTCTGCGGCCTCAGCCTGAGCTCTAGCAACCTCAGCCTGCACACTAGCCTGTCTCTCGGCAGCCTCAACCTGAGCTCTAGCCTGTCTTTCGGTAGCCTCAACCTGAGCTCTAGCCTGTCTTTCGGTAGCCTCAACCTTGGCCATCTCAAGCTGAAACAACAAATCTGGAGTCAACCCTTGAGGAGGGGAAGGTGCATTTAATGGAGAGGGTCCCTGTGATTGAATTCCACGCTGCCATTGACCATCAACTTGTGGGTATGTACTAAATTCAGGCACCCTGACGTTTGATACGTGGGTAAAGTGGAGGGGGGGCTGGGGACCGGGGCCCCCAGTCGCCTCTCCACCCAGGTCTCTCCCTTCTAAACCCAATATCAAAGTCCTCAGCTGATCTTTCCTCATGCCACTTAAACCCTGGTGACCCTGAAGACCTGCCACACACTTTAAGCCATACTTATTCAGCTTCAACACCCTGGCAGCGGTAAGGGGCACCTCTAAAAATCTTCTAGCACCCTCCTCGCTATCGACTAGCCACTCCACAGGTCTTTCTCCCTCCGAGCCCGTATCGTGACCTGACCCATCACTGTGTTCTGATGTATTAGACATGTTTGTGTACTGCAGTAATTATCACGGTTATAGAATGTGCCTTATCTCCTATGCAAGTATGTATATACTAATGTTATTTAAAGTCTTTAATAGGTTATATTGGTTGCTCCAAAAAAAAACTCTATGTCCACTGTATTCCTCTAATCATAAGGAATCTCAAAACAAATGACCACTATATTCCTCTGTTCAGTAAATCCTATGCAAGGTCGCCATTTGTTACGTCCTGGGATATATAAACACTGGGCTCTTTCTATTGGACTAGGTATGCGGCAACAAGCAACAACGGAAAACGCTAGATCCAACCCTTATCTATAAACCCAGGCAACAAACCACCCTAAACCGTCAAGAGTCCTGCCTGGACAACGAGGTATCCTATGACTCGGTTACAGGGTGCACGCACTATAGACTGCTGATAGTCAAGCAGGCTATATAAAAGATCACACAATTAAGTTGACTTAAAGCTTCAAGGAAAAGATAGATAACGGAATTAAATTGCAGAAACAATTTAATAACAAACTAGAAGAAAGTACATTTAACGTTACGTTAATTAATACAACTAATCACCCCTGCGTGAAAGAAGGTGAAAGCAAACAGTCCTCAAAACATCGTGCCGGTAGACAAGATGCGGGTTTCTAAACTGCATGCGGCTACTGTAGGATCTGATGCTTAGCAAAGAAAGTACGTTACGGATTTAGAGAACTCTTAACTCATAAGCAGGAATAAATACTAGTGATAGGACCTACAGTGTATAATGGCATAGGTATAATTAAATAAAGGCAGCAACTCGCAACATAACCACATACAGGTGTGCTTCTCACTCTTAGTCAGGCAAGCCTGCTCGGACAGAGTCTCTAAGCCACACCCTGACTCACAATGCTCACAAAAACGGTAAACTGTGGCACAATAACAAGCATACAGATATAATCAACCCCTAGCTGTTAATCTGCCAGGCGGCAGAGGTCTAGCCGGAAGGATATAGGCTTCGGATACCCGGGCTGAGCCACCTGCTCTAGGCTAGGGACGTTCCCAAGTCTGTGCGCCAAATTACTCTAATTGAAAGGGTGCTCTCTTGAGAGACTCAGATCGCAAGTATCTGACTCTCTCCTGGCGACCCTAAAACAAAAGCAAGACGTGCTAGCGCAGTGCTGAGTGGACTAGGCAAGGGCCCTCACACAACACAACACTAGACACACAGGGACACAGACAAGAAAATGCCCCCAGACTCCCACAGGTATCCTAGTAAAGTCGTGTGGGTCCACAGGACTCGCACCAGCAGACTTTACTTAAAGGATCGCAAAAAGCCTCCCCTCCGGTCTAGCCCCTGCTAACCTGACACAAGAACACACTAGCAAGCATGAAACCACCAAATATGAGACAACAGAAAAGCTTCCTAGGTCTCATTAACAATTACATCTCCTGCATAAGGCCCAAAATCCTATCTAGTTATCTGAGGGCTCGTCGTTAATACAATAATAGATATAAGGTCTATCAAGGGGATGGGATAATTGAATAGATTGGTGAAGTAGTGGAAGGAAGGTATACAAAGTAAGAGAGAAAGTTTCTAAGTGGGGTTGAGAGGGATAGATATCAAGGGGGTCCGAAGGGTACGACAGTGAGGTGAGCTCCGAGTCTTGAATCTGTCTGGACCCCGCCCTAGGCATGCAGAATACATCCCAGGCTTGGCAACACTCAACACAGTTGCCGGGTCAAAATCGTCTACCCCGTGCGTGAGTCGAAACTAAGCCTAACGTTGCGAACAAATGCATGTGGCACATCAGGCTCGTCCCAAGCTAGACTCTCCGCGCGAAGCAACGTCCCCCAGCCGGTCTCTCTCTCCCGCTCGTCTCCTCCCACTCTCACTAGACTTACATCTTATATAATTATAATGAAACAATCAACTATCGAGAATAAAATATACTAAGATGCGTTGGTTAAGAATAAGGGCAGCTACAAGCTGTGAAACAACATAAGAATATCCCAGATTTAGTTACATTGTCGTAGGATATATACTAAGGAAAAGTCGGCCGGCCGGCTGCCGCCAGCCGGTTTCTAAAAGGCTGGGCAGCCGACGCGTGCGCATGCCCGCACGTGGCTACTATGCAGAAGCGTCACAATCTTCCTAGATGTTTTCCTACACATATATACACATGCCTTTTTTTGACACTCTTCAACTAGTTCTGCTAGTTATACAACCCCCACATGCTTCTTTCTAAATAAGAATACCCAGTACTTAATTGTCTCCGCGCGCCCATCAACACGGGAGACCTTCCGCTCCCATGCCCGGAGAGAGGGCGCTCTGTACGTTTAAATACCCATGTGTACACCCAGGCCTACTAACACGAACCAGGAAGGTTAGATTCGTACACGCTCATTTAGACAACACAACGCTGAGGGAGATTCATATATTCTTATACCCAAAATTACTACCAACCAAGATCCGTAGTAAAATCCACCAACCACCACGACGAGAAGGAGAAAGAAGGATGAACGCTGTCTCGCACACATCATAGCCCTCACTTATCCGGTGCGCACGACACACCTTCAATGCACCCAACACCACCAATCCTCCCCGAGAGCCCAAATTTCAGAATTCATTCACTTCACTCACTATTATTGTTTTCCAGAGTTCTATCTAGGTCTTGTCTATAGACCCCCTATTAATTTTTAATTAACCTTTGATAAAGTAACCTAGTCTTGGAGCTATAATTGACCTTACTCATCACACCATCACCGAGTAATGTACTTATATTGAAGGAGACCTTGACCAGCAGAACAAGAAGGGTTCAAGAACCCCATCTAAGATACCTCCTCATGCCCTTACAATCTTAGAGGTACCGGGGGAATGGACTCAGTAATCCGCAATACCAGTTCAGGATTTCTGAGGAAAGTCAAGCAATTTTGAGGCTTCAATAGTTCTGGCATGCCACCTTATGAAGTCTTAAGATTACCTTCCATTCAGTTGGACTGATGGCCTGCCGAAAGCTGAAACATACTGTCTGTGAGTAAAACCCTATACTAGGGATCTTTGTTAGCCAGAGGCCTGCCCAGCTAACATAGAGACTCTACTTAGGAAGTTCCTAGCTAGTCTAGTGAGAAAGCGTACGGCCTGCCGGAAACTTTCTGCTTATACTACAAGTTACCGATAACTGTGGTGTGTCCCAGGAACTCTGTCCTCATCTGTCATGCCAGTGAGATACACAGCTACTGAGACAGAGACATCCAAACCCTATACTAGGGAGCTCGTTAGCCAGAGGCCTGTCCAGCTAACGTAGAGACCCTACTTAGTCTAGTGGAAAAGCGTACGGCCTGCCGGACACTTTCTTCTTAGACTACAAGTTACCGATAACTGTGGCCTGTCCCAGTAACTCTGTCCTCATCTAGCATGCCAGTGAGACACACAGCTACTGAGATAGGAACAACTTTCCTAAAGGGTTAAGAAGAGAGTTACCGGCCTGCCACTCTCTCTTCTTGATTCTGAGGTTGGGAAGGAGGATACCGGCCTGCCGCTCCTGCTTGTCAATCTCACTAAGGAAAGCCCACACCAGCACCATCTCTAAAAGAAGTTGAGGTGTACGGCCTGCCGTCCTCAATATTCTCTAGAGTGGGAAGGAACAAGTGTCCTGATAGAGGAACTCTGTTGATGTCTGGCATGCCAGCGTGAACAGGGCTTGGCGAGATACCCTCACAGGCACTCTGCAGATACAAGTCCTTGGTGCACTGAGTCTGTGGCATCCCACACGACTGTGTAACTTAAAGGTTTAAACACCGCCACTGGTCCTCCGAACCTCTCATAAAGATCAGGACAGACAGTAAGAACATTTGAACTAAAACTTACTGCGTTCGTCCGATATCGACCACATAAGACTCAATTTTAAGATCCTAGCCCGAGAGTACCTTAACAGGACTTCATCAACGGTTGATATAGTGATCAGAACAGTAGAATAGTTTCTCTTAACTCTGAAATACTCGCGTTAGTTCGGTATGGTGCCCAACAGTAATTCGCCTGACGGTTACTATATGTTACGGAGCCATACTTAAGATCTCAAGCCCAATCAACTCATCTGTAACTACTCCACACAGCCGGCCCCCCTAGACGGCCCACGGGGAAGCAGAAGACGAGAACCAACCACCTCCTTAAGTGCTACCAGGAGAAATCACCAGAGAAGTTACCACGCCGAGATATCAAGAGAAGAAGAGAAAGTGACAAAAAAGTAGAAAAGTGCCGAGCAAGCGAGAAAGAAAATAGAGTCACTCAATAGTACCCTAAAAGTGAATAAATGCTTCTAAGTCCCAATAATCGGAGTAGAGCGAAAATAATTCGTTTCCCGAATAGAGTAGCAAATATTATGAACATCTAACCCCATAAAAGTGAAAATCCAAATTATTGACACTTAAGCTGATTCTTCGTGGTGCGATATATAAGGTGTTGATTTTCGGTGTGAGCATCCTGGGTTCGAATCCACGGACTGCCACATGTGTTTGTTAATTTCATTAATCGATTTTAGGAGTATGGTTGGTTGTTGGAAGGAACATACTATTTGAAGGGTTCAGCGACTCTGACTAAAAATCCAAGTTTTCCCCAGAAATAAACATAATATTTCCCAAAGTGCCTTAACCAGTGGAAATACTCTATAGTGTTAATAATCGGGTTACGAAGCTACGAGCGATATGTACCTACAGTGTGCGTGATCTAGAAGAACAATTAGCCATCAAACCGTGAATCGATTTCGAATTATTTAATTTAACCTACTTTTGAGAGGTCAGTGACTCTGCCAAAATTCCACAAGAGTGATTGAAAATATTTCAGAGTCCACCATCGACTCTGTGTTTTCTGTGCGACATGGCTACGTACCTATTTGGGGTAGTTGACCTTGAACTTGAACCGCACTGACATTCCTGAAGAAAGTGATAGCGTACATCCCCGCTCCTTAAAAATACTTCTCTCTTAATACGCTCCCAGTGTTTGAACTTTTTCGATTACAAGTGAAGTTGGACAGCATACCTGCTCCCTATCTAGCTCCGCGACTGTGCTAGGAGTTAGTGATAAACTTAAGTACTATCCACTGGCAGTGATTCATGTTCCATTATTTCCCATATATAGTGAAGGAGAAATAAAGCTGTATTGTTAAACCATATTTAACCATATTGGGCGGGTGCCCAACCCCGAAAGGGGTTGAAATAGGGGAGCTATCTCCCCGCCAAAGGCGGCTTTCTAGGGCCTTTCCTAGCTGATGCTGAGAGGAGTGGGTTCTAGTCATGTGGTGATGGGCTGGTCTATCAGAGTGAGAACTGAGCGATCTCTGCCATACCCATAGCTTACTCTGACTGTTCCTTTTACTTATATGTTTTCTAGATCTCAAGTGACGACGTCTTTTCCGTGGATTGACCTCCCAATCTACCAAGATTGGAAGCCAAAGCGTCACATTTTTCCTTTGCCCCTCAACTTTCTCTTCATAATTGCTGAGGGGCACAGGGTCCTGGATGGGGCTTTGGTTTCCCGGGCGTTTCCGCACCCTCCTCAGCTCCCCGCCATGGAGTGGCTTCGGTCACCCAGGCTTTATTGTGGTCGGCAGGGAGGATTCTGTGGGGGCGCTCGGTTATGGCCTTGGCCTTGCTCGGGGCCTTGGGGCTGTTCGGCCAGGCAGCTTGGGGAACAACAACAACAACAACAACCATATTTTGCGATATAATTATCCTCTGCTTTCTTTTATTTGATATGTACTTTTTGTTTTTCTTTTTCCTAAGAGACAATGAACGGAGGAAGGAAAAACACAGATAAAACAAAAAGGTCCATGTGCCTAAAGGCATCCTCCATTCATAAAATGTGTGTAACAACTGGATTTAAACTGTTGTAGATTGTAAGTTTGTGGAAAGCAACTCCAGAGAAGTGAATTCCAAAGAGTAGTCGTTCTGGGGATAAATTAATTTTGATAAGCAGAAGTTCTGCATTGTGGAGGAGAAAGTGTAAATTCATGGGCACTCTCAGCTGCCCTAGTTCTACGGGGAAAGATGTGGAGAGGCGGCACAATTGAAGCAAGTTCTTCGGAACAATTGCTGTGAAAATATCTGTAGAATAATGCAAAGGATGCAACGTTTCTTCGTATGGATAATGTAGGAAGGTCCTGTGTAATTGCAGGGTTATTGATTAATCTAATAGCTTTGTTTTGAATTTTGTCCAACTGACTCAATGCAACCACTCCACTTCCAGTCCACAGAAGTGAACAGTAATCCATCTGAGAACGCACATGACTTTTATATATTACGGCCAACTGCTCGTCAGTGAAGAATTCTCGAACTCCGTACAGGAGTCCCAGTTTTTTAGAGGAATTCTTAGCAATGCTTCTAACATAATGTGTCCAGCTCAAGTTAGTAGTTAATGTTACACCGAGAATGTCAATACTAGGGGAAGTGGGAATATTTACATCATTAAAAAATATATGGGAGTCAGTGAGATTCTGTCGGTTAGAAATTGAATGTACTTGGTTTTCTGTGCATTAAAGGAAACTAGATTCTTTTGTCCCCATTCATTAATTCTAGAAAGGTCCTGGTTCAGAGAAATTGCAGTGTTTATTTTTGAATTTATAAGATCGGGTTGGGTGAAAGAATTGGTAAATGTGAAGGAACTGTGGAGTGTTGAGTCATCTGCGTAGGAATGTATTGGATTATGAGTGGTAGATATGAGATCATTGATATGAATGAGGAACAGAGTTGGGGCCAAAACTGATCCCTGGGGAACACCAGCATTTATTGAGTGAAATTGAGAATAAAGGCCATCTACCATTACACATATTTTTCGGTTATGAAGATAAGAAGAAATTAGTGGAACTAATGATGCAAGGCCGTAGTGTGACATCTTCGACAATAAGGATTGATGCCAGACTCTATCAAATGTCTTTGATATATCCAGTGCTATTGTATGTGTTTCACCATGTTGGTCTGTAGCTTGGATGATTTGATGCGTAAGAAGGCAAAGAATGTCTGCAGTTGATCGACATCGTCTAAAACCATATTGCCTATCACTGATTAATTTATTATTCTCAAGATGCTTAATTATGTGATTATTTAATATAATTTCAAAGACTTTACCAAGAGTGGAAGTTATAGCTATTGGTCTGTAGTTTGATGGATCTGAAGAGGCACCTTTTTTAGGAACTGGATGGATGTTTGCTTCTTTCCAGGATACTGGGAAGCATGAGGTATGATTACACAGACGGAACATTTTTGCCAATACAGGAGCGAGCACCAAGGAACAATTTTTAAGTACTATTGGAGGAATTTCATCTGGACCAGGAGCCTTATCTACGGAGAGATTCTGCAAAATAGTTTTGACATGTCTGGTGTGGATCTTAAGTGAGGGAATTTCATGCGAATTAAAATTAAGTACAGGGACATCTTGATTTATTTCATCTAAGGTTGAGTTGGTGGAAAAAATATCCGCAAGAAGGTTAGCTTTACCTCGTGGATCACTTACAAGATTGCCAGTCGGATATTTTAATGGTGGAATGGATGAAGCAGTAGTGAAGTTGGATTTGAATGAGTTAAGAGTAGACCAAAATATTTTGTTATCATTTGGATTATTTAGAAGTTTATTTGCCTGCTTGTGGAGAAAGATTGATTTAGTTAGATTTAATACAACTTTGGCATGATTTCTGATGTTTCTAATGTAATTAAAGGCTTCATGTGTTTTTGATCTTGTGTATGCATTGTAGGCTATTGCTTTTTGTTCAGTTACTCTAGCACAATTATGGTCGAACCATTTAGGTGAATTAGATCTTTTACTGTACTTTTGATGAGGAATAACAGTTTCCATTCCAATGTTTATAAAATCTTGTATGTGGCTCAAGGTGGAGTGTGCATCATTAGAAAAGAAAGAGGTCCAGGGAATATCAATAAAGAAATCTGGAAGACCCTCCCAGTCTGCCCTATCGTAATGCCATTTAGTCACCAAAACAGGTTCAGAGTGGGAAGGTGTGGTAGATGATAGACAGGTGGCCTGTATCAGACAGTGATCAGAAGATCCAAGCGGGGACCTCACTGTAACATCATAATTTTCTGAATTGGTTGTTAAAAATAAGTCCAGTAGGTGGGAATTATGATCAGGATTATCTGGTACACGGGTGGGTTGGTTGACTAGTTGAGTGAGATTAAATGAGTCGGCAAATAGCTCACATTCAAGACCACCATCATCAGTCCTGGCTGAATGAGTGACCCATTCAACATTATGGACATTAAAGTCACCCAACACAGTGATTTCAGAAGAAGCATTTAAGTTGAGGACACTGAGTTGTGAGGACAGAGAATCAAAAAGACTTTGCTCTGGAGGAGTATTTGGGGAACGGTAGATGCAACAACTTATTTGAACTTGGAAGTCCCAGTGGAGTAGAACTGAACTGTATCCATTGTTAATCCTGCATAAGATCAGGGCATACCAATATTATATATATATATATATATATATATATTCTGACATACGGAGCCCTGTATGTTAATTTAAGAGTTAGAATTAGAGTTGAAGGAGTGTCAAACTACCCAAGCGGCGAAGCAGACTAGCGAGCGAACTAGCGAGTGGGAAACCAGCTCGCCCGCATACCAGCAAACAAGCCTTCACACCTGCGTGCGTCATAGGGGACCCTGCAAACTACTTCGATGACCCGACGCTATGACGTATGATCGACGCCAGGAGCTGTGATTGGACCAGGCACCTGTTATGCAACTCGAGGAGCTATGATAGGAGCGCGCACCATCACTCGCCTCCTGATTCGTTCCTACACCATCATTGTTTAGTATATAAGACCCGAGTAGTGGGCATTCAAATCAGTCTCATTTGGAGTTGGGGAAGGTGAACTTGCACCTGGAGGAAGACGGGGTGAAGTATTATAATGGGTTTGTGACTGTCAGTCAGATTATATAAGTGTGTGTTAAGTGTGTTCGGTGTAAACACTTACGTTATGTTGGTTAGTTTAGTGAGAATTGTGATTGGGAATTAACGTTAACGCTATTATTTTGTACTTAACTATTTTAGTTGACTAACTTGTGGACTAAAGCAACTCTCTAAGTAATTGGGTTATGATGAAAGTAATACTATTGTTTTATATTAATACTTACGTGTTCTTTCATTTTCTTTGAATTAAGCTTACAGTGCTTAACGGTGCTTAGTACGGTGATACTATTGTCTCTTATTAGTAATATCGCCTTAGACTAACCTGGCTGTTTTAATGTTACTTCTAGTGATTTCCTAAGCTGAAGAAAATTATTTTAGCTTCAAAATATTATTTTTGCTTTTCATATTATTTGAGTGAGACCTGAATCGAATCTATGAAGCGATCCTGTAACTTAATTTACTCTTAATCAAACCTCAATGTTACGTGGTTAAGAAATACATTTAACTAATTATTAAATATATATCTAACTCTTTATGTGACTTTGATATTAATCCTGATAATAATAATAATATAATACTGTTAACGTAAGACAAGAACCAAGAATAATTACATTAAATATAAATAAAAGGACATATAAGAAAACTATTTATTCATTTCAAAGAGGGTAAGAGACAGAAATACTCTTACTTTAATATTTATCTTTCAAGATTTATATAGAATTAATAGTCCTTCTTTAGATATAACTTATTCGGTTCATAACCATAGCCTAAGCTTCGGTTAAATAATAATTCTTTATAAATACTACATGACTTTAATTAGTTTCAGTATTTTTCATAATTAAAGAGTATCAGTCAATAAAGGTACTAAGTCCTAAGATCCAAAAGGAAAGGAAGCAACAACAGGACAAAATGTTATTAGATTTTACTTTTGTTTTGCCTTCAGCTGACTGATACCTTAATATATATCTCTGTGCTATCTAGATTCATCAAGTTAACCACTTGAGGATCAAGATACGTAACAGAAGAGTGGCGACCTCGCCAGGATTCGTTTCATACAGTTTCACTCAGTTTCATTACTGTTTCACTACTTAAAAATCAAATATTAATCATGCCTCAACTAATTAATGACGAAGATGCTCGAGTTTTCATAGAATCAGACCCCACAGCCCCTGATATTGACTGTCTGTCAAAATCCGAACTGAAAGTGCTTGCCTCACATCTCCAATTAACCCGGGAGCTGCGGGGAGACTCTTAAGAGTTCCCCCGGCGCACTGCGGGGAGACTCTTAAGAGTCAGAGAAAAAAAAAAATCAACTTTTGACATCGAATTTTTTTTTTTTTTTTTTGGCCCCTGGGCCATGCAAAATCTCAGTCCTCTACCTCCCCTCCTTCCCCACTTTCCTCCTCTCCTCAGTATATCCTGTTATTCCCTTATTCTGAGGTATATTTTCGTGCTAACATTAGAAATCCGATTGGAGGGTGTGGTCATCACTGATAGCAAGCGAGTGCAAGAGAGAGAGAGAGAGTATCGATCGACTGTGTCTCAGTGGCCTTGGGGGAAATTGGCGGGAAAGCAGATTGCCTCACCCATACATTATACAACTCGCGGGCTATATCTCCGATTTTGACCATCCAAACGCTGTTTTCACTCGTTTTATTGTTGTTTCAGGTTAATACCTTTATAATCAACCCATAATAGGCGCATATGGATAAGTATTAATGCTATTAATGGCACAATGAATATTTTAGTGACGGAAACACCTCAAATACGTCAGCACAGGGGGACGTTTCCAATTACCCCCATGCGCACTTCAGAGGTTAACTGTCTCAAACATGTCTTAAGTAGAGGTGGCTCAGACCATAAAAACCCACCTGTTCCCTGTAGAAGGCGGGGAGGGTGACGGAGCAGTTGGTGGGATCCCGAGTAAACCTAGCCAACTTGATGAACAATTGCCACCTGGTTTGACCGGTGATCAAATATTAGAACTAGCCAGAATAAAAGCAAATACCGAAGAAGCCAGAATAAAAGCAAATATCGAAGAAGCCAGCATAAAAGCCAGAGCAACTACCGAACAAGCCGGACTAAATATAGAACTAGCTAGAATAAATGCCGAAGAAGCCAGAATAAAGACCGAACATTATCAATATCAATATCAAACGGCTCAACTAAATGTCAATACAAATGCTCCCGTAATTGCTTCCCCTCTGGGATTTACTATGACCAGTGTCATTCCACCTTTCACTGAGGATAATGTGCAGGATTTCTTTGTTTTGTTTGAGGAAGTTCCTGGAGGTATGAAATGGACAAGAGATCAATGGCCTTTTATGTTACAAACCGTTTTGACAGGGCAGGCTCCAGCCAGGTATTTGTCAGAAGTAGCAGAAGTTAGGCAGGATTATGACAATCTCAAAGAAGCTATCCTAAAAACCTATCAATTGCAGCCTGAGGCTTACAGGCAATCTTTCCGTAAAAACCAGAAGAAAGTAGAAGAAACCCATAAGGTATTTGCCAGGACCATGACTAAAACTTTCAATCATTGGGTCAAGAATAAGAAAGTTACAAGCTACAACGATCTGAAGGAGTTGGTCCTGTTAGAAAATTTCCTATGGAAAATTTATTCATCTGTATCCTATCATTTTACCTAACAAGTGCGCATGGGGGTAATTGGAAACGTCCCCCTGTGCTGACGTATTTGAGGTGTTTCCGTCACTAAAATATTCATTGTACCATTAATAGCATTAATACTTATCCATATGCACCTATTATGGGTTGATTATAAAGGTATTAACCTGAAACAACAATAAAACGAGTGAAAACAGCGTTTGGATGGTCAAAATCGGAGATATAGCCCGCGAGTTGTATAATGTATGGGTGAGGCAAGCTGCTTTCCCGCCAATTTCCCCCAAGGCCACTGACACAGTCGATCGATACTCTCTCTCTCTCTCTTGCATTCGCTTGCTATCAGTGATGACCACACCCTGTAACCGGATTTCTAATGTTAGCACGAAAATATACCTCAGAATAAGGGAATAACAGGGAAAATAGGTGATAACTGAAGGAGAGGAGGAAAGTGGGGAAGGAGGGGAGGTAGAGGACTGAGATTTTGCATGGCCCAGGGGCCAAAAAAAAAAAAAAAATCGATGTCAAAAGTTGATTTTTTTTTCTCTGACTCTTAGCACCTTACGAGCGGCCTATGCGGTTTATTTATGTGTACCGCACAGCGGGGTGTTTTTAGCCAAAATAGGGCTGTTTACGTGATCATTTTCATGCCTAAATAAGACCCAGAACGTAAAACAAGTACCTATCCCTGAAAGGGCATAAACAGAGCTTTCGAATGACACCATAACGATCCTTGTATGATGGATAGTTTTCTTGCAATAACCGTGCAACGCGAGTGCAAAAAGCAGGTAATTCGGTACTTTCAGTACATAATTGAGTATGTAGCGAGTGAGAGAGGGAGGAGGGAGCTGAGATTTGTGTCAGTAGGTTCGCCGCGGTGGTCTGGAGCAGTCATACGCTCGCTAGTCTCCTGCCACCACTTGTCTCTCTCTCTCAACCACATTACGTGCTGAAATTGCCACTCGAGTTATGTCGAGCGCCGCCACATAGTCCAGCTTTATTTAACTCGACTTATGTTGCTCGCCGCTAAATAAGGGTTAAGAGTCTCCCCGCAGTCCGCCGGGGGAACTCTTAAGAGTCTCCCCGCAGTTCCCGGGTTAAAAGGGAAAAAAGTAGATTGTCTTGCCGACGCCGCTGACATGGCTGACATATACGTGCTTGTTACGATCCAGGTTCTCAAAGACACAGGGCTCTTCAACATTGGACTAGATAATGGCAAAATGCAACAACGGTAACACTAGATCCAACCCCTGCCTTAAACACTGGAAAACAAAACACCATTACCGCCCTGAGTCGTGCCTGGACAACGAGGTATCCTATGACTCGGTAACTGGTGCACACACACTAGGCTGACGCTCGATGAAACAGCCTATTCTCAAACAGTAAAAGATTACTCGATTAGCTACACAAAGAAAAGATAGTTAACGTGATTAATTAACGTTACGGTAGATACTCAAATAACTGGCACTCCTGTATTAAGAAAGTGCAATGCTAGTCCTGCAACATCAACGGGAAACTTCTGAAATAAGTCTGATGCTGGGAAGATGTTCGTAAAGAATCTTGAACAATTATAATGCAGAATACGGGTCACAATAAATACTAGGACATATAGTAATAATAGGCAGGCGAATAATAAAGACTGCGCAAAGGTAGTAATGCTCGACAACTAAAGAAATGCTTCGTGACACAACGCAACAGCCTACTAGGGTTGTGCAACTCAACAACAACCTCGGTCAAAAGTGCAGTGAATAATAATGCTGCATACATATAATAATGGGGGCTTATCTCTAACCAGTGTCTGCTCAGTTAATAAAGTCTAGCTGGGGTATCAAGGCAGGGCAACAATGGGCGAGCATGCGGCTCGTAGCCTAACGTTGTCCGAAGGTGGTATAATGAAGATTACGTTATATGACGGGGATGCTCTCTTGATAAATCTAGGTCTCTAGTACCTAGTTCTATCCTGGCGATCCCTCAGAAGTCAACACAAAGAGGCAGCACTATGTTGTGAGGGATAGGCTATGGCCCTCTCACACCACAGCGCTGTGCTCGCAAAGTAAACCCACCCGAAGACAACTTAGGCTCCCACAGTACCTGTCGATGTCGTGCAGGGCTTAGCTAACACTGCACACATCGGAGACAACGACACAGTAACCATACCCCTAGTCTAGCTTTAAATAACCAAGCAGAATCACTCAACACCTTGCCAGGGAGACAAAAGGTGCCTCTTCAGATCCATCAAACTACAGACCAATAGCTATAACTTCCACTCTTGGCAAAGTTTTTGAAATTATATTAAATATTCACATAATTAAGCATCTGGAGAATAATAAATTAATCAGTGATAGGCAATATGGTTTTAGACGATGTCGATCAACTGCAGACATTCTTTGCCTTCTTACGCATCAAATCAACCAAGCTACAGACCAACATGGTGAAACACATACAATAGCACTGGATATATCAAAGGCATTTGATAGAGTCTGGCATCAATCCTTATTGTCGAAGATGTCACACTACGGCCTTGCATCATTAGTTCCACTAATTTCTTCTTATCTTCATAACAGAAAAATATGTGTAATGGTAGATGGCCTTTATTCTCAATTTCACTCAATAAATGCTGGTGTTCCCAGGGTTCAGTTTGGCCCCAACTCTGTTCTCATTCATATCAATGATCTCATATCTACCACTCATAATCCAATACATTCCTACGCAGATGACTCAACACTCCACAGTTCCTTCACATTTACCAATTCTTTCACCCAACCCGATCTTATAAATTCAAAAATAAACACTGCAATTTCTCTGAACCAGGACCTTTCTAGAATTAATGAATGGGGACAAGAGAATCTAGTTTCCTTTAATGCACAGAAAACCAAGTACATTCAATTTTCTAACCGACAGAATCTCACTGACTCCCATATATTTTTTAATGATGTAAAATTCCCACTTCCCTAGTATTGACATTCTCGGTGTAACATTAACTACTAACTTGAGCTGGACACATTATGTTAGAAGCATTGCTAAGAATGCCTCTAAAAAACTGGGACTCCTGTACAGAGTTCGAGAATTCTTCACTGACGAGCAGTTGGCCGTAATATATAAAAGTCATGTGCGCTCTCAGATGGATTACTGTTCACCTCTGTGGGGTGGAAGTGGAGTGGTTTGAGGCAGTTGGACAAAATTCAAAATAAAGCTATTAGATTAATCAATAACCCTGCAGTCACACAGGACCTTCCTACATTAGCCATACGAAGAAAACGTTGCATCCCTTGCATTATTCTACAGATATTTTCACAGCAATTGTTCCGAGGAACTTGCTTCAATTGTGCCGCCTCTCCACATCTTTCCCCGTAGAACTAGGGCAGTTGAGAGCGCCCATGAATTTACACTTTCTCCTCCACAATGCAGAACTTCTGCTTATCAGAATTCATTTATCCCTAGAGCTACTACTCTTTGGAATTCACTTCCCTCGAATTGCTTTCCACAAACTTACAATCAACAAATGTTTAAATCCAGTTGTTACAAACATTTTATGAATGGAGGATGCCTTTAGGCACATGGACCTTTTTGTTTTATCTGTGTTTTTCCTTCCTCCGTTCATTGTCTAAAAAAAAAAAAAAAAAAAAAAAAAAAATATACCGGTCTACAACCTTCCCGAGAGAGGACACACACGGAAAAGTCCGTCTCTCCAAACCTCATTAAAGCCTATTACATGGAAATATCTGAGAGCTTCGCGTAAAATACGACTGGCCGACGGTGAACGTCTATGCTGAAACCAGAAAGGATGTTGAGTTTAATAAAGATTAGAGAATGAGAAAGGAGAAGTCGAGAGAGAGAAATAGTATGCAAAGTGGCGAGTATGGGGGACAGAATTGCAAAGGATGTAGACGATACGCGTGTCAGGCAAGCTCTGAGCTGGTAAAAAACACGAGGCCGCGAGGGGCAGGGACTAGTTGACCACCCGGCCGCCAACGCCGTCAGCGCCCAAGCGATATAGCTCACCCCCGCTGCCAGGTGTACTCCCTCACCCTCTCTCGCTCGCCTCCCACACAAGCAACATTGATATTATAGCGAATATAAAATACAAGGCGCGGTCACAGACCAAAACAAAGACCATTTCTAGACTGTCTGTGGCAACATGACACTAATAACATAAAGCAGATCATTCTAGGACAACTGTAGCCCATCCCCCCATCCTGGCCAGCGCTAGCGAGCTGCAATGCCCCACGCAACCATTCTGCTAGTGCCGGGAGGCGTCACATGCTCAACAACAAATTTCGTGGAAAGAAGCCCTACGATAATTCTAGTTCTAATTTTAACACCTTACGAGCGGCCTATGCGGTTTATTTATGTGTACCGCACAGCGGGGTGTTTTTAGCCAAAATAGGGCTGTTTACGTGATCATTTTCATGCCTAAATAAGACCCAGAACGTAAAACAAGTACCTATCCCTGAAAGGGCATAAACAGAGCTTTCGAATGACACCATAACGATCCTTGTATGATGGATAGTTTTCTTGCAATAACCGTGCAACGCGAGTGCAAAAAGCAGGTAATTCGGTACTTTCAGTACATAATTGAGTATGTAGCGAGTGAGAGAGGGAGGAGGGAGCTGAGATTTGTGTCAGTAGGTTCGCCGCGGTGGTCTGGAGCAGTCATACGCTCGCTAGTCTCCTGCCACCACTTGTCTCTCTCTCTCAGCCACATTACGTGCTGAAATTGCCACTCGAGTTATGTCGAGCGCCGCCACATAGTCCAGCTTTTTTTAACTCGACTTATGTTGCTCGCCGCTAAATAAGGGTTAAGTATCCCAGTCACAAATCTGACAGGCCCAGTCACAAGCCTATAACGTCTTCCCCAGCTAGCCAAAATAGAATTGTTCCCCCAACTAAAAATGTGACTCAGGGCAATGGTAACAGAGGTGGGCCCCAAATTAATAATGCTCAAAGAGGAAACGTTCCCGTATCCCCTAAAGTATGTACTTTTTGTGGCATGAGAGGCCACCTAGCTTATCAGTGCTGGGCCAAGGAGAAAACCGAGAGATCGGGGCAGACAGTTGCCGCCGTATCTCAAATTCCATATGTGCATTTAATGCAGGGCTCCCGACAGAAGGAGTACCTAGCACCAAAAGTTCCTTTAATGCAGGACTCCCGACAGAAGGAGTACCTAGCACCAAAAGTTCCTTTAATACAGGACTCCCGACAGATGGAGTACCTAGCAGCTAACGTAAATCATCTAGACAGGGGTGTAGTAGCATGTGTGGTGCAACCCACTAGGGTTAAGCCAATAATAATTTCACCATCAGTGCAGGACAGTTACCGTCCCTTTATTTCATCTGGCAACGTGAGATTAAATGGTTGTATGCATGAGGTAAAAATTCTGAGAGACACAGGTTCTACTAGCACCCTCATGGTGAATCCTTACACTGAGTGCCCACCTGGCGAACCAGTTGTAATGAGAGGTGCTGGAGGCCAATTTTATGCACACTTGGTAAAAGGCGAAATTGAATGTGAGCTACTACAGGGTGAGGCCACCATAGCTTTGTGTAGGTCCCAAGATATCCCTGTGCCTGGGGTAACACTCCTTTTGGGGAATGATGTAGCAGGTGAGAAGGTCCGACCAGACTCCATTTTGTCACTTTCCCCTGTTAACGAGCCACTAACCGGTGAGCTCGAAAAGGAGATGCCAACAGTTTTCCCTGTGTGTGCTGTCACACGTTCAATGTCTCAAGTAGCAGTTCCCTCAGACAGAAATGTACCGAATGTAAGAGTTGATGAAAGGGATAATGAGAGTGTGAATGACGCTCCAACTGTGCCTGATGATGTGACTGAGGTGGATTTATCTGACACCTTTATGGCTCATCTTGACCCTAACGATGACCATGAAACTCCTCCAAATTGTCCTAGTGGCCTGGTAGAGCTACAGAGAGATGATAGTGAATGCAAGGAGTTAGCTGCCAGGGCCGTGAGTGAAGACGAATGTGAGAAGGAGGGTGGTGAATGTTTCTACCTCAAAGGAGGAGTATTGTGGCGTAGATGGAGACCGCCACACAGACCAATCGATGACGGGGCCTGGGACGTCCATCAAGTAGTAGTCCCCAAACCTTGTCGTAGAGATATCTTGGAAATGGCACATTGTATACCATTGGCAGGACACCTAGGTGTGAGAAAAACTCTAGACAGAATCAGAGCCCACTTTCACTGGTCAGGAATGCGTGCAGATGTAGTGGAGTTTTGTAGAGTGTGTCACACTTGCCAGATCACAGGAAAACCCAATCAGAAGGTGCCTGTACATCCTCTGGTGCCCTTGCCCGTTTTCGAGAATCCTTTTACTCGGGTGGTAGTGGACATTGTAGGCCCATTGCCTAAGACTTCCCAAGGTAACATTTATTTATTAACTATCATGGACATGGCAACTCGCTACCCAGAGGACTACCTCTGCTCCAACTGTCATCAAGGAACTGCTCAAATTCTTCACCAGAATGGGTTTCCCCCATGAGGTGCAAAGTGATCAAGGAACTAATTTTACCTCTAACATTGTTCAGCAGTCCCTGAAGGAGTTGGGTATCGAGCATGTTAAGTCTAGCACCTACCACCCAGAGAGTCAAGGGGTTCTCGAAACGATATCATCAGACATTAAAGTTAATGTTACGTAAGTATTGTACAGAGACCGGAGTTGAGTGGGATAAGGGGGTACCTTTTCTTTTATTTGCTACTCGTGAGGATCCAACTGAATCCCTGGGTTTTTCCCCTAATGAGCTAGTTTTCGGTCACCTGGTAAGAGGTCCTTTGCAACTATTGCAGGATAGCCTAGTTGGCCAGGAGGGGAACCAAAACCTCAAGTATGTTTCAGATTTCAAAACCCGGCTGAGATCCTCATGTGAGTTTGCCGCTCAAAACTTGACAGTGGCTAAAAGCTCCATGAAGACCTGGTATGACAGAAAAGCCTGTGAGAGGGAGTTTCAGCCCGGTGATGAGGTTTTGGTCCTGCTCCCCCTTTTTGGCCAACCTTTATCTGCCAAGTTCAGGGGCCCATATAAGATCATTCGGAGGGTGAGCATTACCGATTATCTAGTAACTACCCCAGACAGGAGAAAGCCCACGCAAGTATTCCATATAAATATGTTGAAACCCTACCATAGGTCCCATGATTCCTCTCCTCTAGATTCAACCACTGTGGCAGTGAATGTCAGGACCTGTGGGCAGCCTGGTGCGGACAAAGTCTTCAGTTCTCTTACTGACCCGCAACAGACTGTTCCAGAGCCAGAAGGTATCCATGCAGACTTTGACTTGTCATGTAGCCTATCCAACTTTCAGTATAATTCAGTAGCTTGGGGGGAATTACCATCTAAACTATTTCATCTTCCCTCTGATCAAGCGAACCAACTAATCTCTGTTTTATCTCAGTCTCCCAGTGTGTTCCATGATACTCCAGGGCTCACTTCTTTGGCCGTGCACGACATCGACGTAAGGGATGCAACTCCCATTAAACTATCCCCCTACCGTGTCTCACCACAACGCAGGAGTATACTGCAGGTCGAGCTTGACTACATGTTGTCAAACAAGCTGATCAAAAGGGCCTTAAGCCAGTGGAGTAGTCCGGTCATACTTGTGCCAAAGCCAGACGGGAGCCATAGGTTATGTTTGGACTATAGGCAAGTTAATGCTGTCACAAAGAACGATACCTACCAACTGCCACGGATCAAAGATTACATTTACCAGGGTGGCCTCCTACAGCAGTAAGAATAATTTAATGAGAGGATTTTGGCAATTAGCTCTCCCTTGTAGCGAGGTAAATATCATGCTTTAGTAGTGCGATGTCAAGCCTTCAGCTGTGAGATGCCTTGCAGTTCGAATAACGCTCCAGCTACGTTCCGGCTATGTTCTGATGTGGTACCTGGAGACGTTGCCTACTTTGGGTGATATCCTTATTATATCCTCATTATAATCTTGCTGTTGCCAATCTGGTGGTGAATCTATTTATGTATTATGTTTAATATTATGTACTATACTCCTTAACTCTTTTCTAGGGGGGAGGTCTGACATACGGAGCCCTGTATGTTAATTTAAGAGTTAGAATTAGAGTTGAAGGAGTGTCAAACTACCCAAGCGGCGAAGCAGACTAGCGAGCGAACTAGCGAGTGGGAAACCAGCTCGCCCGCATACCAGCAAACAAGCCTTCACACCTGCGTGCGTCATAAGGGAACCTGCAAACTACTTCGATGACCCGACGCTATGACGTATGATCGACGCCAGGAGCTGTGATTGGACCAGGCACCTGTTATGCAACTCGACGAGCTATGATAGGAGCGCACACCATCACTCGCCTCCTGATTCGTTCCTACACCATCATTGTTTAGTATATTAGACCCGAGTAGTGGGCATTCAAATCAGTTTCATTTGGAGTTGGGGAAGGTGAACTTGCAGCTGGAGGAAGACGGGGTGAAGTATTATAATGGGTTTGTGACTGTCAGTCAGATTATATATGTGTGTGTTAAGTGTGTTCGGTGTAAACACTTACGTTATGTTGGTTAGTGAGATATGTGATTGGGAATTAACGTTAACGCTATTATTTTGTAATTCACTATTTTAGTTGACTAACTTGTGGACTAAAGCAACTCTTTAAGTAATTGGGTTATGATGAAAGTAATACTATTGTTTTATATTAATACTTACGAGTTCTTTCATTTTCTTTGAATTAAGCTTACAGTGCTTAACGGTGCTTAGTACGGTGATACTATTGTCTCTTATTAGTAATATCGCCTTAGACTAACCTGGCTGTTTTAATGTTACTTCTAGTGATTTCCTAAGCTGAAGAAAATTATTTTAGCTTCAAAATATTATTTTTGCTTTTCATATTATTTGAGTGAGACCTGACTCGAATCTATGAAGCGATCCTGTAACTTAATTTACTCTTAATCAAACCTCAATGTTACGTGGTTAAGAAATACATTTAACTAATTATTAAATATATATCTAACTTTTTATGTGACTTTGATATTAATCCTGATAATAATAATATAATACTGTTAACGTAAGACAAGAACCAAGAATAATTACATTAAATATAAATAAAAGGACATATAAGAAAACTATTTATTCATTTCAAAGAGGGTAAGAGACAGAAATACTCTTACTTTAATATTTATCTTTCAAGATTTTTATAGAATTAATAGTCCTTCTTTAGATATAACTTATTCGGTTCATAACCATAGCCTACTAAGCTTCGGTTAAATAATAATTCTTTATAAATACTACATGACTTTAATTAGTTTCAGTATTTTTCATAATTAAAGAGTATCAGTCAATAAAGGATACTAAGTCCTAAGGTCCAAAAGGAAATGAAGCAACAACAGGAAATAATGTTATTAGATTTTACTTTTGTTTTGCCTTCAGCTGACTGATACCTTAATATATATCTCTGTGCTATCTAGATTCATCACTTGAGGATCAAGATACGTAACAATATATATAATTGTAAATGCAGTAGTGAACGATTTCTATAATAACATGAGTTATTTAATTCTCTGTTCATATAATCTATTTTATTAATTTCACTGTACGCACCAAACACCTCCCAATGAATTTAATGAAAGCACGTGATCCACCGGGATTCGAACCTGGGATACCACAACATATGACTACGATTAATATCAATTTATCGAATATTGGATATCAATCTAATGATGTACAATGCTCAACTGCACCATGTATAGCCTAATGGTTAAGTGACAGGAAAGGATATTCATGGGGCACAGATCATATAGACCGACCTCGCTACGAAATATCCCTGAACCCAATGATAATATATTTTATTATTTCACTCCAAGTACAAATTATACAAATATATATATATATATATATATCATATATTATTATATATATATATATATTTAAGTATATTATATATATTTTGAACAATTAATTGTATTTGTATCGCCTTTTTTAGCGTATGGCATAATGTAATAGGTTCTCATAATGTACCAAAGGTTGGGTTCGAATTAAGCTTCACATGTTCGATGCTTTGGTGTTCGAGGAGGAGATTTATTGTTACTGGCCAGTTGTTTGCTATGACTCGCGCGGTTAACTGTGTGCCTGTGTGATCGGACAATAATACCCATTGTTCTTCCTATTGTCTACCTATGGAGCAGTCTTCGTATCAGGTAATGTTATCTCCTATTATATACGTTCATGTTAAATAATTTACAGGTAATTTTTCCCTGACAGCATTATGTGCAAGGGTTGTGCGGGCAGTTGCACGTTGGGAACGATATGGATAAGTAATGAATTACCCAGGAAATTAGTATTTACCCATTATACAACAATCGGAAAATATTAAGGAAACCACCCACCAATTATTTTCAATATTTTTTTTTTTAGTTTAGTTTATTTGCATCAATATATAGTGATTGACATTAGTTTCAACCTCCGCAAAAATCGTTTTCGCCTTTATCCAACGATCTTAAGACACAGCGCCCGATAGTGGGGAGGGCTATGAAGATCTGGGAAAATGTGGGGTTAAAGACATAAAAAGGCGATATAATGGCTTTTATGATGAAAGTTGGCTCGGGTTTTGTTGTTTTTCAACTTAAGAAACCGGTAAACCTGACTTTTTGGACCGACAGCGATTTCAGTAAGTTATATTTTGTTTTTTGTATTTTTTTCCTTCAGATATAGTGTTGTTTTATACTGAAGAGGAGCGGAAATGAGTATTTACCCATTATCCAACAATCTAAAAACACGCCCCTATTAGACTATTTTTTTGTTTTTTTTAATGTTCTAGGCTATTAGCCTAACCTAACAACCTTACCTAACCTAACCTAGTAAATAGGTGGGGGCTGCCGCCCCCACACCCCCGCTGGTTGGGTACTGGCTGAAAAACTTATTGTTTTACAGTAGCCTAGGCCTATACATGTATTTTAGCGTTTTTTTTTTCTCCCCTGTAATACATTTCCGCTCTTAATGCCATATATAGCAATGATGAGTATAACTCCATTTATTGGTCACCAATTATTTTGACATACTTGAAGACAGATATGGAATCTATATGCTCTAAGCATCATATTAAAATTAGTTTCAACCCTCGGCAAAACCTATTAAAAAAACCGGTAACAACATGTCTACCTACCGTAAAACGGTTGTCAATACTCTCTTATAGACGGCGCGGCTTTCAGCGACGCCATTTTTTCGTGAACTGGAGAGCTTTATCCTTCAACTTTTGTAATACTATCACGCCATCTGCCAATCCTCATTGGAAATACTGAGTTTCATTTCCTAACTCCTGCGCAATACGTCACGAGACACTTCTGGATTCTTATTGGGGTTTTTTTCTGACCACGTCATTAAACTCATAGATTCCGTCACGCATACAACCAGCAACCTATCAGGTGAGTTTATTGACCTTGATTACGTCATTGCACTGAACCAATCACAGATACACACCTTCATTTAAGTCTCTCCTCACTTTAGTCATGGACGCCACTTGTAATGGTTGGGTATATATTAAGCAAACCACCCACCAATTTTCATGACAATTTTGAAATGCATGTTGGAATCCCTATAAACTGTACTTAATTTTTATGTAAGTTTGATAATTTGGAAAAATCGATTAAGGGAGAAAATGAACATTGAAAATGATGTGTAAAAAGTCTCCCATAAACGGCGGCCCGCTATGTTATTGTAATTTGCGGCCTATTGTTGTCTGTTAATTCACTTTCTCCTTAATTGGACCCCCTATGAAGTACAACAGATTATGATGACATAAGTGACAGGTGTTTAGAGGGGGCAGAGCTCCCCCTTCAACATATTACGTGTCGCACAGTAACTTCTATTATATAAACAACCCAAGAATTTTCACAGATTTTTTAAATTTCATTTAGGATGTAATATAACCTATACTCCATGTTAAAATAAGTGTCAACCCTCGATAAATTCTATTAAGGGAGATACAGAACCTAGAACCTGTAACCTGTAACGATATTTGTCCAGCGTTTCCCACAGACGCCACCCCGCTAGGTCAGCCATGTTGATACTATAATTGAGGAGCGCTTTTATCGTACATATTCGACTATAACGCCCTCTGCTTTTCTCTATGTGAACTAATGATCAACACGTCACTATGTTTCTCCCATATTATTGGTTATTTTTTTGTATACGTCACCATACGTCACGGTATTGAAGGAGTCGCCCAATCATGGATTATTATATGGACAATTACGTCATTTTAGTCAGCCAATGAGTGCATTGAACTCCAGCTCACCGGCAGGCAGATTGGTTTTTAATGTCAGTTACAGGATGGCCAGTGTCTGTAGTGGTTGTGCACTTACCCCTGATACATTAATTATAGAAATTTCGCAAAACAACCAGGCAGCCCTTAAAATACTTACAGACCACGGTATATTGCCTACAAGTGTTGAGTGTCCTAGGTGTGGACATCCTTGCCATTACCGGCCAGATAAAGATCACTGGCGGTGTACACACCATTATTACGAGGAGAAGTCCAGAACACGCCGTGAGTGTCCCTTTGTTACCTGTCACCGCAAGGGCACCTTTTTGTATAAAGCTAAACTTGAGCCATGGCAAATTGTGCGTTATATTAGTAAGTGGCTTAATAAAAGATTTGCACATTCCGACGCTGTAGTGAACTTGGACATTTCCCTGACCACTAGTATTGACTGGCGAAGCTTTTGTTCTGAAGTAACTATTTCATGGCTAGAAAATCAAGAGCCTATTGGTGGAGAAAACATAGTGGTTGAAATAGATGAAACTTATGTTGTGAAGGCTAAACATAACGTGGGCAGGCAGTTGGCACACACACAGTATTGGTTGTTTGGTGGTATCGAACGTGACTCTGGGAAACGATTTGTGGTCCCATTAATTAGCGACGATGGAGAACCTCTGCCTAGAAATCGTGCCACACTCTTCCCACTCATCATCAAATATATTCGCTTTGGCTCCATAATTTATTCAGATTGCTGGAAAGCTTACAAGTCTATTGATGAACAGGGCTATCAACATGCAACAGTTAATCATAGTGTACATTTCGTAGATCCAGATAACAATGATGTGCATACTCAGACTGTGGAACGGCTTTGGCGCGATGTCAAGGAATATATAAAGAGGCCTGGCATCCGTCCACACTTTCTCAAACAATATCTAGGCAGATACCTTTTTCTTAAGGCTCATAACCACAGAAGAGCTTTCCATCAATTTTTAATTGAAGCCGCCAAGTTATACCCTCCACAGTCTGACAAGGTGCGACCTCCACCTGATCCACCAGATCCTGAAATTGATGTCCTTTCTGACTGTGAAGACCAGCCGGACACTGTGGAGGCTGTGGACTGTTGCCAACTACAAGCCACTTCCAGTGCAGCCTCCACTTCTTCCTCACCAACACCCACATCTACACGTGCCTGTCATCAGTCGGTAGATGCCATACCTCTGCCGAGTACCTCAAGTGTCAGCCTGCCATCACCTATTCGACGTAGAGGTCGACCTGCTCAAGATCGATCCGGGAGACGTGGAAGACCTCGTCGGACTGCACGTCACTTGCCCTATCATCTACCGCTGCCCACTACCTCCACTGAGTCCACTGCCGCTTCACCTACTTCACACAGAGGTCGACCTGCTAGAGTTAGATCTGGGAGGCCTGGGAGACCTCGTCACTGCAGGCCTACACGCCGCCTGTAGTTGCCGACTGTGACGCAGCTCAGCCTACCCCTTCCACGTCTTCTAAATAAGGTAGGTTATTTATTATTATTATGTATATAAAGTTTTTTTGCACCAATAGTGGTTTTTCGGTATTATTCTAGCGTTACTTACACAGCGCACCCATCAGTTTCTATGACTTCATTCCTATATATGTCAGTAGCGGCGGAAATGCATTAAAGCAATTATAGCTACTGTAACAAAACATATTTACCTCCCCATAGACGGCACACAACACGACTCGGCGGACCTCTTTCTCCCTGCCTTTCAGTCTAATTAACACTATGAATTTACCTAATTTTCTAGCCAATGTACTATCCAACCAGCAGGGGTGTGGGGGCGGCAGCCCCCACCCATAATACTAGGTTAGGTTAGGTAAGGTTGGTAGGTTAGGCTAAAAACTTTAATGTTGCTTAGTTGTTGGATAATGGATAATGAGCTTACTGGGTAAGTTCATTTTCTATCCCATGTAGCATCCAACCAGCGGGGGTGTGGGGGCGGCAGCCCCCACCCATAATACTAGGTTAGGTTAGGTAAGGTTGGTAGGTTAGGCTAAAAACTTTAATGTTGCTTAGTTGTTGGATAATGGATAATGAGCTTACTGGGTAAGTTCATTTTCTATCCCATGTAGCCTCCAACCAGCGGGAGTGTGGGGGCGGTAGCCCCCACTCATAATACTAGGTTAGGTTAGGTAAGGTTGGCAGGTTAGGCTAATATCTTTAATGTAGCTTAATTGTTGGATAATGGATAATTAGCTTACTGGGTTTTTGGAATAAGTTCTTCAATATTTCTCTTTATTTTCATCTTTTACCCCACAATTTCCCTGATCTTCATAGCCCTCCCCACTATCGGGTAACATAGATGATGATTTCAATTAATCACGGGGGGGGGGGAATGGCAGAGCTCTCCCACACCCCATCCTGTATCCAATGGCAATTTAAATTAGGCCCCCTGCTGGCAACATAGATGATGATTTCAATGAATCACAGGGGGTGGGGGGGGGGGGGTAGAGCACCCCCACAATCCATCCTGTATCCAATGGCGAAGAGTTGGCTCGCATTTTCTACATTTTCAGCTTTTATGAAGCCTAATTATTATTATTATTATAACAATTGTCCAATCCGAGCCAACTTTTGGCAAAACTTGACTCTGTTTTTTTAATTTTGGGGTTTTCTTAAGTTGAAAAACAAGAAAACCTGAGCCAACTTTTTTGTCCCACTTTCTGACTTTTATGAAGCTGACAAATCTTAAAATCCGAGCCAACTTTTGGCAAAACTTGGCTCGAGTTTTTCCATTTTGGGGTTTTGTTAAGTTGAAAAACAAGAAAACCCGAGCCAACTTCTTTTTGGCACTTACTGTCTTTTATGCAGCTGAAAAATCTTAAAATCCGAGCCAACTTTTGCCAAAACTTGGCTCGGGTTTTTCATTTTGGGGTTTTCTTAAGTTGAAAAACAAGAAAACCCGAGCCAACTTCTTTTTTGCATTTACCGTCTTTTATGCAGCTGAAAAATCATAAAATCCGAGCCAACTTTTGCCAAAACTTGGCTCGGGTTTTTTCATTTTGGGGTTTTCTCAAGTTGAAAAACAACAAAACCCGAGCCAAAACTTTCATCATAAAAACCATTTTATTGCCTTTTTATGTCTTTAACCCCACATTTTCCCTGATCTCCATAGCCCTCCCCACTATCGGGCGCCGTGTCTTAAGATCGTTGGATAAAGGGGAAAATGATTTTTGCGGAGGTTGAAACTAATGTCAATCACTATATATTGATGCAAATAAACTAAAACTAAAAAAATAATAATGAAAATAATTGGTGGGTGGTTTCCTTAATATTTTCCAATGGTTGTTCACCCCTCCCACATTCAGTGATTATTGACACTACAAGGAACAATAGTGCAGCCCTTAAGGTTTTTACTGACCATGGTTGTTTGCCTACCTCTGTTTCCTGCAAACTCTGCTCAAAGGAATGTTACTATTATGAACCGGCAGACCAGTGGCGATGCGGTCATTATTGGTTTTGAAATAAAACCACTACTCGTCGTAACTCCTCGTCGAAAACGTGGACGCATCTCTTCCCCACCTACTCCCTCCACATCTCAATAAGGTATGCAATTACGCTTTCATATTTTCGCGGGTTTAAAAACGGCGAAAACTAAATTATGTAAGCAAAACTTGGCTCGTGTTTTAAGGTATTTCCGTAATTGTTTAATCAAAGTCCTCTTTTTTTTCTAGTTATTAAAAACGTATTCTATGGTGTATTATATGATACATAGAAGCAATAGAACTGTTCAAATGATCTGGGAAGTGTATATTAAACCAAATACAAAACTTTGAATAATGAGGTAAGATATATGTGTTTTGTATCACTTTTCATCCCAAGACCAGTGGGGGTCTGGGGGCAGCAGCCCCCAGGATGCCCAGGTTACCTTAGGTTAGGTTAGGTTAGGTTAGGTTAGGTTAGGTTAATGACCAGCTATGTAAATACAGTAGTGAACATTTGGTTTAGTCTGTGCTCAAAAATCCATTTTCTTTAGCAGGCCATACACTAAACAATTACCCCCTTTTCACAGACAAATACACAAACAATCTGTCAAAGATGCAAATAGCGGGGGTGTGGGGGCGGCAGCCCCCACCCATAATACTAGGATAGGTTAGGTAAGGTTGTTAGGTTAGGCTAATGTCCTTTCAAAGGGGTATAGGCTTGTAAACACTATGATAGCTTAACATGAGCCAAAAATCGAAATTAGGTTAGTGTAATTTGTTTACTCTTAAAACTCGCAAAATTAGAGCCAACTTTTCCCAAAACTTGGCTCGGGTTTTCCAATATTCGGGTTTTATGGCTTTGCAATTTCGGGAAACCTGATCCAAATTTCTAAATGAAGTTACTGTCATTTGTTTGTCTACAAACTCGCAAAATCCGAGCCAGCTTTGGCCAAAACCTGGCTCAGGTTTTCCAAAATTCGGGTTTTATGGCTTTGCAATTTTGGGAAACCGGAGCCAAATTTCTAAATGAGGTTACTGTCATTTGTTTGTTTACAAACTCGCAAAATCCGAGCCAGCTTTGGCCAAAAGCTGGCTCGGGTTTTCCAAAATTCGGGTTTTATGGGTTTGCAATTTTGGGAAACCTGAGCCAAATTTCTAAATGAGGTTACTGTCATTTTGTTGTCTACAAACTCGCAAAATCCGAGCCAGCTTTGGCCAAAACTTGGCTCGGGTTTTCGAAATATTGGGTTTTAGGCCTTTGAAATACCTTCAAACCCGAGCCAAGTTTTGCTTGAATACGTTTGTATCGCCGTTTTACGCATTTAACCCCTCATTTTCCCTGTACTTCATAGCCCTCCCCACTATCGGGCGGCGTGTCTTAAGATCGTTGTATAATGGGGAAAACGGTTTCGCCGAGGGTTCTAATTATTTCTAAACACTATATATTGATGAAAACTAACAGGGAAAAATAAAAAAAATCCATGGGAAAATTGGTGACCAATAAATGGAGTTTTTCCCAATGATGTATATGCTCTACCGGACCTATTAGGCCTAAACAGATCGATGGGCTAACTGTCGGTCCAAAACATCAGTATAACCAAGATACCCCCAAGATGAAAGAAAAAAAAAGTCAAGTTTTGGCAAAAGTTGTTGGATGACACATGGGATAGAAAATGAACTTACCCAGTAAGCTCATTATCCATTATCCAACAATTAAGCAACATTAAAGATTTTAGCCTAACCTACCAACCTTACCTAACCTAACCTAGTATTATGGGTGGGGGCTGCCACCCCCGCTGGTTGGATAGTAAATTGGATAGAAAATTAGGTAAATTCCTAGTGTTAATTAGACTGAAAGGCAGGGAGAAAGAGGTCCGCCGAGTCGTGTTGTGTGCCGTCTATGGGGAGGGGAACCCTGGACAAATATCGTTATAGGTTACAGGTTCTAGGTTCTGTATCTCCCTTAATATAATTTTTCGAGGGTTGACACTTATTTTGACATGGAGTATAGGTTATATTACATCCTAAATGAAATTTAAAATATCTGTGAAAATTCTTGGGTTGTTTATATAATAGAAGTTACTGTGAGACACGTAATATGTTGAAGGGGGAGTTCTGCCCCCTCTGAACACCCATCACTTATGTCATCATAATCTGTTGTACTTCATAGGGGGTCCAATTAAAGAGAAAGTGAATTAACAGACGAAATTAGGCCGCAAACTACAATAACATAGCGGGCCGCCGTTTAAGGGAGACTTTTTACACATAATTTTCAATGTTAATTTTCTCCCTTAATCGATTTTTCCAAATGATCAAACTTACATAAAAATGAAGTACAGTTTATAGGGATTCCAACATGCATTTCAAAATTGTCATGAAAATTGGTGGGTGGTTTGCTTAATATATACCCAACAATCTATTGGCTAACATCCCTCGGCCCCCCCCCCTCCCCCCCTCCCCCACTAGTGGGAAGGGCTATGAAGATCAGGGGAAATGGAGGGTTAAAATGGATAAAAGGGGAACATATGCTCTATTTGGCAACAACCGTTTGCCGTAGGATGCAGAGTTACTTGAGGGGGGCAAGCCTCCAGCTCACCCCCCAGGACTTCTTAACATTCTCATATATTTTAACAGTAGGGGGCAAAAAAATCCATTATATTAAATTTCTGGGGATGGATGTAGACTTCGGGCGTACGGTAGTCATGTTTACATAGGGTGATCGCCAAGGCTCAACTTTGTGTCTATTTTGACGGCGATTAATTCGGTTATTTGCCCCCTGCTGGCAATGTGGAGGTGTGGTGGAGTGGTCTTGCCACTGGCCTGGTAATCCAAAGGTCCCGGGTTCAAATCCCGATGTATCTATGGGAAGATATTATTGGGATGGAATTTGTGCTGTACCTGGTATCAGTGCATTACCACAAGCCCACCGAAACGTCAATAAAATACCCTCATTGTTCCCTGATTAAATAGCACTGTATGAATATTCCCATATTCAAAATATGCTATAGGGGTGCAATGCCTGGTGAGTTATCTGCTCAACAGGTGGCGTTGTGTGTGTGTAAGTGTGAGAGTCCGAGTGTAGGGGGTGAGACAGTGAAGCACGGGAACGAGATGGCTTTCAGAGATGGGGTCGTTTCGGGCCATGAGTGAGCACCGTGCCTGATGTGAAGGCAAGATGGCAGGTGCTCGTTGTACTCTACGTGCTTCACATGTCTCACTCCCTAGACTGGAACAAGACCTCACGGGCTTCACTGTTCATTGTAAAGCGGTGAATGTTAAGGCTCTCAGCCTATGCCCGAGAGGAAGTAAGTTGGAATATAGAAAAAAAAAATAAAAAAATAAAAATATATATATGATGATGACAATATGTCATTTGGGGGGGGGGTGAGGGGGGCAAAGCCCCCCCCTCAACATATTATTGTATTCGATGGCATTCAAAATAGACGGGAACATAATTGCAAAGGTCCGACGGCTCCCCCACCACCGCCGCCGTCATGTTTACATTTGTCGATCGCCGTGGTTAAGTTCGCGTCTATTTTGACGGCGATTTTTTCGGTAATTTGCCCCCTGCTGGCAATATATATGATGATGACAATAGGTCATGGAGGGGTGAGGAGGGGCAAAGCCCCCCTCAACATATTATTGTATCCAAAGGCAGTCAAAATAGACGGGAACATGATGGCAAAGGTCCGACGTCACTACGCGTAGTGATACAAGGCTGGCGGTACGCCCGCACTTAACATTCTTGCCCATTTCTGACAGTACAGACATAATTATACAGTATACCAATGTATTATGTGATATGACAATTCCGTAGGCCACACTAAAATCTATGGGTCTCGCGGCTGTCACACCGTAAAATCCTACCCAAATACAAAAGCATCCTTGTTAACACAGAGAGACAATATGGAATCATGTTTTAAGGGGGCCCACCTCGTTTTTTTCTCTTTCTCACTTTCTCTTAGGGTTGTATCCATTTGGTCTCATTCAGCCTACTATTTTAAGACGTTTACCCCCATCCAGGTGTCAATATCTTCCTGGCGAGCGGTAATGAGCCAGAATATATATATATATATACAGTATATACAGTATATATATATATATATATATACTGTATATATATATATGGTACTTATAACCGAAACTACCACTAATTATTTTTCAAGATTTGAAGGCTATTATAGAATAAGGATGTTGCAAAGATCATATTAAAATGTGTTATAAACTCCGGAGATACATTTTATGTGCACTGTATAAATTACTGTAAAAACTAAAAGCTCTCCCTATGACTCTCCCTATTGACGGCAGTGAAACTCTTGTTAAGCCCCCTACTGTTAAAATAGATGCTGATTTCAATAATTCATAGGGGGGGGGGGGGGGTATGAGGGGGTGCAAAGTCCCCCCAACTGCGTTCAATCCTGGTGCCCTTATAACCAAAAAGATATAAACAAGCTAGAACGAGTTCAACGTAGAGTTACCAAAATGATACCTAGCCTAAAGAACAAACCATACGAAGAGCGTCTTAGAGAATTAAATCTATTTCCGGTTAATATACAGGAGACACAACGTGTTTTTCAGGTATTTTTGGGTTAACTGCACCACTACTACTCCTCGATTACGGGATTCCTGTCTTAGGTAATTATTTGTTGTTGATCTTACCTTACTCAAAGGACCCTACAGATGCGCGGATAAGGGATACTTTTCTTATTTTGTCAATTTCATTGTCACCCCCCTATACAATTTTCAGAGTTAAGTCCTAGTTTTGTCCAGCCAGTCCAGTCCAGTCCACAACACTTTGTTTACATGCTAGGCTCCTCCCAGAAGTTCCCGGATGTTCATTAGCCAATGAGAGTCGAGCTTCACCTAGTGATTTATTTTCCCAACAAATTATTATTATCTTTTACAATTGTCTCTTCCAGTGTTTTACATACTGTCTGAATTTATTACTTTCTAATTTTTCTACATTTAGTTTTTGGGATATCGATTTGTAACAATACATTTTAACTTGTACCCACAATGCACTTCGCCTGTGAAGTGTGACGTCAGTTTCAAACACAACCTCCTGGAAGGCCTCATGCCAGGTTAGTTTTCCTCACATTTAGGGGTATTTTTTGGCGGTATTCCTCGAGTATGGCTATTTTTCTTCAATATATAACCGTAAGTAGACCCTTAGGGCTTGCATTACAGGGTCTTTTCCATGTCAAAAAGGCCAATTTCGCCCATTATATAGAGACATATCCTCAGGCCCCCCCCCCCCCTCACGTATGTTAATGCTTTGTAAGTGTGTATTTTCTATTTAGAAAGTAAGGAAAGCCCTATTTATTAGCATTTGTATTATTAATTGTAATTCCGATACCTCAACAATCTAGGGGAGAGTTTGGGAATGCAGGGTTTCGGGTGGGGTAAAAATAGGGGTATTGTGAACAGTGGGAATAGCCTAACTCTAAAAATGTAATAAATACAATTGAAAAAACTCCAAAATGTTGAAATCCGAGCCAAGTTTTGGCAAATTTTCAGAGTCCAAAAAGGGCAAAACCCATAATACTAGGTTAGGTTAGGTTAGGGTATTTGGTTAGGTTAATTACAAAACTTGGCTCGGATTTCATGGATTTAGCGGGGGGGTGGGGGCGGCAGCCCCAACCCATAATACTAGGTTAGGTTAGGTTAAGTTAGGTTAGGTTAGGCTAGGCTAATGTTAACCCCATAATACTAGGTTAGGTTATTTGGTTAGGTTAATGACAAAACTTGGGTCGGATTTCATGGATTTAGCGGGGGTGTGGGATCGGCAACCCCCACCCATAATACTAGGTTAGGTTAGGCTAATGTTAACCACATCCTTACTGAGTTTTTCAACAGTGAAAAACAAGAAAACCCCAGCCAACTTTCAAAATGAGGTTACTGTGATCTTGGACTCTGAAAATTCGACAAACACCAGCCAAGTTTGGTCAACACTTTGGGGTTTTCTTCAGCTGAAAAAGGGTGAAATCCGAGCCAATTTTGTTTTCCAATTTTGCCCTTTTTGGACTCTGAAAATTGGCCAAATCCGAGCCAACTTTTGCCAAAACTTTGCTCGGATTTCAACATTTTGGTGTTTTTTCAATTTTATTTATTAAATTTTTTTATTTATTCCAATAATACCCCTATTTTTACCCCACCCAAAACCCCGCATTCCCAAACTCTCCCTAGATTGTTGAGGTATCGGAATTACAATTAATAATACAAATGCTAATAAATTGGGCTTTCCTCACTTTCTAAATAGAAAATACACACTTACAAAGCATTAACATACACAAATAAAATAAATTAAACATAAAATAGCAGGAGTAGTAGTTATGCATAATTACCAAAACTTGGTTTAATGTTATTTTAATACCACGAATTTTGTTGATATATTTGAAGATAAATATTGAATCTATATGCTCTATAGATCATAAGAAAATTTGTTTTAACCCTCGGCAAAACCTAATAAAAAAGTATGGTACTAACATTTATTTTTCGTAACAAGGTTGTCAATACGGTACTTCCAGTTATCGACAGCTCTAAAGATCATATGAAAATGTGTTAAACCTTCGGAAAAAACGAATATAAAAGTATTCTACTAAAATTTAATTTTCGTAACAAGGTTGTCAATACAGTACTTTCCCGTTATCAATGTACAATCAAAGCAGAACATTGCAGAGTAAACACCAAACACCGTAGACTTCATCGACTTTTCTTTCACCTTCGTATAATCGACAGCGATTTTTTTTTGTTTTATTTACTAAGGGATAAGTACTCAACCAGCGGGGGTGTGAGGGCGGCAGCCCCCACCCATAATACTAGGTTAGGTTATGTAAGGTTGTTAGGTTAGGCTAATGTCTTTTCAAATCACGATCGGGAGGCGTGTCTCGACATCGATCGATAGGCCTAATGGGGAAAATAGGTTTTCCCGAGATTTCTAATTACAGTAATTACAAACACTATATATTGATGCAAATGAACAATTTTGTTTATAAAAAACACTCTGAAAATTTGTGGTATTAAAATAAACAAAATCCAAAATCTTTTACGTTATGTTACTTTGCGATCACCCATTAAGATTCCCGAGCTAGCTGTGGTCCGGCTCCTTTATATTGTCCCAACAAACCAACCAACTAACCTTAATGAACAGAGGAGGTACTGGCTTGAGTGGCTGCCTGGCTGGCCGCTGGAGGCTCGATCACTACTCATCTTGGTCAACAACTGGTGGATTTTTGTTTCGAATTTTTCCATGTAAAAAAACTGTATGTGCATTTCAAAACCAGCTGTCCTCGTCGGCTGTATTTGGAACACTGGTTATTGCACTTTGGACAGTTTACACTTATTGGAAGGCGAAAATATCTTAAGCAGCCTCAGTGTTTTTAAAGACAGTAGAAAAAGCTTTGATCGGCTCACACCCTCTACACAAGCTGGCCAGAGTCAAACTGATAGCTTATATCCCGGGCCACCTGTTTTCCAAATCATGGCATCATCTGATTGGTCGATAGACATCACGTGTCAGTGAACTCGAGTACTCTTGGCATGAATCAGGTAGGGTGTATACTTTCGCCAAGACGCCACCAGTATAGTTCATTGCATTCACCACCAGATGTTTCAGTTGTTGACTGACAGTCACGCAAAACAGCTCTCCCAGAAAAAGACAAAACAGAAGAAGTGTAAACAAACCCTTAAAACGTAAATATCCATATAATATGTATTATGTTAGTTTCCTGGGAATGACACCTACATCAAAAATTTGGAAAAAAATCGCTTAATCACATGCTATTGAGCTTAACTTTTTACCAATATTGTAGCACCTCCTGTATATTGACCCTATTTCCTTTAACACAGCGCAGATTAGGAGGTTACTTAATTCAAGCATTCAAAATCATCAAAGGCATCGAAAATATGAACTGTAGTAAGTACTTCACCATCGACCAATCTAATTACACGCAGGGAAACGGTTCCAAAATTATTGGTAAATCTTTTAACTCACACGAATCTAATAATTTTTTCTTGAATCGAGTTGTCAACTTGTGGAATGGGCTTCCCCGAGACGTTATAGACTGCAGCACCGTTGATTCATTTAAACTCCGCCTAGACAAATATATCGCATCAAACCCGCGACTGACTGCGTTTGTAAATGAATAACTTTATTTTATCCCCCCCCTCAGTTACTAACCCATCTGTCCCCTACTAACTTCCTAATCCTGCCACGGACATTAGTTCCCTTTCCAATGTTCCCTCACCCACTCTAAACCACTGTTTGGACACTTGATCCTCAGTGTTTTGGAGGACAAGCAGCCTAGAAGGGTCACTAGACCTGTTGTTGCTTGATTTCCTTTATACTCCTTTGTACTGTACTCTTTCAACCAATCCTGTATCCAAAGGCAAAAACAATTTTACATTTACTCTGAAAATTACTTACATCTGACTGTTATAAGATCGTTGGATAATGGGAGAAATAGCATTTTCCGGGGATTGTAACTAATATCAACTACTGTATAATGATGAAAGGTACTGATTACCGAAACTACCACTAACTATTTTTCAATATATGAAGGCTATTATAGAATAAGGATGTTGCAAAGATCATATTACATGTGTTTCAACCTCCGGAGATACATTTTACATTATAAAGTACTGTAAACACAAAAACTCTCTCCGTATAACTCTCCATATTGACTGCAGTGAAACTCTTATTAAGCCCCTCACTGTTAAAATGTATGCTGATTTCAATCAATCATGGGGGGGTGAGGGGGGGCAAAGCCCTCCCTCAACCCATTCTGTATTCAAAGGCAAAACAAATTGTATATTAACTCTGAAAATGACTTACATCTGAGTGTTTTAAGATCATTGAATAATGGGAGAAATAACATTTTCCGGGGATTGTTACTAATTTCAACTACTGTTTAATGATGAAAACTACCTAAAACCAAAAAGAAAAACCATGGGAAAATTAATGGTAGTTTCGGTTATATTTAACCGAAATATATATTAACCGAATATAACCGAAACTACCACTAATTTGTCCATGGTTTTTCTTTTTGGTTGTAGGTAGTTTTCATCATTATACAGTAGTTGAAAGTAGTTACAATCCATGGAAAATGTTATTTCTCCCATTATCCAACAATCTTAAAACACTCAGATGTAAGTTATTTTCAGAGAAAATCTACAATATTTTTTGCCTTTGGATACAGGATGAGTTGAGGGGGGGCTTTGCCCCCCCCCCCCCCCCCCCCCATGAATTATTGAAATCAGAGTACTTATAACCGAAACTACCACTAATTATTGTTCAATATTTGAAGGCTATTATAGAATAAGGATGTTGCAAAGATCATATTAAAATGTGTTTCAACCTCCGGAGATACATTTTATGTGCACTATATAAAGTACTGTACAAACAAAAAACTCTCCCTATAAGTCTCCCTATTGACGGCAGTGAAACTCTTATTAGTCTCCTTACTGTTAAAATAGATGCTGATTTCAATAATTCATGGGGGGGGGGGGGTCCCCCCTCAATCCATCCTGTATCAAAAGGCAAAATATATTGTATATTTACTCTGAAAATGATTTACATCTGAGTGTTTTAAGATTGTTGGATAATGGGATAAATAACATTTTCCGGGGATTGTAACTAATTTGAACTACTGTATAATGATGCAAACTACCTATAACCTAAAAGAAAAACCATGGGAAAATTAGTGGTAGTTTCGGTTATATTTTCCAAATCGGCATCTATTTTAACAGTAAGGGGCTTAATTAAGAGTTTCACTGCCGTCAATAGGGAGCCTAATAGGGAGATTTTTTTTCGTTTTGTACAGTACTTTATATAGTGCACATAAAATGTATCTCCGGAGGTTGAAACACATTTAAAAATTATCTTTGCAACATCCTTATTCTATAATAGCTTTCAAATATTGAGAAATAATTAGTGTTATTTTCGGTTATAAGTACCGATTATACTGCATAAAGAAGGCGTTTGTAAACAGTGAGGATGTCCGAAAGAGCTTGAGATTGATTAGAATGGGCATTTTTTCTATTAATATCGGGTTTTATAACTGTGATAAAAAAGAATGTCCCACAGTGGATTATACATGAATACAGTATAAGGATTCCATAGGCCTACATTGTCCCTAATAATTTATGTATAATAAGGCTGCGAGCCTAATCCCTATAATTATCACCATTGCTATTGGTTGATTATTTTACATCACTTTAAAGTCGGTAGACAGTTTCCAGACATGCGACTGTAGCAAAGATGGTGGCCGGGCCGTTTATAGGGAGTCAATTATTATCGTATTATACAAATTCCTCATTATACATTTCAGCTCGTAATGACATATATATCAATGATGTATATGCTCTACCGGATCTATGAGGCCTAAAAAGATCGATGGGACTACTGTCGGTCCAAAAGATAACCTTTTCAGGAAAAACACCTTAAAACACACTAATCAAATAAGGAACTGTTGAGAAAAAGCATTATAATACAAATAACCCATACGTGACCTAAGATGCATTTTGACCGGGTCGTTTTTCTAGACCCCCTTCTCTCATGTTTAGCCCCATTAGTTTTTAGATTTTACGATGTTTGCCTCATTAGTTTCTTGAATTTAAGACATTCCGCCCCATTTCTTGGTCAATATTAAGACCTTCCGTGCTATTTAGGTGTCTATTTTTTTCAATGGAGAACTATAGTGAGCCTGTAATTTTGTAAGAATCGGCCTTTGGCCGTGACATTTTTCTACCGAAGAATTTGGAAAAACTCAATTTTTAGGTCACGAATTTTCCCATGGATTTTATTTTTGGAATCCGTTAATTTTCATTAATATATAGTGTTTGTATTTAATTACAAACCTCGGAAAAACCGTTTTCCCCATTATCAAACTATCTTAAGACGCCGCCCGATAGTGAGGAGGGCTATGAAGGTCAGGGAAAATGAGGGGTTAAATGCGTAAAACGGTGATAATAGCGTATTTTTAGCAAAACTTGGCTCGTGTTCTAAGGTTTTGGAAAGGCACAAAACCCAAGAATTCGAAAACCCGAGCCAGGTTTTGGCAAAAGTTGGCTCGGATTCTGCGAGTTTCTAGAGTAAAAAAAGACTGATGTTATTTGGATAATTGGCTCGTGTTTTCTTGATTTACAAACTCATAAAGCCCGATTTGGAAATTATAGGGATTATTCACGCACCTTTATTGTTCATGTTTTTCCCTCCAGATTTTGAGAAATTAGTGTTTTCATGGTCTTAGTTATAATTCCAATGTGGGATACACGATGGGGTGAGGGGGGGGCTTTCCCCCCCCCCCCCCCCCTCCCCTCATGAATTATTGAAATCGTCATCTATGTTGCCAGCAGGGGGTAAATATCGATTATACTGCATAAAGAAGGCGTTTGTAAACAGTGAGGACGAAACAATGGCGTCGCTGAAAGCAGCGCCGTCTATAAGAGAGTATTGACAACCGTTTTACGGTAGGTAGACATGTTACCGATTTTTTTAATATGTTTTGCCGAGGGTTGAAACTAATTTTAATATGATGCTTAGAGCATATAGATTCCATAACTGTCTTCAAGTATGTCAAAATAATTCGTGACATATAAATGGAGTAATACTAAAAATGTAAACATTAATCTAGATTAGTCAGCTTTACCATTGATAGATATGACCCTTTATTCCGAGCATTTTTAGCTTATCTAATAATTTATGTGAGGTACCTCGACCAAAACGCAATCTTTACACTGACGCTATAAAACATTCTTGAAGTGGGTCGAAATCTTATGATAATACCTCACAGACGTATGTTTCACCCGATTCATTCCATTCACACTAGATTATTTACAGCTCACCAGTGTAAAGATTGTTTTTTGGTCGAGTGTACCTTGTCAAACGTCAATTGAAAATATAGGTAGAGTATGTCAAGCGCCTTAGTTGAGTCATTAGGAGTAAATCATTTATTGTACAATTCTAGGTTGTTTGTTAGGCACGATTTTCTGGTCCTAAATCCATGCTGGCTGTTTCTTATTAATTCATTATATTCCAGATATTAAACTATTTTATATCTTAATATGGTTTCAAGAATTTGTCCTGCTACTGATGTTAAGCTTATAGGCCTGTTTTTACTAGCTTTGGCTCGATCACCCTTTTTGTGAATGGGTGTAATGTTGGCTGTTTTCCAATCATTAGGGACGCAACCCTGCTGTAGTGATGAGTTAAAGATAATGGTCAGGGATTCGCATATATCTTCTTTTACTTTTTTTGCTATCCGATTATGGAAATTATCGGGCCCCTGAGTCTTATTGATGTTTAATTTATTTAACTTACATAATACTTCACTTGCGCTAATAGTAAAGTGTCCTACTATATATTGCGTTGTTACTGCCCTATGTTGTGTATTATTCGTTACTTCGTTTTTAAAAAACAAAAACAAAGATTCGCTAAGTGTATTTTATTACTATTATTATTATTATTATTATTATTATTATATGAGATGCCGAAGTCTCTAACCAGGGTGCAGAAACACCATCAAGATGAATACACACAAAACACCCGGAGGCACTGGAGAGAGACTACGGCAACTTAGGAAAAAATAAAAACATATACTGTATACTGTACTGTACATATATTAAACACAGATAACATATTATGCAGTGGAGGATATCAAGTATAAATATAATACAATAAAATAGAATAAAATAAGTTTTAAATATAAGAATTAATGCTGCAAATAAGCATTAACTCTAGACTTAAAAATGGAGATATGAGCTGAATTGACTAGCTCATTTGGCAACTTATTCCACAAGTCAACCATGGCCGGCACAAAACACCGTGAAAACTGTGTAGTAGAAAAATTAACACGGCTCATGGCAAGATCATTAAGATTGCTTGTGAATCTAGTTGCAGAAGCCCGGACATAGGGCCCAGGCAGAACCCCATGTAAGGGATGCTGAGGGTTGTTAAACACTTTAAATAAAAGACCAAGGGCACCAACTTTACGTCGATGACACAGATCAAGAGACAAATGAGGTAGAATAAAACTGATGGAATTTAGTGACCTGTCAAGTAACTTGAGATGGCAGTCAGCTGCTGACAACCAGACAGGTGAGCAGTACTCGAAATATGGCAAAATAAAAGCATAAAAAGACTTGATAACTGTGGCGTCACAAGCAAATGTTTTATAAACCTTGCGAAGCAGACCAACTTTTTGGGAAATGGAAGAGGAGAAAGAACTAATATGCTTTTCAAAAGTAAGTTTGGGATCAAGAGTAACTCCTAACAAACGCAGAGTATCTACATTCTCAATTTGCTAGCCAGAAACTTGTAGATAAGGATGGGGAGGATCCAAGGTACGAGATCTGCTGATGATAATGGAGTGTGTTTTACTAGCATTAAGTTTCATGCCCCAAAGTTCACACCATGATGTAATTTTGGCTAAATCCCAATTCAGAGCAGTAGCAATTACGTGTCGATCTATTGGTGATGGAATTGACGCATATAAAGTTGTATCATCAGCATAGATTAGTTTATTTTCAAGCTCGGATCACAGGTCAGCAGTAAAAATAATAAAAAGCAAAGGCCCAAGGACACTGCCTTGTGGAACACCAGAAACAACGGTAAACAGAAGGGGAATGACACCCATCAATGACCACAGACTGAGATCTTTTCGTCAAAAAATCTTCAAAGATCCTTAAAAAACTGCCACCAATACCGATGAGCTGTAACTTATACAGAAGTGCTTTATGGTTGACTAAATCAAAATCATAACTAAAGTCAATAGCCACGACACGAGACTCATGTCCCTGGTCCAATGAAGATTGCAAGTCATGGGTTAGTGTCAGAAGTGCATCACATATACCCAGTCCCTTACGAAAACCAAACTATGAGTTTGGTATCAAATTATGACTATTACAATAAGAGGAAAGGCGTCTGGACAAATGCCTCTCATAGAGCTTGGATAGGATAGGTGTAATGGAGATAGGGCGATAGTCATTAGGAGATGATGTGGAATAGGAGTGATAATCGCCTTACGCCAGCAAAGAGGAAAACTACCTGATTTCAAAAGCAACCTAAACACCACGGCCAATTTAGGTGCCAAGACCACTGCAACCTTTTTAAAAAAAGAGAGGGAAAAACCCATCCGGGTCTGTGCCACCATAGGTATCAATATCCAGCAAGTACCTTTTCAGTTCAGCTGATTTGAATGCCATTGAATTAAGGTTGGGTCTAGGTTAACATGTAAATGGCAAAGACAATTCCTGATTACTCTGCTTATTAATACAAATATTAGATAGAATATTGGCCTTCGATAATGGATCAAAAGAGATGGAGCCATCAAAATCACAAAGAGGAGGCATGGAGGAATCTATTCCAAATAAAGAGGATTTCAAAGCGGACCACCATTTATGAGGCTGTGTAGCTCCTGCCAGAACATCCTGAAGATGGGAGTTATAATCCCTCTCAGCACCATCATAAACTCTCTGCGCAGCTGCCCTTTTAAAAACATAATTGTCCCAATGCAAGGGGGTTTGATTACGCCTCCATAGCCGATATGAACCTGTTTGTCATCAAATGCACGCTTGCAGTCATCATTAAACCATGCTTTATCCCTGATACGAGACTTAATTGTTTTTGATGGAACTCTTTTGCGAAGGATACCAAGAAGGGAATTATTGAGAGCTGAAACCGGGTCATGAGATCTTAGTATGTGATTCCACTCACTCAATATTACAAACATCATTACAAACGTTGTCCCAGTTAACCCGGGATTTAAGGTAGACTTTACGTGAGAGAGTAATATCAGGAACAGAAAAATCAAGATTAATTTTACACATGATGGCATTGTGGTCGGAAGTGCCAACAGGTACAATAGGTACAACAGGTGCACCAGGTTGCAATAACTATGTCGGCTCTCACTATTTGATCATCTTTAGTTAATGGGCCTATTCCGCTTTTTATATGTTATTTTCCTAGCTATAAAATAACTTTGGGTTATCGGTGCTTTGTTTGGCTATAGCGACTTCATAATCACGTGTAACGAGGTTAGAGAGAGAGAGAGAAAGTTACACAGATACTTAGACCACACAGACCTTGCAGTCCCTACTAGGTGGTCCGGCCTTAATACTACTAGGCAGGGACAGTATTTAGTAGGAAAATAGGGGCAGAAAAGTAAAAGGCTCTCTCCCCACCCTCCGCACTCCGGCTAAAAACCCGTACCTGAAAATAGGATGAAGTGTAACCTTGTGGGTCAGGAAATGCCCACAAGGAAATGTTATAGAATGTAGAAAGAAATTATAGTCTGAAAGGAAATTTATGCTTACATACCTACTGTTTCACTCATATTAATTTAATCTTCATCAGATGATCGTACAGTCTCTTCTTAAACGTATCAATTGAATTACTGGAAAGAGAGAGAGAGAGATATATAGAGGGAGAGATATAGAGAGAGAGAGAGGGAGAGATAATCCACTTGTTACTGTTCAACGCCTGGGTGGTTCAGTGTTGGGGGAGACAGGGATAGCTGTACTGGGTGAGGCACGATAGACAGACACGATATAGAAAGACACGATAGTCAGACACGATAGACCGACACGATAGACCGACACGATAGACCGACACGGTAGACCGACACGGTAGACCGACACGGTAGACCGACACGGTAGACCGACACGGTAGACCGACACGGTAGACCGACACGGTAGACCGACACGGTAGACCGACACGGTAGACCGACACGGTAGACCGACACGGTAGACCGACACGGTAGACCGACACGATCGACCGACACGATGGACAGACACGATGGACAGACACGATGGACAGACACGATGGACAGACACGATGGACAGACACGATGGACAGACACGATGGACAGACACGATGGACAGACACGATGGACAGACACGATGGACAGACACGATGGACAGACACGATGGACAGACACGATGGACAGACACGATGGACAGGACACGATGGACAGACACGATGGACAGACACGATGGACAGACACGATGGACAGACACGATGGACAGACACGATGGACAGACACGATGGACAGACACGATGGACAGACACGATGGACAGACACGATGGACAGACACGATGGACAGACACGATGGACAGACACGATGGACCGACACGATGGACCGACACGATGGACCGACACGTTAGACCGACACGTTAGACCGACACGGTAGACCGACACGGTAGACAGACACGGTAGACAGACACGGTACACAGACACGGTACACAGACACGGTAGACAGACACGGTAGACAGACACGGTAGACAGACACGGTAGACAGACACGGTAGACAGACACGATGGACAGACATGGTAGACAGACAATATACAGACAGCATACAATGACATTATACTTTTTGTCCACACTCCGCAGTTGTTGCTGGTTTGGCTCGCTTCGTTGGATACCCCAGGTCTTGAAGAGAAAAGCCGAAATAGCTCATATTTAGCTATGTCATGTAGTATGATGAAGATATTTTCGGGAGTATCCAGTCTACTCCGTCGTTGTCTTCATGGCCAAGTTCGTTGGCGTTACCCATACCACCGGTTGCAATAATAACTGGAGCACTCACAAGGTTGTACCACTTTTTAGCACTCGAATCCTAATTGCAACCATAGAACTACCACATACCCCATTAGTTGGTAATGAAGCAGGCACTACCCTAATCGCAAATGAAGGTTTCAACTTAAAAGCTAGTTGCAAATTAAATCATAAGAACATAAGAAAATGGGAATCTTCAAAAAGCTGATTTGCCCACTCAAGGCAGATCAATCTGCCACTGAATGTTGTTATGATTGTTACTTCTTGGGTCTGGTATGCTGCCATGGTAGTGGTAACCTTATCTGGCATGTTAAGGGGAGGTTTTCTGCATCCTCTTCTCTTTCAAAGTTAGCCCCATTAATTTGGCAGTTATAAGACGTTTCGTGCCATTCGGTTGTCGAGTTTTTCCTGGCAAGAGATAGCGAGCCTGAAATATAGGAGAAACCGACCTTAGGCCGGTGTGTGTCAGTGTAGCAGGGTCATTCAGGATAAGGTGTTGGGCCTGTGTGATATGCTGGTAACTGTTGGAGGGTGGCAGTTTAGGATTTGGCCCGCTTCTAATCTGTCCCGGGGGAGTTGAACATTGTAACAGGAATAGTTCATATTCCATGTCTTGGTATACGAGAAACAAACTTCTCATTAATTAATACCTTCTCTTGGTGTCGAACCCCACACCAGCAAATGTATGATACTTTTCACAATGAATACTCTGAATGAGAGTTCAGTAGTGTTGTCCAGAATTCATGGTCTACTGAACCATATTGCATAAAACTATATTTAGCTAATTGTACCTACTTGCGAATAATAAGTCAGTCAGTAGCCAGTGCTTACTCCCACAAGGGGTAGGGAGGATCAGCAAAAGATTCGAGAATGGAAAAAGAGATGACAGGAGAAGAACGCAAAACAGTTCGCCCACAAAACACAAGCACACAAGTATTCAGAAACACGAATCACTCATTAGCCCCCGAAGTCAATGGCTTCACCTCAGATGCGAATAATAATAGGCCTATACACAATAATCAACTGTGTCTCTACCCAATTAAAACAGAACCCATAACTATAATTATGAACAACGGATTGATGCAATTCTTAACGTTCACACAAATATCTATAGCCCATGCTGCAATGATAGTGACTGAACAGGCTAGAGTACTGATAAATAGTATGGGAAAATAACATATACTCATATACTGTATTACAGTCGGCCAAATAAGTGATGTTGCGGCACTAAGTATATTTCGATAAATAATTAGTATCAGCACTATCTAAGCATTAATTGATCGTTTTGAGTGAGATTTACAAACATGTTCCTATCTTTACACACCCTATCACCCTATCTGACAGACATTAATACAGCACACAGCTATCAAAACATAATGACAGCGGAAACATGACTCATTTGGCCAACCGTACAAGGCAAAAGAAGTAGGTCAGCATAGACATAGAATACTGCATTGGTGTACGAAAATAAGTACCAGTATGAAAAAGGAGAGAGAGAGAGAGACATGTGCGAGGGGCGAGATGACTGTCCCCTAAGATTAATAAATTGACAAAAAGTCATAAAATTGCCCCCCTGACTAATGAAATGAGTCTTGGAACGAGGGGCGAAGGAGAGGGGTCAAGATGAATAGTGGAGAGAGAGAGAGAGAGGCAGAATATCGCTATCATACACTGAAGGTGTTAAACACTATCTGTTCCGCCAGCTTTTTGTTTATCACTGATTTAGGTTCTCTTGAACTAGGTAGGCCAGACAGGGCCGGATTTAGGAGTGGGCAAAGTGGGCAGCTGCCCAGGGGCCTCCACACTCTGGGGGCCTCCACAAGCTGGGCCAAACTGCCAAACTGGGGGCATCCACATATTACAAATGTTATCTTATTTAGTTATTATCTATTACTGCTTTGTTTATTTATATACTCAATACTGTTTTAAAAAGAGGAGCAAACATTTTGAAAAAAAGAAAACTAAATATATATAAATTTCAATGCGTTCAATATTAAATAGTTTATCCTTGAAATTCCTGAGCACCTCGTTTTCTAGTTTTCTATGAAGCACATATTTTATAATAATTGCTACACTATTAATTCTGTATTGCTGAAAATACTCAATTATATGTAGTTTTTTTTACTTTTGAATGGTAGAGAATAATAACATTGAGAAAATATAAATACAAATTATCTCATTTTTCTTTTTCTCCAACATCGAATGTTGTTTGTTGACATCAGCTTGGAGGCCTGAAGGGGGTTTCTGGCAAGTAAGTTGGGAGTTCCTTTTTATGAAATTTGCGTAAACTTATCACTTTAGTGACCGTTTCTATTAATTCCATGATAAATTTATATATCATAGAATATTCACAGGCATTAGGGAAGTGCAACAACGATGAGGTTTAGTGGAGGGATGCAAGAAATTGGCAGCGACACAGTCTGACACTGTGGCTAGCTAGCCAACGGTTTGTCTTGATATGCTTGTGTATTTTGCGTTCGTCTTTACTGCTCGTTTATCTTATATTCAACTGCCTAGCTAGTGTTGCTTGATCTCCTTGATGCCTTAATCGGAATCCAACAGCCATTGCCTAACTAGTGTTATTTGATATAATTTTTAGGTAGGCATTGACTGTTGGCTGTAGCCATTGGCTTAAAATTAACCTTGAAAGTATCTCCCATCAGTAAGTTTCATATTAACCAAATGTTCTAGGCAGTGAGCTCAAATTTCTGAATATATGGGGCTTACTCCTATTCATTTCTTCTGATCTCTCTTGGAAAGATCATGTCACCACTCTTGCTAAAACCGCTTCCCAGAACCTGGGTGTGCTCTGCTCAACCGCCTACGGGAATTCTTTACCCCTGTGCAACTTCTTGCTCTGTACAGGGGCACAGTGCGTCCACGTATTGAGTATTGTTCACTCATGTGGGGAAGATCCTCTTACACACCACTTCTAGACAAAGTAGAAAAGCATTCCATCTCATTAACTCACGCCCACTCACCAATTATCTCCAGTCTCTCTCTCTTTTCGCCGCAATGTTGCATCTCTCTCACCATTCTACCGCTACTACAATAATCAGTGTTCCTCAGAGAGCTCTCAGTGTATTCCATCCCCACCCTTCCCCCTTCGTAGAGCACGATGCACCCGTCTTGCAACACAATTCCACCCCTACTATGTGTTCTTCACAGCTTCACACTGTTATGCAATTCTCAGCGATTTACTAAAAAATTTAGAATCTGGCCCAGTGTCTGTACCAAAGAGGATTTCTACAACAAGATGGTCCTGTCGAGCAGTTGCAGTGAAAGCAGGTGTCCAAGGATATGTCCCAATCCGTCAAGCCCTTGCTAAAATAGCTAGAGATGAGAATGAGATGAGCAAAACTCGTTATGAAGCCAGTGGTCTCCTTGACAGGATGGGCAAGCTAGAGACAGACATTTATGCTGTTCTTTGGCTTGACATTCATAGCAGAGTTGACGCATTGCAAGATCCCAAACTTTATTTGAACACAGCAGTCGCAATGTTGAAGTCCTTGGAATGTTTTGTACGTGAAAAACAAGATTGCTTCCATGTTTATGAGAAGGAATTGTCCGGAACCAAGGACTATTCACAAACATGCAAGCGCCAATGCAATGTACGACTCGATCCATTGGATTATGGACGATCTGAAGAAGAATCCCTCTCACAGTCAGAAGTATTTTGCATTCAGAATTTCCTTTCAGCAATTGATCAGTTCCTGAGTTCACTGGATCAACGATTGAAGGCTTATGAACAAATCTGTTCACTTTTTGGATTCTTGGATAAACTGGAATCATTGAATTGTGATGAAATTGAAGCAGCTGAAGCGAAATTGGTTGCTGAGTATAAGAATGATCTGGATCAAACACTTGGAGTTGAACTAGTGCAGTATGCAGCCTTCTGTACTCAATTTCTCAAAAATTAAGATGTTGAGAAAGGGTGGGCACATTTCCTATACAAGCTGTTGATGTCCAAGAAAGTTGTAGATACATTTCCAAATGTTGAAATAATGCTGTGGATGTACTTGGTGTTCATGGTCACAAATTGTTCTGGAAAGTGTTCTGTCATTAAAATTAAATTTATCAAAAACAGACTTCGTACTACAATGTGTCATGACAGGCTTAGCCACCTGGCCTTGATGAGCATCGAATATGACATCCTCAGAAATACTGACTTCAATGAGATGTTCAAAAACTTTGCAAGGGCTAGGTCTCGTGAAGTGCCACTAACAGTTTTGTAATTAAAGGTATTCTATCTATATGCTATCTATATGCTCAGGCCCAATCCCCATTTTGGGGGTAGCCGACTCAAGACAGAGCAAGAACAGGGAAAACACAAAAACAACATAAAACAACGAATAAACACAGATAAAAAGCACCAACTCACACACATCCAGGTCACCCAGGAGAAGACCCAGAGACCAGGGTCACCAAGGTCGCTCCAGCACTCCCCCGGCCCCGACCACCCGGAGAGGTTCCGATCTCAGCAGGCAGACATGCAGCGGAGCCAAAGCCACACGCCCTCCCACACTTCCAGGCGCACCCTTCATATTAATCGTCTCCCCGGGCCAGGCGCCTGATGGACTATTATCTAGTCCAACTTGCGCCCGACCCCTTACTCCAAATGACCACGTGTTCACTCAACTATTCACAAGCATTCTCCATTCACTCCTGTCCACCACCACTTCCCCTGCCTGATCTATAGTCATTCCTCTATCATCTGAAGCTTTTCTTACACAGTCTCTCTATCTCAATGGGGGTCTTCCTGCCCTTCTATCTCCCCTTGTACCTGACTCACATATTCTCTTTGTAAGCCTTTCATCTCCCATTCGTTCAACATGACCATACTAGCTCAGCACCCTTCTGTCCACTCTGGCTGACAAATGTTCCTGCTGCCCCACTCTCCTACATATCTCTTCATTCCTCAATCTGTCTCTACGAGTAACTCCACACATACTCCTCAAGCAGCTCATCTCCATCACATCCAGCCCTCTTTTCTCCTTTTTCTTCAGAGCCCATGTCTCAGCCCCATACATCACTGTTGGCACAACAATTCCTTGATACAGTGCACTTTTTACTTTCACTCCGAGATTTCTCGTTTTCCACATACTTCCCATTGCTCCGAAAACCTTCCTTCCTTCACACACACTCTGTTTTACCTCCATTTCCATACCTCCACTCCTGCTTATCATTCCTCCTAGATATTTAAAACACTCTACTTGTTCCAATATTTCCCCATCCAGCCTCGCATCTAGATTCAGCCTATGCTCTCCCCTATTACACACCATTACTTTACTTTTATTAACGTTCACCTTCAGTTTCCTCCTTCCACAAACCACACCAAACTCTTTGACTACCCGCTGCAGTTTCTCATCAGAATCCGCCACCAATGCTGGGTCATCAGCGAACAGTAACTGATTCAACTCCCAATCTCTACCATTCTTTCCTACTAAACCCAATCCTCTTCCCATAGTTCTCCTTTTCACCTCCCTCACCACACCATCCATAAACATATTAAACAGCCGTGGTGACATTACACAACCCTGTCGCAAACCTACCTTTACCTCAAACCATTCACTCAACTCACCATTTCCTACTCTCACACATGCTCTGCTCCCTTCATAAAAACTCTTAACTGCTTCTAACAAATTTCCTCCTAATTTCATAAATCCATAACACCTTCCACATTGCTTCATGGTCCACACGATCATACGCTTTTTCCAAGTCCATAAAATCCCAAAATATCTCCTTATGCTTCTCTAAATACTTCTCGCATAACTGTCTTACTGCAAACATCTGATCCACGAATCCTCTTCCCCTCCTAAAACCGCACTGTTCTTCTCCTATTGCAACTTCCGTACACTTTATTATCCTCTCTATCAACACCCTGCCATACAGCTTTCCCACCACTGACAATAAACTAATACCTCTATAACTTGAACACTCCTGCCGATCTCCCTTCCCTTGTACAACGGCACAATACATGCACTCTTCCAGTCTATTGGTACCATTGACACAGCAAAGCACACATTGAAAAGTCTCACCAACCAATCTATTATCACATCTCCACCCTTCTTTATACACTCCACAGCAATACCATCCAAACCTTCTGCTTTTCCCGCTCTCATTTGTTTCACTGCTTCTTTCACCTCATTTTCCTCAATCCTTTCATTCATTCCCTGCCACCTGGGTGGCCTGGGTATCCTATCTCCATCCACCTCTGCTTCAATCACTGCTTCTCTTCCATCTCTTGTATTTAACAAAGATTCAAAATACTCGGCATATCTATTCCTCACTTCAACTGGTTCCACTAGTAATTCTCCATTTGCATCTTTCACTGACTCTTCCCTCTTTTGTCCTCCTTTCCTTACTTTATTTACCTCCTTCCAGAACATCTTCTTTCGTTCTTCAAAATTCTCACTCAACCTTAGACCCCACCTTTCGTTTGCATCTTTTTTCACTTCTCTAATTTTCCGTTTTGTCTCTCTCCTTTTCTCCTTGTACCTCTCCCATACCTCAACACTACCATCCTGTAAAACCCTCTCAAAACACTGTCTCTTCTCCTCAACTGCCTTTTTCACCGTATCATTCCACCACTCGCTTCCCTTCCTGATACCTCTGCCTCCTACTTTCCTTTTGCCGCATACTACCTCATACTATATTATGGTACTGTATAATTGATTTTTTTTATTTGCAGAGACATGAAAATTGTAGATATGAATCATAGATATTCAGACTGGTGTTGGAAATTGTAGCTATTGCTTGCTTTGCTTAATAAATATGATAATTATATTCTCTTCTCTATTGTATGCATTGCTAAAGCTACCGGTACTTGACTTTCTCAAAATGCTCCTAAACAACCTCAAATTTAAAACAAAATCCCCGGGGGGAGGCTTACAGCCCCCCCGACCCCACTCGCTCGGCACCCCACCCTTTGTAAAATGTTCCAATGAGAGGGGCCTCCGCACAGAGCCTGCCCAGGGCCTCCACAGATCTAAATCCGGCCCTGAGGCCAGAAATATATATAATTACAACAAGGCGAAATATAACACAGAGGATAAGATTAACGTGAGTTTTTTCACATATAAGTAAATGACAGCATACATTTATCTTACAAGTATTAGTGTGGTTCCTTATATAATCCCGTATGATTTTCCTGCTAAAATTTATTTTATTGTTTTATTGTGGACCTTTGGGTGTGAGATATTGAAAAATAATGGGGTTCAAATTTGTCGACCCCCAGACTCCCCCGTGGGGGGGTCTGGGGGTCCAGGCGCTCCTGGAATGAATCCAACACATATCTTCGCCAATAATGGACCGATTTTAATGATCTTAGTGTCGTTTTGGGTTTTTTTGATGACACTGAGTTGATTTTTATTATTTTGGAAACGACTGGAAGCGACAACTATTGACTTATTGTTTTAATGCTAAAATAACATTGAAAATTTGGCTAAATACAGTTTATCGATAAACTTGATTACGTCTTATATCATTCATATGTTATTGAGGATGGAAATATCAGCAATGCTATCATTTTTGCAACTACATTTTTCTGTCAAGAGTTGTGTACACTTCAGGAAATAGAAAAACTTTATTTTGTGGATTTTTCACATATCTTAAAAGACATTGTGGAGTAGTTATGTGCACTGTAGAAAATTCCTCGTTTTACACATCTTGAAATAATCGTTGAATCAAGTATGTATTCCTACTTTTAAAATAATGCTATTCAATGACAACGAATTGAATTATACCAGCAATATTTATTTTTAAAAATATATTGTTTCATCAAATTACAAAGTAGAAGCACAGAAAACCATGGCAATAACTGAGAAGTTCATGACTACTAAGTAACTGTCAATTTCTTAGTGCCTTAATACTGAATGTTAGGCATCACACATAATCACACATGGAAACAACTGAAACAAAGTTACTGAAACTACATAACAGCTGGAATAAATTCGTCCATCAAATGCCTCTTCATTAATTTCACCGAATTCATACTACCAAGTGATTCCTTTTCTTATTCGTCCATCCCATCTTACCGGTATATCTTTCTATCATCATACATAATACAGCCACATCATGACAAATTCACGTTGTAAAATAGAATAGGAGAAGCAAAAACATCGCAATAACTGAGTAGTTCATGACTAAACAACTTCTCTTGTTCTATCTATCTATCTATTGCCTGACGCCGTGATCCCCGAAGGGGTGGCCACGAACGAACCGCCCCCATGCACCTCTGTCCCCAGTCAGTCGACGCCCCTCCCCCCAACCAGCACCGCCTTCGTTCATGTAGTTCCTCACTCCATCCTTCCACCTCATATTCGGTCTACCTCTCCCCCTCTGTCCCTCCACCTCGCTCTCGTACACCCTCTTAGTCATTCTCTCGCTTTCCATACGTTCCATATGGCCGAACCATCTCAAGTTGTTCCTTTTCACACTTTCCAGCACATCTACCTCCACACCACACCTCCTTCTTACTTCCTCATTAGTCTGTCTATCCCTCCATGTAACTCCGCACGCACACCTTAAGTAATTCATTTCCACTGCTCTCACTCTTGGTCTGAGTCTCTCAACCAACGTCCATGCTTCGCTTCCGTAAGTCAGTGTCGGGATTACCACACTGTCATGCAAGGACTTCTTCACTTCCATACTGACCACCCTATTTCTTGTTACTGCTTTTAGCATTCCTACAACCCTCTTCCCCTGTTGTACCCTCTCCCGCACCTCTTCATCCATAGTCCCATCTTTACTCAACACACTGCCCAGATACTTAAAAGAGTTGACGATCTCCATAGCCTGACCGTCAGCTTCACCTCACACTCTGTGACTTCACCCCTTTCGAAGACCATAACCTTGCTCTTCCCCGTATTTACCTTCAAATTCCGTTTTTCGCACACTGTTCCAAACTCATTTACCAGACCCTGCAACTCCCATTCATTATCACTCATCAGAAACTGTATCATCCGCAAACAGCAGTATAGGTAGCTTCCACTCAATTCCCTCCCTTTTCAGCGATACACCAACATCCACTGCTCTTGATAGTATTTCTTTCATAACTCCATCCATATATACAGTAAACAACCACGGGGACATCACACACCCCTGTTTCAAACCAACATTCAGGTCAAAGAACTCGCTCTGCTCACTCTCCACACGTACTGCCGCCTTTGCACCCTCATACATGCTCTTCACTGCTTTCAGCAACTTGCCCTCTACTCCGTATATTCTAAGTACTTTCCACAAACCTTCTCTATCCACTCTGTCATAGGCCTTCTCCAAGTCCATAAAGGCAACATACACCTTTTGTTTCTTCTCCAGATACTTCTCCACAACACAATTCAGGGTAAAAATCTGATCTACACATCCTCTTCCCTTCCTAAAACCTCCCTGCTCGTCGCTATCCATTTCTCCGTTCTCACTCTCACTCTCTCAATCACTACCCTACTGTATACCTTCCCTACTACGCTTAGAAGACATATTCCTCGGTGGTTACCACACACTCCTCTTTCCCCTTTGCCCTTATATAGGGGGACTATTATGCCAGTCTTCCAGTCATCGGGTGCACTCCCCTTCTCCCATGCTAGTTTGCACATTTTCCATACCCATTCTATCACTATCTCACCACCATACCTCAACATTTCCCCACACACTCCATCTGTTCCTGGTGCTTTCCCCAACTTCACTCTTTTCATGGCTTCCCACACTTCTGACCTCCTGATCCCCACCTCCTCCTCCACTACTTCTCTTCTTCTCCCTCCCATATCATATCCAGCTATGTTTGCTGGCTCTTCATTCCTTTCATTTAGCAACTCACTGAAGTACTCCCTCCATCTTTCGACTCTCTCTTGCTTCTCGGCTAGCATTCTCCCATTCTTATCTTTCACACCCTTACTGTTTCCCTTGCTACCTTCCCTAACTTTCTTGACTTCTTTCCAGAACAGTTT
>CM064573.1:32830141-32877641 GCA_032716605.1 Paralithodes platypus | reverse complement strand
ACACACATGACATATACGCGAACGATGTACATATTATATAGTTATCATAAACATTAACCAAATATGCATAATACTAATCAATATATATAAAATACAATTATTATTAACAAATTGTATGTAGACATACACACGACAATATGCTCAATATGCAGCATACTGAAAATCGTACAAAATTAATGCATAAACCAAACTCCTCAAACAAATCATCCAGCATAAGCATCATAGCAATACCAAATATACTATTACTCTCGGGCTAGCGTGTATCTCCACCTACGCCGGCGGTAGTATGCGCTCTATATAATGCCTAAATGTATTAGTTTTTTCCTTGGCATATATCCTAGTAGCCCACCGACTTTTCTGAAAATCGGGTCATAACTTTGTTTTAGGTATCATGTTTACATACAGGCAAACAAACGAAGGCAAACATGTAACCTCTTCCAACTTAGTTGGCGGAGGTAAAAGGTCACATTAAAACATAGAAAGATATCAACGAAGCCTCCAACTAGTGGATACAAATACATATATGTAAACCAAAAGATAAAACTAAAAAGGACAACCAAATATATCCTCGCCAACAATTGAAATATAATGGAATAAACACATCTTGAGAAGGATTTGTGGTAGTAAAAGGGTTAAATTAAATAGTTCGACGCCTGTTAAATGGCGGAGGCCCTTTTTTAACTGAATAAAATCGTCTAATAGTAACCAGCCTAAAATTAAAAGAATGGCACTGGTACTGAACGGGTTAAAACAACGGTGGTGTAGTCTATTCTGGATGATGTGGAACGATTACGTAACGGTAAACTGTATCTACCGTACCAGTATTACCGAATGTTTATGATGGATATGGAGATAATGGAGTGTATAGACAAGAATATTATCTCCCGTGGTACAGTCGGCCAAATAAGTGATGTCGCGGCACCAAGTATATTTCGATCAATAATTGGTATCGGCACTATCTAAACATTAATTCATCGTTTCGAATGCGATATGCAAAAAAAATCATATTTTACACACCCTATTCAACATCTTAGAAACATTAATACAGCACAAAGCGAGCAAAACGTAGTGGCAACGGAGACACGACTTATTTGGCCAACCGTACCAAGATAACGGAGGTTGACCGATCTCAGTTGCTACAGGAGCTCTAGCCTGGCAATAATACAAAAGGATTAAAATATATATATATATTGTTTTTACCGAAATAGATACACGGTGGCGACCACTATTTACAAATTAGTTTTCGGGACAACCATATCGAAATATCTAATCGCTAACCAACACTGGGAATAACGTGAAAACTATTATATACAAGAGAACACAAATTGGAAGTACAGTTGGCCAAATGAGTGATGTTGCGGCACCATGTATAATTCGATCAATAATTGGTATCAGCACTATCTAAGTATTCATTCATCGTTTCGAGTGAGATATGCAATAATGCTCTTTTCTTTACACACCCTATTCAACATCTGAGAAACATTAATACAACACACAGCGAGCAAAACGTAATGAAACCGGAGACACGACATATTTGGCCAACTGTACAAGTCCAACTGGATTCAGTTTTGTAATATGACAATCGCCCCAGTTAAAAAAAACAAAAAAAACAAAAAAAGTAAATAACGTGGGCTGTAAATTGAAAAGTGCTACTACTTCGTATTCGGTCAAAGTCAAGTTCATCTTTATATATAGGCTCACAAATTGTTTTATAGTAAATATACACACAAAGTTAGACCCACACATCACTTTCCACGCAAACACACAGTTGCACGCAAACACACACAGTTGCACGCAAACACACACAGTTGCACGCAAACACACACAGTTGCACGCAAACACACACAGTTGCACGCAAACACACACAGTTGCACGCAAAACACAGTTGCACGCAAACACACACAGTTGCACGCAAACACACACAGTTGCACGCAAACACACACAGTTGCACGCAAACACACACAGTTGCACGCAAACACACACAGTTGCACGCAAACACACACAGTTGCACGCAAACACACACATACACACCCACACACACACATAGGTCAGCATATCTATGAATTTCACACAGGTATATTTTCAGCCTCTGGCTGTAATTCTTAATAATTCGTTTACTTTAATTATCAGCAGTTACATAGTAACCAGGCGAACAGTAAACATAGTCAGTAACATTGATAGTAAATCAACTCAATAGCTTTCAACAAACCCATATACCCTTTTATAAACGCGTAACTATTATATTTTTCAGCATACCTAGTACATAATGTTTACTGGTCGAATAACTCCTATGCAATCTATCATCTCAACTGGAAAATCATCTGCTAATCTAGTACATAACATTTATCTCGTCAAACAGCTCTTATACAACTTAATGCTTTGGTCCTTATTATAAGATGATATAAGTTAGAGTTAAGCTAAACACCCGTTCCTCTGTACATGTTCAGCCTACGGCTGCAATTATCAATAAACCGTTTATTATTATTATTATTATTATTATTAATATTGAACTCACACACACACACACACACACACACACACACACACACACGCACACCAACAATAACAACACCACAACACCAACAACAACACCACAATTACCACAACACCAACAACAATATTCTGGATACCGCCCACACATCATTGTTAACCCCTTTTGTACCGGCGACATCCTTTTCATTATATTCTGGCAAATATTATACCATTTTATTCAGCTTAGGCAGGACGTCTACCAATCAAAAGGTTACAGACTATCTCAATTAATCCTTTTAGCTACCATATATCCTTCTTAAGCTTCACAAAATCGTCCAAATGTAGCTGAAATCAAACACAAAAGACGTCACCGGTACTGAACGGGTGAAGGGTTGTTCATGGGATTTTAAAGGGCTTAAGGGGAGATATATTTATAGTTGTGTATTTATTTATTTATTTGATTATATAATACGTAAAACGAGAGAAAGAGGGGAGACAGAGAGAGCGAGTGTGTGAGAGAGAGAGGGGGTGGGGGGTGGAGAGTGAGAAAGGCCTATTATAAATCAATGTAATTGGTGATAATAGTCATATAGATGTAACAAACAATGTTATTGTTATATTAGGCTTTCATAATGTCTATTGAACGAGAGAGAGAGAGAGAGAGAGAGAGAGAGAGAGAGAGAGAGAGAGAGAGAGAGAGAGAGAGAGAGAGAGAGAGAGAGAGAGAGTGAGGGAGGATGAGAGAGAGAGAGAGAGAGAGAGAGAGAGAGAGAGAGAGAGAGAGAGAGAGAGAGAGAGAGAGAGAGAGAGAGAGAGAGAGAGAGAGAGAGAGAGAGAGATCTGTATCTGTGTATCAATGTGTGTGTGTTTTCCCTTATTAAGGTTAATGAGGTACACGGCCTACCATTCACCCGGGGAGAGGCATAACACTACAGTACACTCTCACAGCAAAACAAAATAAATAATAAAAAAATAAATACAAAAAAAACACACACAGGCAGCACTTCCAGCCACTTGCACTCTATATTAGGCATCTCCTATATATGCCATTTAGGACAAACTCTTATAAAATAGTCTGTTTCTTTTCAACTGACGGTAAATTGCAAAGCTACCATCAAGATTTTTCAGTTATTTGGAAGATTTTGTAGTAGAATATGGTGCTGGTTACAGACATTTGATCCTAATATAATGCAAAGACGTAGTAGTTTCGTATTTTTTCCATTAAATATCGAGAAATTAGCTGCTAAGGGATTCAATTTATCGTCAGATGAAAAGAAACAGAATATAGGCTGTTGTGTGCCGATACACTGTTGCTTATCCAATGATATATACTCTCTTCTGGCAGAATCTGTCCTCGTATTCTAACAGTACTTCTACCATCTCAGGTCCATCGACTATCCATCTCTTAACCCGTTCAGTACCGATGACCTTTTGTTCATTATGTTTTGGCAATGATTAGACGATTTTATTTAGCTTAGGAAGGACCTCTAGCAATAATAAGGCTTCAAACTATCTCAACCAACCCCTTTAACTACCACATATCCTTCTTAAGCTACACAAAATCGTCTAAATATAGCTAGAATAACATGTAACACGTCTCTGGTACTCAAAGGGATAAGGGTAGCCTCGTTTTCGGTAATGCCAATGATTCCCCCCTCACCTTTCACTAATGTTCTTCACTGTGCATGTACAATCACGAGCATAAACACTGCGACACCAACCAGATAATGTTAGACCCTTCGTCTCCAAAGATATTGCTAAACTTTGTATTCAAACTCACAATGATTTCTGTATTTCATTTTAGTTACTGTCGTACGATTTTATTCAGCTTAGTATAAACCTCTCGTGATGGAGTTGACGTCATCTGGTTGGTGTCCCAGTATTTATGCTGTTGACTGTACCTGGTCATGTGCTAGCATTGAGAATGTGTGGCTTCCTTTCTTTGTGACAACGGGACCCTTCGTGAATTCGATATGCGCAGCAGGACATGTCATTATGTTATGCCAATGATAAGATTTGTTTAGCTTAGGAAGGACGTTTATCCATTAATATAATTCAAACTATCTCTGTTACTAACTTTATCTACCAAATATCCTTCCTATGCTTCATAGAATCGTCTACATGTTGCTGAAATAAAGATAAGAAGACGTCACCAGTACGCAAAGGGTTAATATAAATACATATCATTATTTTGTTAACCCCTTGTGGATTATGATGCGTTTTGACAGTATATACTTGCTATCTTTCAGACGATTTTATTCAGATTAGGAAGGGTATATGGAAGTCAGAGGGTTAATTGAGATGGTATTTACCTTTTGATGCCCACCGATCCGTTATAAACTGTATAAAATCATCTAATGATAGCCAGAATAAACTGTCAAAATGCGTCATAGTCCTCAAGGGGTTATAAAAAAAAAAAAAAAAAACGCAAACGAACTGGACAATAATCTTGACCCCTTAACGTCTCATAACACGACATGAAAGAAAGCAAACGAGCTGACATTTCTATCATTTGGGAAGAGCCCGCCAGAAAATAGGTGTGGATATTTACAGCCAGTTTCCTTTAGGCCCTTATGAGTTATTAGCAGTTATGGGGTCAAGATTATTGTCAAGTTCGTTGGCGTTACCCATAGTTTCTTTTACTTATGTTTTTCTGTTATACTGTATATTTACTTCCTAATGATTGTCCTTTGTTCGTTGCTCTTGGTTTTCCTCCATTTGCTTTAGTGTTTTGTCTTTGTTCTTTATCTGTTTGGCTCTCTCTCTCTCTCTCTCTCTCTCTCTCTCTCTCTCTCTCTCTCTCTCTCTCTCTCTCTCTCTCTCTCTCTCTCTCTCTCTCTCTCTCTCTCTCTCTCTCTCTCTCTCTCTCTCTCTCTCCTAGAGCCTTATTCTGTTCTATCCTTTCTTTCAACTTTCCTTTTCTATCGGATATGCCATCTCTACTAGAATTAAGTCCTGACCACCTCGTTTGGATCGTAAGGTCTGTGTGGCCAGTGTATCTATGTAAATCTATGTACATCCTTGCTATAACTTAAATTTAAGCCGTTCAGAATCAGTTCCGTCCTTTTCATGTTATGCTGGCTACTAATAGACTATTGTATTCAGTTAGATGGGGGCCTCCAACAATAAACAGCCTTCGAACTATCATTATAAACCTTCTTTACTACCACAGACATTTGTTACAGACAGTTTTGCCTTTTGTCTCGTTCATGCACATAAAATACAAGTCTGATATTGTCTAATGATAGCCATATTAAATTAAATAATGACACTGTACTTAAAGGGTTAATATCAACTGCAAATGAGTGCCTTTTGTGAATCTCCCTTTACCTATACTGCTTTATTTATTGTCCTTCCACCCATGCTCGTTATTAATTATAGTCGGTTCTTTTCAACTGGCATTAAATTGCTAAGTTCCCATCAAGAATTCTCAGTTATTTTGCAGATTTTGTAGTGAAATATGGTGCTAATTATATAAACTTGGCCTTAATTTGATACAGAGACATAGTAGTTTCATATTATTCCATTAAATATCGAGCACTTAGCTGCTAAAGGATTCAATTTACCGTCAGATGAAATTAAACTGAGTGTGGCTAGCCAAAAGTAATTAGTTAGTATAAAGCCGGTATCACACGAGCGTTTTTTTCCTCAACATTTATCCCCAACACTGGTCTGGCAGCTTATAAGATCAACATTCCTAATAATTCGCTTACCTAAGTTCATGTACCACCAGTCTAGTAACCGATACCGGTGCAAGATATTACAGAAATGTTGCCAGAAATATGTTGATTATCGAATGCTGACTATAAAAGCTCTCGTGTGATACCGGCTTTAGCTGGTATTTCTTTCAGCTTGCTTTATGATTGTATATGATTGTATGTATGTATATATATACTCAGGCACATACCCCATACCTGGGGGTGGCTGACTTGAGACAGAACCCGAACAGAAACAACATTTAAAGTTCCAATGTTTAGGTTCTATATGTTTTAATGATTATCTTGGTTGTTGTCGTCCATTTGTATGAAAACATTATATATATCACCCGTGTTATTACTTTCATAATTACTGTTTTTAGTTTTTGTTTCTGTGCATAGTTATAATGGTACACTCGGATACCATAGTTATAATGGTACACTCGGATACCATAGTTCTAATGGTACACTCGGATGCCATAGTTATAATGGTACACTCGGATACCATAGTTCTAATGGTACACTCGGATGCCATAGTGTTGTTGTAACGGTACACTCGGATGCCATAGTGTTGTTGTAACGGTACACTCGGATGCCATAGTGTTGTTGTAACGGTACACTCGGATGCCATAGTGTTGTTGTAATGGTACACTCGGATGCCATAGTGTTGTAATGGTACACTCGGATGCCATAGTGTTGTTGTAATGGTACACTCGGATGCCATAGTTATAATGGTACACTCTGATCCCATAGTGTTGTAATGGTACACTCGGATGCCATAGTGTTGTTGTAATGGTACACTCGGATGCCATAGTGTTGTTGTAATGGTACACTCGGATGCCATAGTGTTGTTGTAATGGTACACTCGGATGCCATAGTTATAATGGTACACTCGGATACCATAGTTATAATGGTACACTCGGATACCATAGTTATAATGGTACACTCGGATACCATAGTTATAATGGTACACTCGGATACCATAGTTATAATGGTACACTCGGATACCATAGTTATAATGGTACACTCGGATACCATAGTTATAATGGTACACTCGGATGCCATAGTTATAATGGTACACTCGGATACCATAGTTATAATGGTACACTCGGAGCCATAGTTATAATGGTACACTCGGATACCATAGTTATAATGGTACACTCGGATGCCATAGTTATAATGGTACACTCCGATACCATAGTTATAATGGTACACTCGGATGCCATAGTGTTGTTGTAATGGTACACTCGGATGCCATAGTGTTGTTGTAACGGTACACTCGGATATCATAGTGTAGTTGTAATGGTACATTCGGATGCCATAGTTATAATGGTACACTCGGATACCATAGTTATAATGGTATACACTCGGATACCATAGTTATAATGGTACACTCGGATACCATAGTTATAATGGTACACTCGGATACCATAGTTATAATGGTACACTCGGATACCATAGTTATAATGGTACATTCTGATACCATAGTTATAATGGTACACTCGGATGTATAATGGTACATTCGGATACCATAGTTATAATGGTACACTCGGATGCCATAGTTATAATGGTACACTCGGATACCATAGTTATAATGGTACACTCGGATGCCATAGTTATAATGGTACACTCGGATACCATAGTTATAATGGTACACTCGGATGCCATAGTTATAATGGTACACTCGGATACCATAGTTATAATGGTACACTCGGATACCATAGTTATAATGGTACACTCGGATACCATAGTTATAATGGTTCACTCGGATACCATAGTTATAATGATACACTCGGATACCATAGTTATAATGGTACACTCGGATACCATAGTTATAATGGTACACTCGGATACCATAGTTATAATGGTACACTCGGATACCATAGTTATAATGGTACACTCGGATACCATAGTCTCTAGAACACTCTTGCGAAATCGGGGACCACATACTGTACGAGTTTCTGTATGCAATTATAGTTATCTGGATTATATTTGGGATATAACTTTATTTTCAATTAATAGTATATATAAATATAATTTTGTAGTTGATTTATAGAAAATTATATTGATAAGTTGGATTATAGAGATATCCTTTCATAGTTAGAAATAGGTGAAGTCCACGAATTTGTATGAGTGGGCTAGAGACTATGGTATCCGAGTGTACAATGATGGGTTTGTATCCTTATATTGTAAAGACTCTCTCTCTCTCTCTCTCTCTCTCTCTCTCTCTCTCTCTCTCTCTCTCTCTCTCTCTCTCTCTCTCTCTCTCTCTCTCTCTCTTGCAGTCTTTTATATCTCGGTAATTATTCCTACCATGGTCCTCCCTATTAATTTGTAGCTCCTTTGTAGCTATCTATGTCCACTCTCTTGTTTACCTCTGATAGTGCTTTTCTGTGTCTTTATCTTTCATGTTTGTGTCCTTTATGTTAAGGGGGATGGTTCTTTTTTTTCTTTTTTTTTTCATTTATTGATTATTTTTCTAGTTTCCTCCCTAGACCTACATCAAACTTAAAATAGCATCCATTAGATCCCCCTTCTAGATTAATTTGTACATGTTTTGGTAGAAAAATTACAGGGTCACTATCGTTCGCCAGGAAAATAATCGACACCTAAATAGCAGCACGAAAGGTCGTAATATTGACAAGGAAATGGGGCGAAAGGTCTTAAATTCGACAAACTAATCGGGCAAACATCTTAAAATCTTAAAACTAGAGGGGCTAAACATGAGGGAGAAGGGGTTCTAGGAAAACGACCCATCTCTCCTTAAACTGTGTATTTTATGAGGGTCCTAACAATGATTATCTCTGCCATACACATCTCTATAATATTATGTGTGGCTTAATTATTGTCCTATTTTGTTTTCACTCATATAATTATGTCTGTCTCTCATTGTCTATCTATATATTTATCTATATATATCTGTCTATCTATCTATCTATCTATGTATATAATTATATATCTATCGATTTATCTATCTGACTATACATCTATCCATCCATCCACCTATATCTATATATATATCTATTTATCTGTATCATTAACCATCTATCTGTCTGTCTCTCATTATTCGTCTATATAGCTATCTATCTCTTTATATCTGTCTATCTGTCTGTATATCGCAGTCATTTTACCATGCTTCCACATATCCTCCCTAACTCATCGTCCTTCCATGTACTTATCATCTGTGCCTCTTTAAGGGGAGGTATATGTTTTTTCTGGACCCTCTTCTCATTAGTTTTGATATTTAATGACGTTCGGCCTATTAGTTTGGCGATTTTAACACCTTTCGCCCCATTCCGTTGTACATTTTTAGACCTTTCGTGCCATTTAGGTGTCGATTTTTTCCTGGCGAGCGATAGCGAGCCTGTAATTTAGTAGAAACCGGCCTTTGGCCGGGACATTTTTCTACCGAAAAATTTACAAATTTATCTTGAAGGTGGGTCTGGGGGTGTTTTTTTAAACTTGATGGATTTCTAAGGAGCCAACTAAAAAAATTAAATAACAATGAAAAAAGGCCAATAAAAACCAGATAACCCGCTTCAATCGCTGCAGTCTTTTGTAGCCCTCTCTCTCTCCCAAAGTCCTCCTCATTCTCCTCTCTCTCTGGTAATTCTCCCTCCTTTCTCTTTTTTATTTTCCTTTTGATCCTTTTCATTTCCCTTCCTTTCACAGCCGTCCCCTCTTCTTCTGTTCACAGTGGGACAAGTCATTAATCCCACACTGGCCTGTGTTCGCCAGATTTTTGTCACAACTATTTATTTTTTGTTTCACCATTTTCTCTTTTTCTGTTAGTTTTTATAATTAGAGGATTTGTTTTTTCCGCTTGGAAAGGCTCTGAGGGAGAAGAAGAGTTAGTTGATAGGGGGTACTTTTGTAATTGCATTAATTATAGGAGGTCTTTCCTAAGCTGAATATGTATCGCATCCTTGTAGGTACATACAACAGAAAAATGTGGTAATCTTAAAATTCCTTCCCACGTGCCTGTTCCCGCTATATATATATATATACACAGAGATAGAGAGAGAGAGAGAGAGAGAGAGAGAGAAAGAGAAAGGTCTGTGTGTATGACTGTTAACCTTTAAAGCCTTATAGCGATATATATTTACTTTCCCGTCTCCTATGTGCTGCTTTCTTCTGTTTTTTCGGGTATCAAGATAATCATGCTTGTTTTATGTCCTAAACAATTGACCCTACCAAGAAATCTTGAAGTTGCCGCCTGAGACACGGTGTTTTGAACTGTAAACGACCTGGTCCCTTTAAATGTCGATATCCCGCAGTTATCCACCCTCCCTCTCCATCCATAATTCTTAATTATAAGCTACATATCTTACTATCTATAGTTGACACATATTAGTCATTGCAATATTGATGCTTAAAGTAAAAAGACTATCCACCAATCAGCGCGCCCCCTTTTACCTTCTCTCTTCATCAGCTGAGTTTGAAACTTTGGGCTCACGACATAAACATGCCACGCATACCCGGCTGACCAATCAGAAGCCTCCATTTTCGGAGCGGACGGCTACGCCACACCTTTAAACTCGCTCTCGCTCTTTTCACCGGCCATTTCCTCTGGTTGCAATGGGTCTAATACATCAGTGCCAGCTCTATACTCCAGTAAGCCACTAAAAGACATTTGCAACCAGCTTCCAGGAACATATTATGAAGAGAAAAGAGTGGAGGCGAAGCGAGAGGGAAATCAAGACACACGGGTGGCCGAGCGGCCGGCTCAGCCAATCACAGCGCCAGAGAGCGGGAGGCGTGACTATATTAAGGGGGTGGGGGAGGCATTACTTGGGGGCAACCCTGCCTACACGCTTGCAACCCTGATAATAGATCAGAAAGGTTAAGCAACGTAGGGTCTGGTCAGTAGTTGGATGGGTGACCGCGCCTGGTACCAGCACAGCAGTTGCTGGGTGGGTTTGGCATGTTGTCCTGCTCCAGCAAAGGCAGTAGCTGGTTGGGTGATTGCACCCGGTACCGACATTGACCAGATGTTGCCCTAGGGGTGGGTGAAATTTCCCTGGCTTGCCACCAGGGTTCAAGTAGCCCAGGAGTGTTGAACAAACTCCATTCCCTGTCAGTTCCGTCTCACTCAGACGAAAATGAGTACCTGGATTCATGGTGGCTAAAATGAATTCAGGGACCTGATTGGTGGCTTCCTACAACCAATCAACACACGAGACTGAGAACTTGGTAAGCCACCAGGATTGCTCAGTGGTCATTGGGCAGGCCTTCTCTCGTGTTCGCCTCGTCCCACCCATATGTTAAAACTGGGTACCTGGAGTGTAAAATCGGCCTTGGCGTAGGTCGTATCACTAGGGTAAATTTGATTACTTGCCTCACCTTTACTATATACTTCCGTTCCCTTCCGCATTACTTGCCTCACCTTTACTATATATACTTCCTGCAGCGGTCATTCACCTCTCGGAACCCACTGGGCGAGTTTCTTGCAACCCACTTCCAGCCAAGCGATTCAAGAGGGACGACATATAGTAGACGGGAGCGAGAATTTCCAGAAGAGCTATTGGCCAGCTCTGAGGTGGTGAAATTGTTCCAGCACACACCTAGCAGTATACAATAAATATGTTTTTAAAGGACCCATTTTGGACCCGAACCAGACTTAAAGAAAGAGAGAAAATGCGTGACTAACCCAGTGGTTCCATAATAATTGATGTGTCCATATAGGACAAACTAAAGAGAAAAGATACTAGACTTTTGTTTATTTATAAAATGATGATGTGTTAAGAGGGAAATAGTTATTCTTGTTAGAGAAGGCTCCATGCCGATTAGCTATAACTAGTATAGGATCTGCTAGGACAGCAAATAGATATTAATAGTAAAGTAAAAGTGAATAATTCTTGAGGATAGACACGCAACTATATGGCTCGAGGGGAATAAATAATAGTTGCCATTAGACTAGCTTTAGTTTGAGAAATAGGTAGGAAGGACACTAGTCCGTATGAATAACGAAATTTTTGGTTATAAAGGAAACATTATCTGTTATCATAGTTAAAGGAATATTCGGTCAGTTTTGTGTTAAGCGTTACGGGTGTTAATTCCAGGATAATATTGTAATCATAAGAATCTATGTAAAGGGATAAAAGCGGAGAATCTTGTCCATGTAGAGTTATTGAGGTACTGCTTACATTAGGTTAAGAATTATTATTAACTAGGTGGTATAGGTGAATATAAATGGTTTGTAATAGGATTACGCGTTTATAATCCAAGAGTATTTAGATTAGGCAATCGAGGTAACTTGTAACAACGCCCTGGTCATTAGAGGAAATGTATTGTATGAAGTAACGAGAATAATATATAATCAAAGAGTATTTAGAAGGGCAATTGAGGTGAAATTGTAACCACGCCCTTGTTATATGAGTAAATGTATTATATATGGTTAAGAGGATATATTAATTGAAAGGTAATATGTAGTAACGACTTGGTCTCTGGAGTAGACATAGTAGGCCAGGTAAAAGTATATCATTCCGAAGTTTAGTTTAGGAATATACTCTTGTTTTAGATATGTGAATAAAGGTATGATTCATTGATGCCCTGGACCCAGATTCACTAACGGTCGTAGCGTGCGATGTCGTACAGCAACCTACGATCGTTCCTAAGGGAGTGCGGAAGGTGTATTCACGAACGCATCGTTGAGCTCCCTTACGGGTCCCTTTCGGTTATTTTCACCGAGGCTTCTCTTGACCAATCAGGCGCTTGGCCTTTGTAAATAAACAATATGTCACCCACATGACTGAAGCGCCAAGAAGAACCTAATATACTTTAATTTATGAGCTTGTCATTGTTTAGCATGGCTAATTCGATCCACCACAGCCAGCAGGAAGAAGAATAGAGTATCTTGTGAATTGATGATAAGAAATTAGCCTAGCTAGGCTATAGGGAAGCCTGTTAGTGGCCCAAGTTAAAGGATTTTCTACGGATTGATCATTGATAATCATATGTTAGGCTAGTTGGGAGTGTATTATTTATACCTTAACCACAGTATATTGTTCTACTTTACCATGTCTTCACCTAGACAGGGCGAGCCAAACCAAAATGCCAGACTTTACTATGTCTATGCCTACACAGGCAGTTCTAGCCAAGCCAAAATGCCAGACTTAGCCTAGGCCTAATTTTTCAAAATATGCCTAGGGTAATGTTTTTGTATTCACAACACCTCAAGGCCTATCTACCTTTTCAAAATAGGCCTAGCATAGGCCTCCTCAATCTATTATCCAACAGTTGGCCATGGGAAATAATGATAGGTTGAGGGGGGCTTTGTCCCCCTCACCTCCCATGACTTATTGCCATCATCAAATATATTACCAGCATGGGACTAATAACAGCTAGTTAACAATGAGGACGGTATGCCTGCAAACACCATCTTAACCTGCTAGGCTTCTACTTTACCATGCTTAGGCTACACCAAGCTAGGCATTGCTAGCCTAACCAAAATACCATACGTAGGCCTAACTTTTCTAGCCTAAATAGCCCTAACTTTTTCAAAATAAACCTAGGTTATAGCCTAGGCTAGGCTAAACAAAATTATTCACACAGCGTTTATTATTTATTAATTTTTTAGGCTAGGCCTAGGGTAATTCTTTTCATCATTTTGTTCCTGTGATACTTTAAAATTTGTTGAGGAATAGGCTACCCTAATCTAACTCAGAGGTGGTGGGGAGTTGGAATAAAACATTTCCGCAATAAATGAGGGTTAAAATCTACTAATGGTAGGCTACGTGTTGTCGCAGCACATGAATTTGTGCATCAATTAACCTTGACTAGGTCTAGGCTGGCATATGTAGGCTATTCATAGCTTAGTTCGGCCTGTCATAAGACATTAAGGATACAAATATATTCATACTTTGTATTAAATGCCTTAATGGTGTTGTAAACACAAGTTAACAATCATATTGCGCTATTATTGCCTCAATAATGACTTAGTGTGTCATAAAGAGCTATACTGCAGACGAATTTGTTATGGTCGCGGGTTGTGTTATCGATATTTGTGTACCTATATCCGGGTCAAATTCATGTAAGGGTGGTCTGGACCACCCTTTGCGAAAGGGGATTTTAGGGGCTTCCTACGATCAAAGATGGCCGCTACGACGTTTCGTGAATACCAGCGTTGAGACGTAAGGGAACGGTAAGGGAGTTTTCGGATCGTACGACCGTTAGTGAATCTGGGTCCTGGTCTCTGGAGTAGACACAGCAGGGCTCAGTAAAAACCATATTATTTTAGAAACTAGTAAAGTGCCTTTGGATCAAAGCCGACTTGAATCAATACCTGAATATCGGGAATCCAAATAGGGAGTAACGGGAGTTCTCGGGTTCAAAAGTACAATCTATGTTGAGTCAACGTAATATTCAATCCGTGTCTTCAACTCATCTCGGCTCGAACAGAAAAGCAGTTATTAGTGTAGTAGCAAGTTTGTTAAATAAAGCATACTGTCCATACTCAGTATACTCTATCTAGTATGAACAGTCTCGACGCTACGTAATCTGGGTTGATGTAGCGTTACGTATCTTTCCATAGTCCTAAGTTGAACGCTTCCGTAACCTTATGTTGAACGTTCCATCATTTTGGGAAGAATGTGTTATTCTGTAGTTGAATATGGGAAAGTATTGTAGGATTATAATTCCCATATATTTATGTATTACTTATTAATATTGTTCCTATGTATCTCATTGTATAAGGATGGGATACATTTTCCATACGCTATTGCGCATGCGCGGATAGTTATGAGAGACACAAAGACGACGCTCTCGGCCTCACTCTCCACCCAACCTCCGTCCCAGACACACGCTAAGCTTCTTATTCATATTGTCTCATATTTAGGTGTTTTCGCTTCACTTCCATCTCATTTTCATAGTCACATCATCATCTTATTTAGCTATCATGAAACCTTAACGTAAATATCTATCTTAGCCTATTCTAGCCTCTTTCCTTCAGCCTTCCTTATCCCACTAACCAACTCGAGTTCACCCAGTCTATCTTCTGCCATCTTTGCTATCACCATCTGAGTTCATCATATAAGGTAAAAATGTATTCTATGTGCGTTAGCTAAATTATTCATTATACAGTCCACTTAATCTAAATTAACCACATAATTGGTCCTACGACCTTTCGGTAGTTTGCCCCCCATTTTTGTGTGATTTTTCGGCGGTTAGTGGTGGCCTAGTCCTTAGTGGGTGCTTTTCGGTGGTGAGACTTTGACCGTACCTCATGGCCCAGGGCTTGTGGCCTCATGGAGCTGCAGGTTGGCGAGGATTTTCCGGCGGTAGTAGATAGGCCTGTGTACCCGGGGCCTATTAACCCATTCTGTACCGATGACGTAATTTCGTTTCTATTTCAGCTGCATTTAGACAATTTTATGAATCTTAGGAAGGATATATAGTAAACTCAATATATAGTAAACTATAGGAACTCAAGCGCCTGGGGTCAATTTCTGGCACTAAAACCCGATTTGACCTTCTTGGTGATCGGAGGGAACGATATCTCAAGCGGGGTCAGTCCAAGGGAGGTAGCAGAAGGGATGGAGGTGCTGGCTGAGGAGGTGGTGCGTCGCACGGGTGGCGAAGTCCGGGTGATCGGGGTGGAAAAGAGACAAGCTCCACGAGGGATCTCGGCTGTGGAGTTCAACCGCATAAGAAACGCGGTTAACCGCTGGTTGAAGCGCCACATCCCCTTCACCTGGGAGCGGTATTCATCCATGAACATCTCCGCGGCTGACTTCGGTCCCGGCGGAGTCCACTTAACACCTGAAGCGTCGGACCGTTTGTTCTCCGAAATCTGGGCCACATGTCGCCAGTTCTTTGGCCGGGACGAGGCTGCGCTCTTAGACAGGGCATACGACGAGATGATTGCCCATCTTTAAAATAGAGTAGATGACCAAAATCAATATAGTCTAGAGTAATAAACTTCTTCAAAGCCAGTACAGTATTCAATAAAACATATGTTTAATCTAACTAGTATATACTTTTTCGGGTTTAAATATTTTTGATTAATACTCCTTTAGGCCTAAAGTCTATCACAATTAATTGGCATTAGATTAAATTATACATACTGGACTGTAAAATACTTTTTAAAAATTTAAGGTTATTTAATCTAGATCAAATTATACTGTAATCGCATATCTTTTCTAAATTTACTCTCGTCGTATGCCCTGAAGGCAAGCTTAATATAATAGTTGATAGGTTGAGCGTGGGTTGAACCAACTCAAATTTTCTTTGTGACTACTTTTTTTTTCCTTGTGTATAATTTCCACAATAATAATTAAAATGTCGGTACCCATTGAGTTTTAGCCTCCTTAATTTACCCTCCTGGCTCTCTCTCTTAAAATCATAGAATCTTGAATTTATTATATAAATTATTATCGGTACCTTTTTTGACATCTAAAGACTTTTGGCCTATTGTGCTGTAATTTCCCTCCCGGCTCTTCTTAAATTGTTTTGGAATTGATCCTAAAATTTCTTAATCTATAATCAAAACTATTACTTAATGAGTTAAATTGAAAGGCTCCAGACTGCTAGTCTACATTTTTAGGCAAATTCTTATTGCACCGTTTGTGAGGGTGTTTTGTGTTCAGCTCGCGATTTAATTTAACGGAATATTATTGTCTGCAACTTATTCGGACTGGCATTTATAGTTAAATTTGATATCACTCAATTTCTTTCTCATAACATCATGGCTGCAAGTTTACAACGGCGTCGGGCTGGGCTTAAGGGCTCATTGACGGTCTTGACCTCGGAGATCGATGAATTCCTCGACTCAGCGTCTAGAGTAGAAGTGGAGGTCAGGTTGCTCAGCATTCAAAAACAAATTGACATTTATGAGGTCACACAGGAGGACCTGGCCGACGTTTATGAGACAGACGCCGAATATGTCAAGGAATTGAGAGAGGATACCCTATATTTGGAGGGCATGCAAGTAATCGTCGCCACACTAAAGGGAATCTTAGTTCCGGAGGTCAAGAAGGAGTCGACTCGACCCGAGCCGAAGATGTCAACTGTCAAATTACCACATCTTACTCTTCCAAAATTTGAGGGTGATGCAACGTTGTGGTCAGGATTATGGGAAATGTTTAAGTGTACCATACATGACAATCCTGATCTCACAGATATACAACGATTCACCTATCTTAAGGGTCAGCTTCTGGGTGATGCGCATAAGTTAGTCGAAGGATTTATTGTCGAGAGCGCAAGTTATGCCCCAGCAGTGGAGCTCCTGCAAGAAACATATGGGCATCCAGATCGCATCAAGGCAGCTTATGTTACGCAATTTAATCAACTAGCTTCACCCAAATACCAAACCGCTGATCTAAAGAACTTCTATGCAAATACAGAGAGTGTGATGAGGTCAATCAATAGCCATGGCATTTGTTTGGAGGAATTTTGTGTGGTGACTCATGTCAACAGATTACCATCACCACTAAAGGAGACTATAAAACGGGAAATGGGAGACTTGAGCCTGGACTATAAGAAATTTACCCATTGCTTCGAGGCTGAAGTGTACAATTTGGCAGGTCAAGACAAAGTTGGAGGTACACCAATGGCTTCTGCAACATTTACCGCCCAGAGTGAAAACAGGAAATTTAACATTGTCTTGTGTAGTGGCACCAATCATTTGTGGTACAAGTGTTTGAAGTATAAAACAGGGCCTCTTAAAGTAAAAGGAGCCAGTCAACTACGTCTCTGCACTGGGTGCTTGTCAATAGAGCATGGCCATTCGGGTTGTACTAACCCTAACATTAGAAGCTGTAAGTTTTGTAAGGGTAAACACTTTCATTCCCTCTGCACACAAAAACAAGGGAAGGATAGTAGACCAGCGGAGGATAACATCAAGAGAGAGCATACTGCTGCTACTTCAACTACAATGTCCGTTGCCACAGGTAGAAATACAGTTATCTTGCCTACCGTACAGCTGCCGGTAATAGGTAAGGAAAATAAATGTGTCAAAATCAGATCGCTACACGATCAATGTTCTCAGAGGACCTTTGTGAAGTCTTCTGTTCTATCCTCCCTTTCCTACAATTCTAAAGGAACTGAGGAGTTATGTCTTAACGGATTTACCGGAAAACAAGCCTCTAGGAAATATAATGTTGTGGCACTGCATTACAAACACAGAGGTAAATTTCATCAACTAGACGCAATAGTGGTTAATGAATTACCAGAACATAAAGGTGAACTTAGCCTAAAGTGTAAACTGGTTAGTTTACAATGTAAAGGCATAAAATTAGCCGATCCTCATGCAACGGACACAGATCAGTTGGAGCTGCTCATCGGTGCGGATCACTACTACGATATAGTGCGACCTGGGTATAAAAGGTCAGGTAGCCTAATTCTGCTTCCTACCAAGTACAGGTACGCCATAAGTGGTTCATATGTGGCACAAAATACCAGCTCCAGCACTGAAGTAATTACTGTATTGAAAGTAGCGGTAAAACCAATGGACGAATACATGTCCACTGGTAATATTCCACCATGCAAAAATGACTTAAATGGTTTGTGGGATATAGATCATATCGGAATAACCCCTTAGGAATACTCACAAGTTGAGCGTCAAGCACTATCGTCATATGAGGATACCGTTACCTACGATCCTGACAGCCAACAATACAAAGTGAGACTGCCCTGGAACAATTACAAGGATCAGCTACCAACTGACAAGGGTATGGCCATAGGCCATCTTCGGGGTCTTCAGAGAAGATTCATCAAAGAACCTGACTTTTGCGAGGAATACTCAAAAGTCATAAAGGAGCAGGTGTCCCGTGGTTTTATAGAAGAGGTGCCTTTTGACCATTCGGATACCGGACATTACTTGGCTCATCATGGAGTTGTCAAGGAGAGCAAAACGACGCCAGTGCGTATCGTCTTTGATTGTTCAGCCAAGGTAAGTGATCGTCAGCCTAGTCTTAATGACTGCTTGCATACTGGACCTTCACTGGTACCAGACTTAGCGCAAGTTTTACTCCGGTTTAGACTCGATAAATATGCCTGGGTGTGTGATATCGAGAAGGCATTTCTTATGTTAAAACTCCATGAGGATGACCAAGACTATACTCGGTTTATGTGGCCAAAATTTCCATGGCAGCTAGATTCCCCCCTCATTTGTTACAGATTCCGGGCGGTATTATTTGGCGCTACATGTTCCCAATTTCTTTTAAACGCCACCATTTTAAATCACTTGTCAAATGTCAGTGCAAATCCGCAGGTTATTCAGCAGATTCGGTCAGGTCTATACATCGACAATATACTGGGTACAGGTAATGATGAAGATCTCTTGATTAATACCTATGGTGTGGTCCGGGAAATAATGAATGATGCCCATCTACATTTGCGTGAATGGGCAACAAATAATTCTGTTTTGCGGACTGTACTGCGACATGATGGAGTGGCGGTTGTACAGCAGGAACATGTGAGGGTGCTAGGGTTGCTTTGGGAGACGGACACAGATACCCTCTCATTCGGCGTTCAGTACACACAGTATTCGCAGATTACAAAGCGGATTTGCGTGAGTATGACGGATAAACTTTTTGACCCCTTGGGGATAGTTCTACAGGTGTCGACCAAATCAAGATTATTCCTTCAGCAATTATGGAGGATAAAATTAGGTTGGGATGAGGTTTTGACTGGCGATCTGGTACAGGAGTGGGAAGACATTATTTCAGATCTTCGTCTCTGTAAGGGTTTTAATTTTCCTCTGAGAGTTGTCATAGATCAACCTGTTTCCATTCATGCCTTCTCAGACGCTAGCAAGGTCGCGTACGGCACCTCATTTACTTTGTTGACACAAGTGGCAGCCATCTAGTCATGGTGAAGGCGAAGGTCGCCCCGATCAAATCCCTTTTCATCCCAAAATTAGAGCTAACTGCAGTTCTGTTGGCTGCTAGACTCGTTCACTTTATCGAGGAAACTTTTAAAAATTTGCTAAACATCTCGGAGACAGTCATATGGAGTGACAGCCAAATTACGCTCTACTGGTTACATAGCCGAAAGAAGCTACCAGTGTACGTCACCAACCAAGTCGACGAAAATCATACCCTGCTCCCAACCGCACAGTTCCGGTTTGTGTCTACCAAAGAGAATCCAAGTGACTGCATTACTCGTGGTGTATCTGCTAAATTTCTCAAATCTTCTGCGTTGTGGTGGAATGGCCCATGCTGGCTTAATAATCACAATGAATGGCCAGAAAATATAGATTTTAACGAGCAACACACTGCTATTGTGGCACCGGTAATTGACTCGGTACCTAAAGATGACACACGGTTATGGGACTGGGATAAATTCAGCAGCTATGAGAAGCTACAACGTGTTACAGCATGGGTGATACGCTTTGTACAAAATGTAAAAGCAAAAATCAAAGGCCACCGCCCAAAGGTAGTGCTCACCTCAATGTGAAGGAGATCAGAATTGCAGATAAATTACTACATAAGCTCTGTCAACAAGAAATATATATGAAGGAATATAAATTAATGGTTAAGGGAACAAAGTCCAGGAATAACCTAATCAACCAGTTGGGCTTACACTTGAAGGGGGATTTGATACATTGCGGAGGCAGATTACGATTGGCAGCACTCTCTGAGGCAAGTAAGTATCCAATACTACTGCCCCCCAATCATCCCTTCACCCATCTTATCATCGATAGGGGTCACCGACTCTGTTGCCATTATGGGGTTGGACATATAGTCACCTATGTCAGACAAAGATGGTGGGTGCCTAGAATCAGGCAGGTGGTCAAGAAAGTCCTACGCAAATGCTTAAAATGTAGACGGGTACAGAGAACACATTATGATCCCGTAGGAGTACCTCCCTTACCAAACCTGCGAACCACCCCAGGTGACCCCTTCAAAGTTACCGGGGTTGACTACAGTGGAGCAATCCCTGTGAAAGATTCACCCAATCTTAAGGTGAATATGATACTTTTCACCTGTGCCATTACCAGGTCAATTCACCTGGAACTAGTCACCAACCTCACTTGTGATACCTTCCTACATGCCTTCAGAAGATTCTGCAGTAGACAGGGATATCTACGTATCATGCTGAGTGACAATGCAAAAACATTCATAGGGGCATCTGCTTATCTCAAAGAAGTGAGCAACAATCCCAAGATTCAGACCTGCCTTGCGGATGTGAAATGCGAATCGCGTTTTATTCCCGCCAGAGCACCTTGGTTTGGCGCCATATGGGAAAGAGCCATAGGAATCGTGAAGGCGGGTCTGAAGAAGGTGTTGGGTAGAGCTCTCATATCGATTGAGGAACTCAACACCATACTCTTGGAGATTGAAGCCACAGTAAATGATCGCCCTCTATATTATGCTTCTGGTGATTTGGACGGCCTTACCCCAATCACACCCTCAGTACTGGTACGTGGATACAGACTGCGGTTTTTGCTGAAGAACATGATGAGGATACTTTGAAGATCCAGACTACACAAGTAAGGAAGTTATATCGGCCCGCTACAAATATATTCGTAAACTAGCACGAGACATTTGGCATCGCTGGTCGACAGAATATCTGGTGACTTTAAGAGAAGCACAAAAAAGTAAACTAGCACCATTAACAGGTCATTGGCCTAGGGTAGGTGACATGGTAACCATCCATGAAGAGGGCCGGCGCGCATTCTGGAAATTGGGTCGTATAGAGGAGTTGTTATCCGGTCGTGATGGTGAGGTTCGGGTAGCAAAAGTTCGAACCAGGGCTGGAGTAATCACACGTCCGACTATACGACCATATCCTCTTGAAGGTGGCCTAGATCGCCATGACGCCCCCTCGGACCAGTTATCCATAGATGTCCCCTCCCTGGCTCCTACTTCAGTACAGCCTGTTGACGTGCCCGGCGGACGTCCCAGTCGACAGGCAGCCCAGATATCCTCCCAAGCTTGGCGGAATAAGATTGCCTCCGGGCAAATATAATCATGTAAATTGTGTATGTTTTCGGGGGCGGGAATATGTCCATACTCAGTATACTCTATCTAGTATTAACAGTCTCGATGCTACGTAATCTGGGTTGATGTAGCGTTACGTATCTTTCCGTAGTCTTAAGTTGAACGCTTCCGTAACCTTATGTTGAACGTTCCATAATTTTGGGAAGAATATGTTATTCTGTAGTTGAATATGGGAAAGTATTGTAGGATTATAATTTCCATATACTTATGTATTACTTATTAATATTGTTTCTATGTATCTCATTGTATAAGGATGGGACACATTTTCCATACGCTATGCGCGTGCGCGGATAGTCACGAGAGACACAAAAACGACGCTCTCGGCCTCACTCTCCACCCAACCTCCGTCCCAAACACACGCTAAGCTTCTTATTCATATTGCCTCATATTTAGGTGTTTTCGCTTCACTTACATCTCATTTTCATAGTCACATCATCATCATCTTATTTAGCTATCATGAAACCTTAACGTAAATATCTATCTTAGCCTATTCTAGCCTCTTTCCTTCAGCCTTCCTTATCCCACTAACCAACTCGAGTTCACCCAGTCTATCTTCCGCCATCTTTGCTATCACCATCTGAGTTCATCACATAAGGTAAAAATGTATTCCATGTGCGTTACCTAAATTATTCATTATACAGTCCACTAAATCTAAATTAACCATATATACGAACTTCTAAATGACTGTCGATTTATCTCCCACTCTAGTAGTATATTCGAAATAAGAAAATAAGTACTACAATGCTAATTATATTTTAAAGTCACCCATAATATTATATAACGTATATCTATATTTATAATTTATGGAAGAAGGTATTTTTGCGCTTTTTTGTTATGATAGGTAATCATCCTTATCATTTTGTTTTTAGTAATTTTTTGCTACATATGGACAGTCCCACGACTACCATGTTATATAAGCACTTAGTGTATTCATCTAGTATATAGTAAAAACACAAAGAATCGTAAGAAATCGTGATATACTTTGTATAGCCTAGGTGTTGAATCTTGTTTGTCTACAGTCGTAGCTCTAGCGCTACTTCCGAAGCGTCCACCAAAGGTCTCCGGTGAATTCTTGGTAGCGAGAATTATGTATATATTTGTTCGCACACATAAAGGGTTAGTCATTTTATTTTCTATTGTTGTTTTATTTTGTTGTTTTCTATGTGTGTGTGGGTTTTTTTCGTCCCCCATGTGCACTTTCGTGCCTTAAGGGGGTAGTGCTGTTTTTATATGGACCCCCTTTTCCCTCTTGTATTTTGTTTTGGTTATTTTATTTTTGTTCTCTTATATTCCAACTACTCCCTCTCGGGCATAGGCTGATAGCCTTTACACTGAGGCCCGTGAGGTCTTGCTCCAGTCTAGGGAGTGAGACATGCAAAGCTTCACAGCTCGAAGCAATCCCATCTCTGAAGCCGCCTCGCCTCTGTGCTTCACAGTCTCACTCCCCACACTCGGACCCTCACTCTCAGAACGCCACCTATTGAGCAATTAACTCACTAGGCAGTGCCCCCCTGTAGCATATTTTTGAATATGGGAATATTCAAACAATGCTATTTAATCAGGAAACAATGAGGGTATTTTTTTGGCATTTCGGTGTGCTGTGGTAATGCATTGATACTACTGTAGGTACAGCACAAATTCCATCCCAAAAATAACTTCCCATTGACATCTTGGGATTCGAACCCGGGTCCATTGGATTACCAGTCCAGTGGCAAGACCACTCCGCCACGCCACATTAGTGTTGAGGTTTTAAGACGTTCGCTCCTTTAGTTTGGCGATTTTGAAACCATTCGCCTAATTTTTGTGTCAATATTAAGACCTTTCGTGCCATTTAGGTGTCTATGTTTTCCTGGCGAGCGATAGCAAGCCTGAAATTTTATGAGGAACCCGTCTTAGCCGGGAATTTGTTCTACAGAGAAATGTACAAATTTATCTTGAAGGGGGGTATAGGGGGTGTTATTCTAAGTTTGATGGAGGTCTAGCGAAGAAACTAAGAATAAAGGAATAAATTACTTAATAGGCCAAAAAAGAACCTGCCCATCTCCCCTTAATCGCAGTTCTAAGAGTTTACCTGAGTTATAATTTGCATTTCATCCCCCGTGTGCTGTTATGTCTTAAATCTAAATAAATATCCACGTATTTTTTTGTTCATCTTTCTTTTAGAACTAGTTGTTGTATCGTGGTGTTTATAATTGTTTACTCACTTTTGTAGCGTTTTCTAATGTGTCATTATTATTATTATTATTATTAGTAGTACTATTATTATTATTATTTGTATTTTATTTTATTTTATTTTTTTGGAGAGGAGGGTCTAGCAATAGTTTTATTATAATGTTCATTGTTTCATCTGACGTGTGTGTGTGCGTTTTATTTGTCTTCACATATAGCAAACCATTGATCCCGCAGTTCATTCACTCTGTTTTCTGGTTTTGTTTTATTTTTCCTTGTTAATTTCATTTTTGCATTGTTTGCATTGTTTTGCTTTGTTTGTTTTCAATGTTTGCACCATGTTCCTACTTATTGTACGGTTGGCCAAAGCCAAATAAGTCGTGTTTCCCCTGTCATTATGTTTTGCTTGCTGTGTGCAGTATTATGTCTGCCAGATTATGAATAGGGTATGTAAAGATGGGAACAGGTTTGTATATCTCACTCAAAACAATTATTTAATGCATAGATAGTGCTGATACCAATTATTGATTGAAATATACTTTGTGCCGTGATATCACTTATTTTGCCAACTGTACAATCGGCCTAATAAGCGATATGTCTCGGCACCAATTATGTGTTGATCAATAATTGGTATCAGCAATATTTACACATTATTTCTTCTATTTGAGTGAGATATACAAACATGTTCCTTCACTTACCCACCCTATTCAACATCTGACAGACATTAACATCTCAGAGCGAGCCAAACGTAATGAGAGATGAGACATGACTTATTAGCGCCACCCTACAGGATTTCTAGTAGCTTGTATTGGTTTGTATATTTTGATTAGAAACCCCATACAATTTGGTGTACAGTTGGCCACATAAGTTATGTTCCTCGTCCTGATCTTACGTATGAAAGTATAATAGCACGAATGCATTACGAGAGTGGTTTCTGTTAATCATCAGTTTACTAACCAGGTGAGTTAACCACAGCATAGGAAACTTAAATCGTAATTCAACCATGCGCATTATACTTCCATGCCTAAGATCACGAGGAGGAACAGAACTTATGTGGCTAACTGTACAATGGTGTTTCTATTTATTCTGTCAGCTGTTCGTAGTTCAATTAAGCATTTTGTTTATTATACCATTGTATTATTATAGTCGTGTTTTGTTTTCCATCTTTATTTCTGCTATAAATGGATTATAATTTTTGTTGTGATTGTATAGTAATAATTGTTTGGCTTCTTGTATAATTATATTATCTTTGTTCGCCCTCTGACGAGCTGGCAACACTTAAATTTTGCGTTTCGTATCTCGTATGTTATTTTTCGGTCTCATATTATCGAACTATTTATGTCCAGCCATCATGTTATCTCGCTTTAAGGGGATGTCGGGAGTTTCATGAATTAAATGTTATGTACTATTGTGTTGTTTGTTTAATTTAAGGGGATATATTTATTTAGTGGTCTTATTTTTGTTCTTATATATCATAATCATATCATATCTTATCATTATTATTATTAATATATTGTTTCGTAGACCTCCATCAAGCTTTATAAATACCCCCTTCGAGATAAATTTGTATATTTTTCGGTAGAAAAATTTCCCAGCTAAATTGCTGGCTCACTTTCACTCGCCAAGACTAAATTGACAGCTAAATGTCATGAAAGGTCCTAAATTTACAAGGAAATGCGACGAAAGGTTATAAAATCACCAAACTAATGGAGCAAACTCCTTATAATCTCAAATCTAATGGGGTTAAGCATGAGGGAGAAGTGGTGGGGGGGGGGGGGTCCAGGAAAACAAATATAATGATAAACTTAGATTCCGGGAGTTTTAAAAAGTACATTTTTCGCACCCCTGTATTGTTTACCTGATTGAATACGTGAAGCCGTGTTATGCCATTGGGATAAATAGGCATGTTTGGTCTTTATCATTTGCTACTCCTTGTACTTGTTCTTATTGTCTCTCTCTCTCTCTCTCTCTCTCTCTCTCTCTCTCTCTCTCTCTCTCTCTCTCTCTCTCTCTCTCTCTCTCTCATATCCTCCACATCCTCCTCCCATTTTATATCGTTTCTTTCGATCTATCATTTTTCTCGACTATCTTTCACGCTCTCAATTTTATATATATCATATTTTAGTTTTATTGTTGTTGATATTTTGTTCAAGTGTTCTCGTTTTCTTTCTCCACTTTCTTCATTTCTATAGAATTTTTACGGTCTTCTTCTGACCTGCACGAATTATTTATTTTGTGTTTATATATTTATTTATGTATGTTTTTTCACTCCATTTATATGTTATTGTATATTACATTGTATCACTATCTGTTTTGGTTTTATATTTTTACCTTTTCTGTACCGGTGACGTTCTTGTAACTTCACTCTGGCTACTATTAGACGATTTTATTCAGTATAAAAAGGGCCTCCAGCAACTAACAGGCTTCGATCTATCTCACTTAACCCTTTTTACTACCACTGATCCTTCTCTAACTGTCCAAAATCGTCTAAATTTATCTAGAATGCAATTAAAAAGGACGTCGCTGGTACAGAAGGTGTTAAGGGAACAGTGGCTATTTTGGGGGTCTATTTGTTTATATATTAATTTATTTTTTATTTTCCTCGATAGACCTTCATCAAGCTTAAAAAACACTCCCTAGACCCCCTTCAAGATAAAATTGTACATTTTTCGATAGAAAAATCTCTCTCTCTCTCTCTCTCTCTCTCTCTCTCTCTCTCCTTGTTGTTCGTTCGTTCAGTGTGTGTGTGTTTGTGTGTGTGTGACAGTAAGACACCATTAATGCCCATCCATACTATCCATAGTATGGGGAGGTGTGGTGGAGTGGTCTTGCCACTGGCCTGGTAATCCAAAGGTCCCGGGTTCAAATCCCGATGTATCAATGGGAAGATATTTTGGGATGGAATTTGTGCTGTACCTAGTATCAGTGCATTACCACAAGCCCACCGAAACGTCAATAAAATACCCTCATTGTTTCCTGATTAAATAGCACTGTATGAATATTCCCATATTCAAAATATGCTATAGGGGTGCAATGCCTGGTGAGTTATCTGTTCTACAGGTGGCGTTGTGTGTGTGTAAGTGTGAGAGTCCGAGTGTAGGGGGTGAGACAGTGAAGCACGGGAACGAGGTGGCTTCAGAGATGGGGTCATTTTGGGCCATGAGTGAGCACTGTGCCTCATGTGAAGGCAAGATGGCAGGTGCTCGTTGTACTCTACGTGCTTCACATGTCTCACTCCCTAGACTGGAACAAGACCTGACGGGCTTCATTGTAAAGCGGTGAATGTTAAGGCTCTCAGCCTATGCCCGAGAGGAAGTAAGTTGGAATATAGAAAAAATAAAAAATAAATAAAAATAGTACTGTTTATGCGGTTAAATACACACATCCTAGTGCTTTGTTATTCAGTGCGTGTGTACTCACCTAATTATAGTATACAGGATTTGAGTTTTTAGGCTCGTATTGTCCCGCATCCAAAGATTCTGTTATCTAATTTGGCTTTAAAAATGTGGATATTCCCCGCACCCACCACTTCATCATCCAACTGATTCCACATATTAATACTTCTATATGGAAAGCTGAATTTCCTCACATCTCCTTTACATCTGCCTTTCTTTAACTTGCAACTATGTCCTCTAGTCCTCCCTTTATCTCCCTCGATAAAGTCCTCCTTGTCTATCCTTTCCAATCCCTTAACACATTTATACATCATAATCATATCCCCTCTTTCTCTTCTCTCACTTAGAGTTGGCAAATTCAATCTCTCTAATCTCTCTTCATATGTCAGTTCTCTTAGTTCTGGAATCATCTTCGTTGCAGCTCTCTGTACTTTCTCCAACTTAATTATGTGTTTTTTAAGATGGGGTGACCACACCACTGCCGCATATTCTAATTTAGGTCTCACCATTGATTTTATTATATTTACTAGCATCTCTTCATTCAAATAGTTGAATGCTATTTTTATTTTATTCAACAGGCCATAAGCTTCTCCCACAATTTTGTTAATATAGCTCTCGGGTGAAAGATCTCCCTGTATTTTAACGCCCACGTCCTTTTCTTTCTCTGAGGGTTTAATCGTGCATTCTCCTAGTTTATATTCCCAATGAGGTCTTCTTTTACTCACACCCCCTTCCATCACATGACATTTATCTTTGTTAAAATCTAATTTCCATATCTTGCTCCATCGGTCTATCTTATCCAGATCACTGTAGCTCTCTACAACTGTTTTCGTCCACTATATGTTTCATAATTTTTGCATCGTCAGCAAACATATTGATGTATGCATTTATTTCCTCTGGCATGTCATTTATATAGACCAGAAACATAATTGGGGTCCACACTGATCCCTGTGGAACTCCGCTTGTAACATCCCTCCATGTTGATAAGCTGTCTCTTATCATGGTTCTCATCTGTCTTCCCAAGAGATAGTCCTCCATCCACTTCAACAAATTACCCTGAACCCCTCCAAACTTCTTCAACTTCCATCTAAGTCTACTATGAGGAACTCCGTCAAAGGCCTTCTTTATATCAAGATACACACAGTCCGCCCATCCTTCTCTCTTGTAGTATATCTATCATCCTATCATAAAAGCTCAGCAGATTAGTAACACATGATTTTCCCTCTCTGAATCCAAATTGTCTTACAGAAAATGTCTTACAGTAAGTAAATTATTTTCTTCCAAGTACTTTATCCATCTTTTCTTAATAATCTTCTCACACATTTTACAAACAACACTTGTCAGTGACACTGGTCTATAGTTTAGCGGCTGCTCCCTACTCCCACCTTTGTAGATTGGTACTACATTAGCCCTTTTCCAGTCTAGTGGTAATTTTCCAACTTCAATAGAGTACTTAATTATTGCATATAAAGGTTTTACCAATTCCTCCGCACATTCTTTTAGAATCCATCCTGCTATATTGTCTGGGCCCATAAATGTTCTCACATCTAGTCCCTTCATAAGTTCTAGTAGTTCCTCTGGTTGAAAGATAATATCCCCCAATTTGTCATAATTTTGGTATATAATCTCTGGTTCTAAAAAATTGTCATCCACAGCATAAACTGAATATAATGTATTATTCATAACCTCACATATATTCTCATAATCCTCATAAATATTGTCTCCTTCCCTCAGCTTCATTATTTTGTCCTTAACCTTCATTTTGCTATTTACATACCTGTAAAACAATTTGGGATCACTTACACATTTTTCCACAATGTTTTTTTCATAATTTCTTGCTTCCTGTTTCCTAAGCTTCCTATATGTATTCCATTTCTCCTTCTTCTGGCTATGTTTCATGCCTTATTTCTCTTATCCCTAGCTATTCTACATTTATCATTAAACCATTCTTTTATCTTTGCAGTCTTATTTCCTTGTTTTTGTTGATGTTCCCCAGGCTGCCTGGCCGAACAGCCCCAAGGTCCTGAGCAAGGCCTAGGCCATAAACGAGTGCCCCCACAAAACCCTCTCTGCTTACCACTAATAAAGCCTGGGTAACCGAAGCCACTCTAAGGCAGGGAGCCGAGGAGGGCGCGGAAACGCCCGGGAAACCAAAGCTTCACCCAAAGCCCTGTGCCCCTCAGCAATTATGAAGGGAAAGTTGAGGGGCAAGGGAAAAATGTGGGCTTTGGCTCCCACTACTGCCCAATCTGCCAACTTTTAGGGTTGGCAGTAGGGAGGTCATCCACGGAAAAGACGCCGTCACTTGAGATCTAGAAGTATATAAGTAAAAGGACGTCAGAGTAAGCTGGGTAGGGCAGAGATCAGCTTCACTCTGACACCATCCCATCACCACATGACGAGAAACCATCCTCTAGCAGCTAGGAAAGGCCCTAGAAAGCTGCCTTTGGCGGGGGGATAGCTCCCCTATTTCAACTCCTTTCGGAGTTGGGCACCCGCCTTGTCTTGTCCTTGTCTTGGCACATACCTGTTTACAATATCATCATAAATGTTTTTAAACACACAGTATTTATCATTAACATTGTTTTTCTGTTCAATTTCACTCCAGTCTGCATCCCTGAAGCAACTTTTTAATAGCTTAAAATCTGCTTTCCCATAGTTCAATCTCCTTTCTTTATGTTCTTCTCTCTCTAGCATTGTTGGATAACCCATCAGGATTTCCATTTCAATTACCACATGATCACTATTTCCCAGCGGAGGTAGGTATTTAGTATTTGTAATAATATATGGATCTCTTGTAAACACCAAGTCTAATCTAGACGATTCATCTTTACCCCTTCTTCTTGTGTTTTCCTTAATATTCTGAATTAGCAGGTTTTCTGTAACCAAGTCTAGTAGTCATTCCCCCAAGAACTCATATTACGACCTGCATCTCCCTCCTCCCAATTAACCTCTCTACAATTAAAATCCCCTACCAATATTAACTCGTTGTTTCTGCGAAATAAGTGTTCCATAGTTTTGATCATCTCCTTTTTTAATCCTTGGTATTCTTCCTCTTTCCAGGCCCTCGTATATGGTGGCATATATGCTACCGCATTATCATTGTTTTCATTAATTACCTCCACTGCTATAATTTCTGCTTTATTGTTTTGTAAATCTATAATTTTAACTTTTAATTTATTGTGTGTAATGATTAATACTCCTCCACCCATCTTGCCCTTCCTATCCCTTCTCCACAAATTATAGTTATCCCATCCCATCACTTCCAGACTCATATCTTTATTTATCTTTGTTTCACATAAACACATTATCATGGTCTTTTCTTGTTTTATGAGGTCACCAATCTCCAAATTTTTGGATATTAAACCATCCACATTGCTATACACCAGTTTACAGTTGCTACTTTTATATTTTGTACTATATTTTCCCTTCCTCGTTTTTAATCCCTCTTCTTCGCCAACTCCCCCTCCTAATTCTCTCTCTCCCCCCCCCCCTCCCCCCGCCTCCCTCTCTCTCCCCCCCTCCCCTCCCCTTTCCCTTTCCTCACTCTCGTCCCCCCCCCCTCTTCCTTCTCCTTCTCGTCCTCCTCCTCCTCCTTCTCCTTCTCCTTCTCCTTCGTTCCCCTCTTCTTCATATACCATTTCTTCACTTTCCCGTCGATATTTCGATAGAATTTTTTTATTTTATCTACCTCTGACCTATTATCGTTCTTTTCTCTCACTTCCTTTGTTATTTCTCTCATATTATCGCGCTCTTCTGCATTCAAGTCTTTCCTTAATATAACCTTGGTGTATTTCCCTTCCTGACTCCGTTTCCAGCTGTTCCTCAATACCTCTTCAGCTCTCCCCCTTCTTATACTTCCCAACCTCCAACTATCTTCCACCTCCTTCTTCCAACCTTCCTTTCCTACTCTGTCCAACACCTCTAACATGTCATCAACCTTCTTCATTTCTGCAACTTTCCTGTCATTTCTGTCTATTATTTTCTCCTCCACTTCTCCAAACATTATCACACATCTCTTCTTTTCCACTATATCAGCTACCTGTCTCTCATTTTGCCTTATGGCCTTCACTACTTTCTTTCCTAGATTATTACCCTGCCACTCCTTTTCTTCATCCATAATAGGTTTACGACTAACCTCTGTTTCCTCTACTTTATTACCCCAAGCATTTTTCATTTCATTAATTTCTACTTCCACTTTTTCTGTCCTATCGTGATTCCTTTCCAATCCTTTCCTTAGTCTTTCATTCTCCTCTTTAAGTTGTTCAATTTCCCTTTCCGCCTTTTCTCTATATTGTTTATTTTCTCTTCCCAGTCTTTCTATTACCGCCTCTCTTTCTTCTCCCTTTCTATCCCTAATCACCACATTCTCAATTTTCTCCTCCAAAGCCTTCAGTCTCATAATAACCTTTCCTAACATTCCACCTACCTCTCCTCCTTGGGATCCTTCACATTCTTCACTCTCTTCCCCATCTATATCCTTCCTACTTCTCAATTTCCTTCCTTCTGTCGCGGCCATATTGCCGGCCTTTGTTTACCCTCAGCTACCACCTTTACGCGGGAATATCCAACGCCAATGAAGAACAATGCTTCATTTCTTTGTTTTAACTATTCTTACTATTACCATATTTACTATATTTATTTCCAATAATCCGGGACATACAAAATACAATATGTAATACTTAATTTAGGTGAATAATGTAGATATTCTTCTATGCGAAGCTCCAAATAAATTCTCGAATCCTCAATTCACACATCGAGAGCTCCCAAAGACACTTCCGCCCTCTTCCACACTTTGCACACTCTGTGTGTGTGTGTGTGTGTGTGTGTGTGTGTGTGTGTGTGTGTGTGTGTGTGTGTGTGTGTGAGCTTAAAGGTGTGTGTGTTTGTGTGTAGGTGTGTTTTTGTGTACAGATGTGCGTTCCCGTGTGTTTGTGTGTATATGACAAAAGAGACAAAAGAACACCCACATAGTAGGCCTACAGTATTCATTGTGTCCATAGTGTTGTAGGTGTGAAATATAACGCCTGATCCCTCTGGCAGGCGACACGTGGCACAATTATCAAACTATATTCCCTACCTGATAACTATTCCAGATATACCATATCAACTCATTTCCATTGAGTTAACCTTTTTTCTTTTTCTTTTTTTTTAGTACGAACCTCATCAACATCAGATACTAACTTAATACTAGAGTTACTTGCTCGACGTGTGTCTGAATTAGTTTGTTTGTATTATATGTTGTATATACACTATATATTGTACCTCTCTCTCTCTCTCTCTCTCTCTCTCTCTCTCTCTCTCTCTCTCTCTCTCTCTCTCTCTCTCTCTCTCTTTCTCTCTCTTTCTTTCTCTTTCTTTCTCTCTTTCTCTCTCTCTCTCTCTATATATATATATATATATATATATATTAATATATATATATATATATATAATATATATATACATATAGATATAGATATATACTGTATATATATATATATATCTCTTTTATATATACTGTATATACTGTATATATATATATCTTTTTATATATATTTAATTTTTAGTTTCCTTCCTAGACCTCCATCAAGCTTAAAAATACACCCCATAGACATCCTTCCAAGATAAATGTGTACATTGCTCGCCAGGAAATTATCGACACCTTATAAATGGTACGAAAGGTCTTAATATTGACAACAATGGGATGTAAGGTCTCAAAATCGCCAAACTAATGGAACGAACGTCTTAGAATTAATATGCTAAACATGAGGGAGAAAGGGGTCCAGAAAAAGCGACTACCTCCCCCTTTAGTTCCTCCTTTACCAGCGACGTCCTTTTAGTTGTATTCTGGCTACTAATGACGATGTTATTCAGTTAAAAAGGGACTCCAGCAATCTATCAGGCTTCGAACTTTATCACAACCATTTTTACTGGCCCAGAACCTTCTTAACCCCTTCTGTACCGGCGACGTGTATATCATTTTATTCCAGCTATATTTAGACGATTGTGTGCAGTTTAAGGAGTGTCTGTGGTAGTAAAAAGGGTTAAGTGAGACAGCTCGAAGCCCTTTTTAAACTGAATAAAATTGTCTAACAGTAGTCAGAATAGAGTGAAAAAGACGTCACCGGTACAGAAGGGGTAAACTACATATAATCGTCTAAAAATAGCTAGAATACTATTAACAAGACGTCGCCGGTACAGAAAAGGTTAATCTTCGGTATTATTTACCCTTTGTTTTATTCCCCGGCATTCTCTTTTTCTTTATCATCGTTTATGGGAATCCTTTTCTTTATCATCGTTTATCGGTATCCTTTTCTTTATCATAGTTTATCGGTATCATTTTATTTGTCATCATTTATCGGTATCCTTTTATTTGTCATCATTTATCGGTATCCTTTTATTTGTCATCATTTGTCGGTATCCTTTTCTTTCTCATCCTTTATCGGTATCCTTTTATTTGTCATCATTTATCGGTATCCTTTTATTTGTCATCATTTGTCAGTATCCTTTTCTTTCTCATCATTTATCGGTATCTTTTTATTTGTCATCATTTATCGGTATCCTTTTCTTTCTCATCGTTTATCGGTATCCTTTTCTTTCTCATCGTTTATCGGTATCCTTTTATTTGTCATCGTTTATCGGTATCCATTTCTTTATCATCGTTTATCGGTATCCTTTTCCTTATCATCGTTTATCGGTATCCTTTTCTTTATCATCGTTTATCGGTATCCTTTTCTTTGTCATCGTTTGTCGCTATCCTTTTCTTATCATCGTTTATCGGTATCCTTTTCTTTGTCATCGTTTATCCGTATCCTTTCTTTATCATCGTTTATCGGTATCCTTTTCTTTGTCATCGTTTATCGCTAGCCTTTTCTTTCTTATTCGCTTCTACTTGTTTTTTTTATTTTTTATTTCTATGTCCTTCCTTCGTTCTATTTCTTTCATTGTTCGTCTCCTTTTTATGTTTTTCCTGATGTTCTTCTTTATCCCTTTATTCTTAACATTTGTCAGTGACGTTCCTCTTTCTCCTCCTTCTCTATAATATTGCTTCCTCTTCTTCCCTCCTCATTCACCTCCTCTTCCTCCCTCCTTTCCTTCTATTCCTCGTGTTTTCCTTCTTTTTTTTTTTGCTTCCTTCTCCACTTCTTGGAGTCTCCTTCCTTCCTCGAAATTCCCTCCAGTCCCCCTCTTCTTCTAGCCAACCTCTCCTCTTCACCCTGATTAATTCCTCTTCTTCCTCCTCCTCCTAAACCTCTTTATCCACTCCTCCTCTTCCCTTCCCTTCATCACTTTTCCTCCTCCTCCTCCTTTTCACTCTTCCTCCTCCTTTTCACTCTTCCTCCTCCTCCTCTTCCTCTGCCTCATACTCCCCTTTCCTCACTCCTCCTTCTCATCCTCCGCCCTCCCTCTCTTTCTTATCTTCCCGACCCCCTCACCACCATCCCCCCACCCAGTCTGTCTTTGAGTGTGTTCATCTAAAATGCATGAGAGATGAATGGGACGGGTGTGTGTGTGTGTGTGTGTGTGTGTGTGTGTGTGTGTGTGTGTGTGTGTGTGTGTGTGTGTGTGTGTGTGCGTGTGTGCGTGTGTGCGTGCGTGCGTGCGTGTGTACGGTGCAAGTGTCCCACACTCATCATTTTGTCGTCGTCCCCCGCATCCCCCCCCCCCCCCCCAACACACACACACACCCAGCCACCACTCACTGCATCACAGACTAACTATAACTCTCTCTCTCTTCCCTCTGTCACAAACACAGCATTATCATTCAGTTTTCATTATCATCATCTTCCCTCTTCCGTCTCCCATTTCATAATTATCATCTTTCTCCCTTCCTACCCCTCTCACTTACTCCCTTTTGTCTCATTAACGTTTGGCCGGAGCTCCTTGTTTTATATATTATGGTTATCTATTCTATTCACTCTGGCACTATCTATCTATCTATTGACGGACGCCTTACTCCCCTTAATGAGGGTGGCTATACACAGAAGGCCCCCAAGTGGACCTATCCCCTGTAAGAGGGACAACCCATGCCAGTTTACTGAAGGACTTACAGGATTGACCTAAAGGCCCTCTATGTATCTTTTTAGCACTATTTGTTTACAGTGGTGTTCGGCTAGTCCATCCACTAACTTGATTCAAGCAGTATGGATTTGTATCAGGTTTACTCCCCTAGACAGGTTGCCAACCAAGGGTGACGAGTCCCATCCACCCGGATTTGTATAAGGTTGTCTCCTCTAGCTGGGTTGCCGACCAAGGATAAAGGGTCCCATCCACCTGGCATTACGACATCATATTAATTTTCGGGCATTGTACCCGATGAATAGAAATTAGTAAATGTACCTCCTATCTTCAAAATAAGCAACAAATCACTAGCTTACAACTATCGTCCAAACAGCTTGACTTCAATCATATGTAAATTGGTATTTGATATGTATGACGAAAGTAAAACCGTTGACAGTGTCTACCTTGATTTCCAGAACGCCTTAAGGCCGTGTCACACAGAAGTCGAACCCACCCGAAACCGGCCGAATCGAGGAAAAAATTCAAATTTCAGCCAGTTCCGGTCGATTCTGGTAACACTTCAGGTGAGTTCCGGTTATCTTCGAGACGTTCTTGGGATGTTCTGGTCTGGAGTGAAATCATCCGGTAAATCAGGCCAAAGTTAATGCATGCGTTAACTTGGGGGGATGAATCGGGTCAAAAAACCGTTAAAAAACTATCGAGTCATGATCTAGTTATACTCGAGTCATATTCTGGTTACATTCGACCCATTCCCATTCGGGTCGTGTTCGATTGTATTTTGAATTGCCGATGATGACTCGAAATACTCGAACCTTGGTCGAATATAACCCAATGTGTATCAGAATTATTGACTTCCTTAAGCTGGTATCACACAAACGCTTTTTCCTTCAACATTTATCCTCAACACTGGTCTTGCAGCTTATGAGGCTAACATTTAAAATATTTCGGTGACTTAAATTTATCTATAACCAGTCTAGTTTCCGATACCAGTGCAAAATAATCCAGAAATGATGCCAGATTTTTTTTTATCACTGAATGTTGACTATAAAAACTCTTGTGTGATACCAGCTTTAGGCTGGTATCTCACTGCCAGTATCTCACCCTGTCTGTTGGAAAGTTACATATTTCCTTGTTTGAGTTTCTGGCATCTTTTTTTTATTTCATAACATGGTTTTGCTAAATCTTCAATGCGTTTTTTTCCACATAGCGATTTTGATAATTTATTTTGTCTATATATTGTGTGGTTCCTGTTTTGGTGTGTTTATTTCGCAAGTTTTACGTTTTAATTGCAAATCCCATTGTTTATATTGCCATTTTCGATTGCCTTCTTTAATTCATCTTCATATATCGCTTGTGGAAGTGATTCGTCCGGGAAGTCGAGACTGTGCCATTAACATAACTATGTCTTGTGTGGACTTTTTGTAATCTATAAATAATTTCTAATGCCATGTAATTGAAAACAATATTATCCTTCTAGCACACAAATAATAACATGCAAAAGAGTCAATACAAATGTCTCCTTTGTCTTTTCAGAACCAATTAAGTCCGTCTCATAATAGTTCGTGTTATCGCTCACTTCCCCTTCTGAAACTCTTTCTATCTATCTATCTCTCTAATGCATCTCCCTAACTCCCTTATACATTAACATAACTATGTCTTATTTGGACTTTTTGTAATCTTTGAATCATTTCTAATGCGATGGAATTGAAAAATCTAATATCCTTCCAGCACATAGATAAACAATAAATAAGATAGTCAACAAAATATTTCAACCCTCCCCTCCCGAGCTTCGGAGACAGAAGATTTACGTTTGATGGGTTTTTTTTTCCCACGGTATACACAAAATTATGGGGAAATATTGTAACTATTAGACGATTTTATTCAGTGCAGGAAGGGCGTCTACCCGAATGCTTCAGACAATATCAATTAATCCCTTTAGCTACCATAAATCCATCCAAGCTTCATAAAATCATCTAAATGTTGCTGAAATCAAATAAATATGACGTCACAGATACAGAAAGGGTTAACGAAAGATAATATAAGCGATTATTTAACTTACTATGATCTTCGACCTATTCGACTGACGTTCGACCTAACTTCTTCTATTTCGGTTGTTGATCGACTGCGCTTCAGCTGAGCTTCGGTAATAATTCTGGTTATTTCCCCGTCTTCGAGGCATATTCGAGTTATATTCGACGCATGATCGAGGCTTCTTCGTTCCACATCGGGTTTTCTTCGAGTTACGTATGGGGATTCATCGACTCATCATCGACTTTCATTCAGGTCTATCGGGTTATATTCGAAATTCATTCGGGTCAGTGTCTGGTTATATTCGACTCCGAGTAACTTTCGCGTAATTCGGTTCAAATATGCAAGTCATCGACTTCGGGTGGCAGTCGGCCAACGTTCGACTTCTGTGTGACACAGCCTTTATTGAGACCCCATATGGATTATGTTGTTCAATTTTGGTGTCCTCATTACAGAATGGACGTAGATTCCTTGTAGAGAGTACAACGTAGAATGACAAAAATTATCCATAATATTAGAAATCTTCCATATGAAGAAAGGTTGAAGAAATTAGGGTTACATTAGTTAGAGAGAGTTAAAGGGGACATAATAGAGGTGTTCAAGTGAGTTAGTGGAATTAATAAAGGGGACATGAAAGAGGTACAATTCTTACTCTCTTCTGGTCTACTCTTGCAACCTATCTTCTTTTACCAGGTCTTCTTTCCTTTTCCTTCTGTACTGTGTCTCTCCCTTCCCTTCCGTCCTTTCCTTTGAATGTTTTATCAGGTACTCATGTCTCCCCCGTCCCTGAAGATGTGTGGAAGTGCTCTCTCTCTTTCTTTCTTTCTTTCTTTCTTTCTTTCTTTCTTTCTTTCTCTCGATCTCTGGCACTCTCTCTCGCTCTCTCTCTCTCTTTTGTTTTTATCTGCTCCCACTTCTTCATATCCATTCTTCTCCTCCCGTTTCTCCTATAGCCTTTGGTATTCTTCCAACTTTTCTTTATATTCGTATAGTTTTGTTCTTTTAGCTCCCTCTTTTATCGTATTTTCAGCGTCCCCTCTCCTTCACTCATATACTTCCTCAGGTGTATACATATTCCTTTCTTCTTGCAACTTTTGTTTTATTATTAGTATTATTATTATTAGTATTAATATTTTTTTTTATTTTGTTAATGTGAATGTATGCCTACTTAAGGGGAAGTTGTATTTTTTCTGGACCCCCTTCTCCCTCTTGAATAGCTCTATTAGTTATGAGATTGTAAGACGTTCACCTCAATTGTTTGACGATTTTAAAACCTTTCTCTCCATTTGTTTGTCGATATTAAGATCTTTCGTGCCACTTAGGTGTCATTTTTTTTCCTGGCGAACGGTACCAAGCCTGTAATTTTAAGAGGATCCGGAAATATGTCTACCGAAAAATGTAAACAAAATTGTCTTTTTATTTATTTTTATTTATTTTTTTATATATGGAAACCTAGCTATGAAGTTAAATATTATATGATAGAATAATTATAAAAAAAATAAAAAACATAAATCAATTGTTATGATTTGTTATGATTTGCTGTTTTCGTGGTCGTGTATTTATGTTGTTGATATTCTTGCTATTGTTCCGTTTTACAATACTTTGTTTTTCATTGTCTGTACATAATAGTATATAATAAAATATTATAATCTATATCTATCTATTGCCTGACGCCGTGATCCCCGAAGGGGTGGCCACGAACATTATAGTATATGTGTTTATAATAGTTTTTCTGTATCAATATTTTCGATTGTGCTTTACTTTACTTTGTTTCTTTTACCTCTTGCCATTTTACTTATTTAAATTATACCTTTGTGGCTTCTGTTATGGAGAGACACATTGTATTGTGCGTGTTTATGTAGTTACAGGGCAGAAATATATATATATATATATATATATATATATATTTATTTATTTATTTATTTATTTATTTATTTATTTATTTATTTATTTATGTGTCGTGTCGTGTCGTGTCGTGTCGTGTCGTGTCGTGTTATTTTTATTTATGTTTATTTATTTTTATTTATTTATTTATTTTTATTTTTATTTATTTATTTTGTTTTTTTATTTGTTTTGTCTTACTGTACCTTCGTCTTATACTTTCCCCTTTGATATGTTTATAAATACTGTACTTCCACACATCATCGTCTATTTTGTATATGCTCTCCATTCCATTTTGTATACATATTTTCTGTAGCTACAGTATAATGTTTAGTATTTTTTGTTTTGCATTCTGTTATTTCAGTTTCTTATTGTTACGCTATTATATCATGCTCCACACCAATTTGTCCGAGTCTTCTTTCCCTGGATTCACCCTCAATGACCATTAATTCTCATTGTCTTCTCACTTTCTCATCCTTTCTCTCTCTCGCTCTCTCTCTCTCTCTCTCTCTCTCTCTCTCTCTCTCTCTCTCTCTCTCTCTCTCTCTCTCTCTCTCTCTGCATTTGTATCTGTGTTGGGATTTAGGCTATTAGGATATAGTTTATTATTTTTAACATCGTTCTTAACACCAATAACCTCCAAATTAATGAAAGCATGTGAGGGCTGGTCCTATCCAGAGTGAGGTTTGGCATCCTCTACCCAACCTTAGCCATTTTCTGTCTGTCCCTCTTACTGTCCAACTTTTCCTTCTGGGGGCAGGTCGCTAGGAATCCTTCTCCCCTTGTAAAAATCACCTACTAGACGAGACAGAGTAAGGGGCGAGGGAACGCGAAAGTGGTAGTGGACCCTAAGAATTGAAACTTTAAATGTTGTTTCTGTTCGAGCTCTGTCTCGAGTCGGCCACCCCCAGCTATGGGGTATGTGCCTGAGTATATACATACATACATGAATTTGATTCTACCAGCGTTCGAACCCAGGATATCTCATACAGAATTTACACGCTCTAACCATTACACCATCAAGACAGTTACCGCAAACATAATTTGCATGGTTTCTATTTGAACTTCTTGCGGAAGACCTACCGATTCTCAAACTAGGAAACTATATTTCCGCCCAGAAAACCTTGCAGGGCTTCCAGAAACCTTACCCCATATCAATGTTGAATGTTAACATGCCATTGGTTGTACATTTAACCCTTTGAATACCAACAACGTGTATTATATTTTGTTTCTAGCTATATTTTGACGATATTATGCAGATTAGGAAAGATATGTGGTAGTCAAAAGGGATGGTTGAGATAGTTTGAAGTCTTATTATTGCTAGAGGTCCTTCCTAAGCTGAATAAAATCGTCTAATAGTTGCCAGAATATGATAAAAAATACGTCCATGGTACTGAAGGGGTTAAGAAGCAGTTTATGGAAGTAAAATCAGCTTTTGTGGCTTCAGATCATACCAATTCAGTTTCGCCTCAAACAAAATAGTTCGCAAGTTATTGTCTCTGTAACTGACTACTTGCGAGTTTCTTTCTAAAAGGAAGTTAGAGCTGTAAACATCGATATTTAGCAGAATTGCCAGCTAAATTACGGCTGTAGTACATTTATACAAAGTTCAAAATTATCCAATTTTGAACATTGAAAGTCGTCTGTAACCCAAAGTATAGGTCCAAATTTATTTTACCTTACGCCAATCGATTCCTCTCGGCCAACAGATTTCATAGATGGTCGCAAATTTATATTTTGAATAGTCATTCTCCCACAATTGCAAATATTTTCCAAAATCACCTGGGTTTAACCCTAACCAAATTTGGGCACTTGTCGGATAATTTTTTATTTTTTTAGTTTGCAAGGGTATATTTGGATCCGTCACGTTGTTGCGATTCCAACGGTATATGGATGTTTATATTTTGGAAATTATCTAGGCCCAATAGGCCTCTTTTATTATTTCGAAAACAAAACAATCACCAATAGACGAAGGAAAAATTAATTGATTTTGCTTAAATTTGTATTACAAGTACACTTTGACCCGCTGAATCCATTGGTACCATCAGAATTGAAATCGGACCATTATTATAGGATTTCTATTTTGAATTGACCCCCAAAACGGCCAAAATAATCCAATTTTGAACTTTGAAAGTCGTCTGTAACCCAAACCATAGGTCTAAAATTATTTTAACTTATGCCAATCGATTCCGCTCGGCCTACAGGTTTCATAGATGGTCGCAGATTTAATTGTCGACTAGTCATTGTCCCAGATTCCCAAATAGTTTTCCAAAAGCACCTGGGTTTTACGTTTTTAACGTTAACCTTAGCATAATTTGGGCACTTGTCGGGTGATTGTAAAATAATGAGTTTTCAAGGGTATATTTGGATTCATCACGTCGTTACGATTCCAACGGTATATGGATGTTTATAGTTTGGAAAATGTTTAGGCCCAATGGATGTATTTTATTAAGCTTGATGGAGGTCTAGGGAAGCAACTAAAAGACAAATATTAAAAAAATATATAAATTATCAATGATCCCCTTAACCCCTTCACCACCATTGCGTAACTATATCATATTCTAGTTACCAGTAGACGATTTTCTTTAGTTTTGTAATCTATTTATACGACTCAAATGGGTAAATACCATCTCAACAAACCCTTTTGCTAACATAGGTCCTTATTAAACTGCATAACACATCTACTTTCAGCCAGAGGCATAGGTAAAAAGACGTCATTGTGATGAAGGGGTTAAGGAGATAGTGGCTGTTTTTTTGGTCTATAAATTGATGTATTCATTTATTTTTAGTTTCCTCGTTAGACCTCCATCAAGCTTAGAAAAACATCCCCTAGACGAATTCAAGATGAATTTGTAAATTTGTCGGTAGAAAAATGTCCCTGCCGAAGTCTGGTTTTTCTTAAAAGTACAGGCTCGCTATCGCTGGCCAAGAAAAAAAATCTACACCTAAATGGCACGAAAGGTCTTAAAATTGACAACGAAATGGGCGAAAGGTTTTAAAATCGCTAAACTAATGGGCCGAACGTTTACAAATCTGAAAACTAATTGGGCTAGACACGAAGAAGAAGGGGGACCAGAAAAACGACCCATCTCCCCTTAAGGGTCTGTGAGATACTGACTCTTCCTTGTAAAGCCGATATCACACGAGAGCTTTTATAGTCAACATTCAATGATCAACAGTTGACTGGCAACATTTCTGGAATATTTGGCCCTGGTATCGGAAACTAGACTGATGATAGATGAATTTAGGTGACCGAAATATATAACATGTTGACCTCATAAGCTGCCAGACCAGTGTTGAGGATATTATGTTGAGGGAAAATGGGCTCGTGTGATACCGGCATAACTCTCCCCAACACTGTCAACTCCGGACTTCAGCAGGGAAATTTTTCTACCGAAAAATGTACATATTTATCTTGAAGAGGGGGTCTAGAGGGCTTTTTTTCTATGCACGATGAAGGTCCAGCGAAGAAACTAAGAAATATAGGAATACTTGAATTAATACATCAATAAAATGACCCATCTCCCCTTAAGGGTCTGTAAGATACTAACTTTTCCTTGTAACTCTCACCCCCCCCCCCCCCCCCCACATACACACACACTCCCCCCACCCCCCCACCACCCCCCCCCCACACCCACACACACACTATCCCCCACCCCACCCAAACACACACGCACACTGTCAACTCCTGCTCATTACGACGGCACACAACTCCTGCTCATTACGACGGCACACGGTTATTAGTTTTATCTTAACTTTTGCCGGTCCGCCCTTTGGTACAGACTTCTTATTGCCAAAGTTCCTACGTATGGCAACGCTCCTATTGTGTACTCTCATCAATAGCTTTTATTAAGGGGACAGTGGTAATTTGTTTGGGTATATTTATACAGTATATCAATATATTTTTTAGTTTCCCCGTTAGACCTCCATCAAACTTAATAAAAACACCCCTAGGATAATTTTTACATTTTTCGGAAGAAAAATGTGCCGGCCGAATGCCGGTTTCTCTTAAAATACAGGCTAGCTATCGCTCGCCAGGATAAAATCGACACCTAAATGGCACGAAAGGTTTTAACGAAATCGGGTGATAGGTGTTATAATCGTCATATTAATGGGCCGAACGTCATATAATCTCAGAACAAAATGGGGCTAAGCGCATGAGGAAGAAGGGGGACCAGAAAATCTACCCATCTACCCTTTAAGGGTGACTATTTTTGTTACATCCGCCTTTGGTAGTTGTAAAGTTTATATGGAGGTATAGGTAGCGCCTAAAACAAATATTATCTTTCTAAAGTAAGAGGCCCTGACTTATTTTCCATTAACTGTATAGGGGAGATTGGTCGTTTTTCTGGTCCCCCCTTCTCTTTCATGTTTAACCCCATTAGTTTTCATATTGTATGACTGTCGGTTCATTAGTTTGGCGATTATAAGAACTTGCGCCCCATTTCTTTGTCAATTTACGACTTTCCGTGTCATTTAGGTGTCTATTTCTTCCCGGTGAGCGATAGCGAGCATGTAATTAAAGAGAAACCGGCCTTCGGCCGGGAAATTTTTCTATAAAAAAATATGTACAAATTTATCTTGAAGGAGGGTCTTGGGGGGGATGTTGTATTTTTATCTTGATGGAGATCTAGGGAGGAAACTAAAAATTAATTTACAAAATATATACAAATGAGCAAATAAATACGCCCATTCCCCCTTGACTGTATTAGAGAGATTATAGACACCAATCGAGCAGGGCAATACCCAGGGGAGGCTTCATACCCAGGGGAGGCTTCATACCCCGGGGAGGCTTCATACCCAGGGGAGGCTTCATACCCAGGGGAGGCTTCATACCCAGGGGAGGCTTCATACCCAGGCGAGGCTTCATACCCAGGGGAGGCTTCATACCCAGGGGAGGCTTCATAACCCGGGGAGGCTTCATACCCCGGGGAGGCTTCATACCCAGGAGAGGCTTCATACCCAGGGGAGGCTTCATACCCAGGGGAGGCTTCATACCCAGGGGAGGCTTCATACCCAGGAGAGGCTTCATACCCAGGAGAGGCTTCATACCCAGGGGAGGCTTCATACCCAGGGGAGGCTTCACACCCAGGGGAGGCTTCATAGGCATGTGATAAGGGGTTGCTGGAACTCTTGTTTCATTTGTCTTGATTCTTTTACTGTTTCTGTTTGTGTCTCACCTACACAGAGAGTAATCCAGCTAGCTCTCACAAATACCTCCTCCTCCTATCCATTTCACTACACTAAACAAGCACACCACTCAATTTTTACCAATACTGTACACACCAAACAAAAATTGATATGTTGATTCAATCTTTCAACTTTTGGGAGGGACATGTGTTACAAGGCAGCTGTGCCGTGTTCCCCCCCCCCCCTCCCCCCCCCCTTCTTTTTTCTGTCTCAGTCATACAAAGAAAAAAGAAAATACTGTAACAATTATTGGTTCGTACTTCATATAATTATTTCTTTCGTTTATTTCCTCAACCATCATCATCATCTCACCTCACCTCTCTCTCTCTCTCTCTCTCTCTCTCTCTCTTAAACTTCTGTCAACTGGTGTTCATTACTTCGTGACACCCAGGGAGAGTTTCTCTTGTTGTTTTGCTGGCCCTTGTTTTTTTTTTTTTTTTTTTTTTTTTTTATACTATATAGACTAATATTTAGGATACGTGTTTTGATTATTTCCCCCTTAACCCCCTTTTACCTTTGATTCTGCCTATAAGCACATGATTTTAACCCGGGAACAGCGAGAACACTCTTTAGAGGTTTTCTAAAAAAAAACGTTTAAAAGGCCCGAGTAGCATTTATTTCATTTTTTTTCCCACTCCATACCTTCATATCACTCCTCCACATCCCCTCCTTTACCCCCATCCCCCCCCCCCCCTTCAAGTATCAACTATTTTCTTTTCTTGTTATTCCCTTATTATTTGGTATATTTCGTGTATACATCTCTCAAACCAGATCCTACAGCTGTGGTTATGTGTGTGTTACGTAAGGTAGAGACGCCGGGTAGAGTGTGATGGGAGTAGCTCAGTACTGTTGCAACCCTCGAGAGGAAGAGGGTGTGAGGCCAGCTGGCTCACACTTGATGAATGAACCGCTTGCCTAACAATCTCGCGATTTTGACTATAAAAATTATATTCCCACTTGTTATATTGTTGTTTTATATCAGGTTTACTATCTTCATATTTAACACCTTACGAGCGGCCTATGCAGTTTATTTATGTTGTACCGCCCAGCGGGGTGTTTTAGCCAAAATAGGGCTGTTTACAGTGATTTCAGTTTCATGCCTAAATAAGTAACCCAGTAACGTAAAACACGTACCTATCCCCTGAACGGGCATCAAACAGAGCTTTCGAATGACACCATAACGATCCTGGTATGATGGATTAGTTTTCTTGCAATAACCCGTGCAACGCGAGTGCAAAAAGCAGGTAATATCGGTACTTTCGGTACATAAATTGAGTATGTAGCGAGTGAGAGAGGGAGGAGGGAGGCTGAGATTTGTGTCAGGTAGCGTTCGGCCGCGGTGGTCTGGAGCAGTCCTCATACGCGCGCTAGTCTCCTGCCACCACTTGTCCTCTCCTCTCTCAGCCCCAACATTAACGATGCTGAAATTGCCACTCGACTCTATGTCGATCGCCCGCCACATAGTCACATGCTTTATTTATTTCTCGGGGGGGTGAAAAACTTTATGTTGCTACGCCGCTAATTAAGGGGTTAAAGTTAAAATAGGCGCATATGTCAAGTAATAATGATATTTAGCGTCGTAAAATGACGATTATAGGCAGGACATGATAAGCCAAACTGTGGTGTTTCACTACACCCTGCGCGCGGCTCGCGAGGGTTAAGCAGTTTTAGAGAAGGACCCATGTTCTCCATGGTGTTATACGAGGGTTTATGGAGGTCTTATTCACGCTATCTGAGTCTCGTAGGGATATCAATTACAACTACTTCAAATCGACAAATGGCAACAGAATATGGATAAACCTTAACGTAATGGTGGTGCGGAGTTAAGGGGGGATTGTGTTGTAATTTGTATTGGTGTTCATTTATTTGTATTTTATCTTCTTTTTAGTTTCTCCCTAGACCGCCCATCAAGCTTAAACCCCCAGGACCCTCCGTTCAATGGTAAATTTGTAAATTTTCTCTTAAATTACAGACTCGTTATTGCTTTTTCATCGCAGGAAAAAACTCTGCACCTAACACTCATGGCACAAAACAGGTCTTAATATTGACACAAAAAATGGGCGGCGGGGAAATGTCTTAAAATCGCAAACTAATGGGCCGAATGTTTTAAAATCTGAAAACTCAAATAGGGCTAAACCCATTAGGAGGAACGGGGGACCGAGAAAAACGAACCCATCTCCCCTTAAGATATTTTATGCCTTTTATTTTCTTCAATCCATTTGAATTATGTTATTAAAATAGCCTAATGACGGCTCTTTGTGACGCTCACCCGCTTCCCCCAGAACCAACCTGGCTTACTCGACTAGGACTCCCGGATCAGGGGAAGAGAATATAGCTACAGTCTACCTATCACCATTTGTGTATTTTCCTTCTCGAGAAAGCTTGTGTTGCAGACAGTTCAGAACTGTTCTTTATTTTTCGTCTGTCACAATCCTTTCTATTTTATTTAGTCAATTGAAAGTATTGAAGTTAAGTAGTTGAATGATGGGAAAGTGAGTGGGAGACGGGAGAGGAGAAGAGAGCAAGGTGGTGTGACTTGGTAGTGAGTGCGGCGGTTTGGCTGGCCCCTTTACATAGGCCCTCGGCGGGATTCGTTTGCCTCCTGCCTAACACTGCCTACTATGCGGCTGCCTTACTGGGCGACCTGTACGCGCGCCCTCGTGCCATTCTTGCGAACTGGGACTCCAGCCAGGAGGTCCCATGGGGAATATTCCTTGTCAGA